>CM052264.1:1110522-1410505 GCA_028455795.1 Lasioglossum marginatum | reverse complement strand
AACCCTTTGCACTTGGTTGTCCCCTCTGAGGCACCACTAAAAATTGCGGTACCATTATTCAAAATATTGTTTACATTATTAAATATATCGATATCTAATCAATTACTAGACATTTAGGTATTGTATGAGGTATTATACTAATTTCATATGCATAAAATTTCAAAAATCATAGGGAATGGAAATATTCTAGATCGGAAGAAATGTTTAATTTTCCAGTTAAAATAGTTCCGAGTGCAAAGAGTTAATGACATTATGGAAAGGTTTCAGTATCTGGACATTATGAAGGAAACCATGATACCTTATGCACGTGAATATATGGGAGACAATTTCATCATCCAGCAGGATAATGATGCTAAACATACCTCTAAAATCGCGAAGCAGTACTTTATAAAAGAAAATATTATCGTTTTACCATGGCCATCACAATCACCGGATCTCAATCCGATTGAGAACTTGTGGAACATTGTTAAAAGGAACGTACACAAATATAAATCTAAAAATTTGAGTGACCTTTCAATTACAATTGAAACAGAGTGGAACAACATTTCAATAGAACAATGTGTAAAGCTAATTGATTCAATGCCACAAAGATGTGCTGCAGTCATTAAAAATAACGATTACCCCACACAATATTAACTTTCAAAGAAATTATTGTTACTTATACATTTATTATAATATAAATAATACATATACATTTAATATAATTATAAATACCTTTTTCATAAATAAGTCTTAAATTAATGTCCGCAGCAAATGCAGCATTGAAAGTTTCATGCGCATTCTGCCAAACACTGTTTATGTTTTGACAGAGTCTAGGTTGTTCGTAGATAGAGTGCGAATATATGTGTAAATGTTAAGAACAATTGAGGATTGTTCGACGTTTATTATTTCTAATAAAATGCGATAATCTACTGAAAAGATAGTCGTCTTAAACTTTTGTCCGCTACTGTACATGTAGTATATGCAGGAAGTAGAATTGGTTCGCCATGATCAGACGTGTCAGACGATTCCCATCTAATAGCGTAATTTTCTCGAAAACGAGAGGTCGTACAAGAAAAAGTTACTCTATTGTTTAGACCTGTTTTGCATGTAAAATCACCATCGCTAGTACCACGATTTCAAAAAAAAAATGGCCGATGCCATCGAATTCTATCCGTATTATTTGCACCTCATCCGAAAGCTGTACGCGAACATAGAAAGGAATTGTTCTGATACGTTTCCGCGCAGCTCGATTCAGTTCTATCTGTGTTATTTGCACGCTGTCTCGGTGTGTAATAAAGTCGCGATTATAATTATTGTACCAAGAGCGACGAGGCTGTTCGCCAAGGTCGGATCGAAAAACAAAATAACCAGAAGAGAGAAAGAGAGAGGGGAGAGAGCGAAAGAGAGAGAGGAGAAAAATAATAATAAAGCAGGCGGTCCGGAGCGAGTTTGAATATTGATTGGCTGGTAGCGGTAGGCTTGATAATGCTCGGCCAGATAAAGGGGAAAGTTATCAGCGGCGGAGTTTCTGGAGAAACAAAAGCGCGGTCGTGATTTACGAACGTCTTCCTCGAAAAATCACGAGACGACCGAAGCAAGTATATGTATAAGCGTGTATCCCGGGGTCTCGGCGACGATAAGGTCGTGCTTTCTTCCATCTATTTACAGTTCGCAAAGAGACAGTCCATTATCAGGCATTGATAAAGAATCGGACACGCTAATCGGCGCGGACTCTCGACGTTCGAAAACTGCGAAAACTTTCGATCGTTTTCGTGGACTCGTGAAACTCCACGCGCCGAACTCGTTCTCAAACGAATCCCAGAATTCGGACAGCAATTTTCCGGGAATTTCTCGATCGTGACGATCATAGGGCTCGAGAAACGAAATTACGGAAGGTGCCATCGCGATTCGCGGAAATGATAAACCGAGTTTCGACGAGAGCGCTTTCCGTGTCGCGCAGACCGTGGATCTTCGTTTCGAAAGCGTTTCCCAGTATCGATCAATGTTCCTCGAGGTTTCGAAACCAGATTTCTTCGATGGAGTCTTACGGTGCCGATTTCAAAGTGCCTTTGACCTGGAAAACGCAAGCAGAGTATCCTGGAATGCTGCATTTTCCTTATCCGAAGTTCCACTATCTTCAATTTTCATTGCTTCTCTCGTTATCTAGTTCCTTTCGTTCAACGCTAAACCTATCAAGAACGAAAAGTGGCTGATGCTTTCATTACAATACGGAGAATTTATTTATAATAAAACAAATCTGTTCCTCCACATTTCAGTCATGCATCTTTGTAATTGCTATAAAGAATCTGGCGTTAGACTGTTGCACGTTCCGCATTAATAAATTCAATTCGTACAGGGAGGGTATTAGCGACTGAGCTTCTACCATTTCCAACATGGCTGCCGTTTCTCGACGTGCGACGTCCGCCTCGAGAATTCATACACTTACCGCATTCACTATACTGCGTTTATATTGCTTTTAATATAACCAGCTCATAGAGGATGATGAAGAGAAATTATTCCTATTAAAAGTTTCGTATCAAACCTCAAGTAACTATCTACGCAACAAGATAAATGTAATTAAATGTCTAATGGCGGCCACTGTAGAAAGCAAAATGGCAGCCGTGCAGAACATTGTACTACTTGCAACACTGTATTATTTCAATATCAATGAACTTTCCCACAGTTGTTATTTCAAGAACCGACGATACTGCAAAAGTTTCCAAGTTCTACGAACCAACAATAACGGCACAGTCTCGCGATCGTTTCTAGCTTATTCTTTGAATGCGAACGAGTTCCAAGAAGGAAGTAGAGTCTCTAGAGGAATCTAGCATCAATCAGGGGGACGAGCGAGCCGCATCGTAAAAATACAGAAAAATGTCGACCCCGCGAAAGCCTGGAAGACTAGGTTGTATATTTTTCAAGAAGTCTCGCGGCAAGCTTAACGAATCCGCTTGTCATTGTTTGGCTGTCGATTGGTAGACAGAACAAAGACTACGGGTAACGTTCAAACAGCGGCTCGCGTACGCAAACAGCTAGTAGAGCTGCGCGTCGACATTCGTTAAATCTCGCCCACAGGATAAACAACCGTATAAATAAATTTGTCGAGCAGGAACGGACGATAAAACGGTGACGCGGTGCAACGACCAACTACCGCCGATAATTTCGATGCGTGAAGCAACCGTACAGCTGGGTCGATCAGCCTCGATGCTGTCTCGCCGTCTTGCGAATATTTCGAACGAAATATTGTTGCGCGGCTCTAAAATTCAACAAACCTGGCGCCACGCAATTTTCAAACGATTTCGAGTTCAGCTATCCCTGCGAGACTGCGATAAGCCTCAAAGTTCCGTAGCCTTCATAATTTTATAGAGTCTTGAATATTTTATAGGGCAATTGAAACAGGTTTGATCTTTGAAAAGAATTGTTCCGACTCGCGTGACGAAATCGGTCGCGGAATAAACGAAAACGTTCCGAGTTTCTCTTTTCGAGTTCTACCAACAACGCGCGCCAGCGATATATTTTTTTACGACGGTGACGATGATAAGGGACCTAAGCGTCGCCTCGGGGTTCTTTCGAAAGAGATCATCGACTATCAGTCGCGATAAGGGATTTAACGGTCGTGCGCGGAAACGACCACGCTAATTACGCTGACTGGTTCGTTCTTCCTTCTTTGCCCTCTTTGTCTCGTTAGGCCATCAAGCGAACGGCAGCAGCCTTATCGCCCAGGAAGAATCTAATTTTCAGGATGCATCTAATCGGTTAGAATCCCGTAGGTTCGCGGTAGAACGGGCGGCGGCGTTGGCAACGGCAACGGCTACTCTGGAAATGATCAGATCCCTATCCTCTCGATTCTATTGAATTCCGTTCGTCGAGGAAACCGGAAACGCGCATTCGGGCTACTTTGCATCGGGAGCTCGCGAGGAGCAACTTCGAATTCGACTCGAAACAGTTAAATTTAGAATTCCACAAATAAAATAATGCTCTCCCCAGACTCCGGTCCGAGGGGTAGAGCTTATTTTGCATTCTTAATTCAGGAGATTGGTGGAAATGCGATTTCGAGTAACGGTCGCGGATTGTAAAAGCGACGCTGGCTCGGTTTATTATGCTCGCCGAACGGCAATGAAAAGAAATAGAGCATTCGAAACTTCGATGCACTTGAATACCGTTGAACGTTGGGAAAATAGTATCAAAAAATTCTGATGTGCACGAAAATTGAAGAAAAGATCTGTGTTGTGGACAGTAAGCCAAAAACCTGTGCAATTATCAGAAATGGACGAAAAATACATAGACAACGTTACGGCTAACTGCTAGCCTCTTTGATTGTTTAATGCGTCGTTCTCTGCGACAAGCGAAACCTTGCACGTTTCACATGAAAAGAAAAAATTGCAAATTTTTAGTAGACGATGAAATTAAAGATCGTAGCTGACCTAGCAGAGTTCCGTTATTAGCGAATTCTTAACACTTGTTAATTAGCGCTCTGGCAACGAGATTGAACATTCGTGAATTTAAACAGACTCGTGTGTTCGAGTTTCTAAAATATGCGAAAATATCGCGGAAAATCGCTTTTCTTCTAATGCATGATACATTCGAAAGTAAAGAAACGTCTCGCATCGCCGGGTCAAAGTAGAACGAGCAGCCTCGAGGTGTTGAGAAAAACCGGCAATAATTAATACGGAGTAAAGTCTAATGAAATACCAGGGAATAAGTATTTCTAGCATCGAGTTAAATGGTCGGATAGTATAAATACACGATCGCTCCGCCGCGATTAAAATGCATCGGAAGAAAGCATAAAAGCCAACATGCAAATCATACAATATTATTGCGAGAGAAATACAATTGACAAGTTAGCAACCGGAAGCCGATTAATAGGTTTTTTAATGACTGCGCGCTGTATCTAGAAGAAGTTTCTCACTATACTTCTAGATTACGATCTCGAATGAAACGATTAGAGCACGTTAGTCTAACGGAATCAAGATTACTCGATTGATAATCTTTGATATTCAAAAAACTATTAAGTCATCGCCGGTGAGCAAAGTGCTAACATTTTCCTCGCTGATCCCCGAGTTTTCCTTGTCGGCGATTCTTGTTTTGTCTTGAAATTATATAATTTGCCTAAGTGTACATCTTGTTTCTTGAATAGCTGTTACAACCGGTCTAAACATTTATGCAGAGATGTTTAAAAAACATCGAACCGCTTATGAATAATTGAACTTTGAATAATATTGCACGATCGTTATATAAATGCGAACGGATCGAATAGGCTCGAGAGAACACGGCAGGGTTATAAAAATCGTACAACTATGAATAAAACGCGTTTAAAAAACCATGTGAAAGGAGACTCTAATGTATGCAGAAGTGCTGCGGTGCATCCGGAGTCTAATTAATTCAATAGCACTCGAGAAGAAAAAGTCGGAGCATACTTTAGACAAAATAATGGAAACACCATTTACGAGACGCTGCAGCGCGTTGTGAGAAAACAGGCATCTCTTTAAACATTATTTATAAATGTTCAAAAGTTCTTGATGTTATAAAAAATGCGTCACTGTACTTGGGAGAGTATGCCGAATCGAATATGCTCCCCTTGTCTTCATTATTTAGACATGATTTCAACTAACAATAAATCTATCGAGCATTAAAAGTGGCTAGTACATATTGCCTTGTAAAAATAACAAGACTGAATTTATTGGATTCAGTTAGAAATCATCATCACGAGCCTGACCCAATGTTATGGTGAAGACGTTTAAAACTGTGAAAAATCATTTTGTCCAGTTAGTGCCAAGAGTAATCGAACCACTATGCGCTGTATGGAGAAAAGAAGAGAACAAACAGGTGAGGAAGAAAGAAAGCATCGGACTCACCTGGGAGCATTGATGATTGGTTGTCCCATTGCCCGTGGCTGGCGCTTCTCGTTACTGGGAAGGCGCAGGTAATCTTGGTCGCCAAAGAGGAACAGATCCTTTGAAATAATCATGTCCACCGTGTGGTTGCCGGTTATAGCTGCCCGCCTCTCCCGCTTATCTTTCGCTCACTGGCTTACAACGTACACCACTGGCTGAACAACGCGCTCCGTTGACGAGAGCAGGACGGGAAACAACGCGTACTGAATGATATGAACACTGTCCCGCCGCCTAAATACGTCCAGGCCGATCCGGACCGAGGAACGTGATGCACCGCGATGTGAGATCTGCCGGCGGCGTCGTCGACGATCGTCAGCAACGGTGCATTTTCGCCAGCGATCGCTGCTGCCGTTTCCAATGATGTTGTTACTATCGCTGACGCGACTGGACGCCGATGATTCGATACTATTGCACCCGGTCGCGAGCATTAAGTCCGCGGTTGCCCTAGGATCCGACTACGCGAGATTTAGATTGTCTATTCTTCTTTTTCTTTTTCTTCGTCTCTCTCTCGAAAGAGCGCGAGCATACACCTTTCTACGGCGTCTGCGTGGATAAATAGTACGCTCAGGAGAGAGAAAGAAAATTCCCAGGGCTTCGATGATCTCACAGCGAAACAAGAGAATTCGTTTCCCTGTTCTGTTCTCTGGCGTCGTTGTTTGTTCGCGAGTCTCCCGAGAGGCCTCTTTGGTACGAATGATTTATCACGACAGCGGAATCAAGTTCGAGACAACAACGCGATTGGCGGATCCCCGATTGGTCGGCTGAAACGCTCAGACTTCTTCGTCTTCCTCCGCTATCTGGAAAAAAAGAAATAGGATTTTAGTCGTCCGCTACGGATTCCACGACACCGAGAACACACTCCGCCGCGGTGGTCGATAAGTATAAACAATGGAAGGAAACTTAAAAGAAAAGAATATTTTAGAAAATCTATTAGTCGGTAATCTACAAGTCATACTAATTTTTGTTCCACTTTTTAGAAAAATCGACCACTGTGCGATCCTAGCAAGCTGTGGCCTGACGCTACAAATCTTATCTGCAGTACGTAAACGTTTCTAATATTCTATTTTTTTCGTAAAGTATTATCGCTCTGCCTTGGAAAAGCTATAAGTCAATTTTTTCAAGCTCTGTTAGAGAGATAACGCGTTTTTAGTGGTTTCGAACAGAAGGCAATAGTCTCTCTAGGGTTGAAAGTTGAACTCCTTGTGATCGTTCGCCTATTAAGCGATTTTCCAAGTCGAAAATAAGTGGTACCATGCCTCTATTAACGCATTACTTACTCAGAAGTTCTTAAAGAATTATTCAACATGGCTATCTTGGTGGTGAACCATCAAACAAAATTCATAAATAAAGCAGTGAGTGGCACTGAACAAATCAATTATGTAGTTATAAGAATGGTCTGCCGTCGGAGGGTTAAAAGTTGATTTCAATCTGTAAGTGTCGAATTACGAGAAGCGTATGCAGCCGACTGCAACTCGCAACGAGTGCCGCAGCCGTTCATTCATGATCGTCTATTACTACTGGCGAAGGTAATCGTGTCTGGTAGGGTAATCCGTTACCGTTGACGAGGCCAGCAAAAACGTTTCCCCTCGGCGGAACGTTTGCTCCGCGGGATCGTTGTTATTTTCAAAGCTGCGCCGCTTTTTTCCTTTTCTCTAGCCCTCGAGCTATACGAATCAATGGCCCAAGCTGCTCGAAAGTCGTTGCGGCGATGGGACCAGCTTCGTTCTGAACGATTATGCGGTTCTAGATACCAGGGAGACCGTATAGAGCGCTCTTCCGCTTCCGACAGAGACCGCTTGTTTACTAACTTCATTGCCGCAACGCTGCCAATAGCGTACGCTAGTCAGAGGCCACGTTTATGCGCCGAGAAACCCTGATTATGCTCGAGTGGCCCCAAGTAAAACTAAAATGGAAATTACGGGTAAATTTTTGGAAACTTAATGTAAGTAATAGGGTGAACTAATATTTTTGAAATTTTGTGGATATTTTACTACGCTACTGATGTTACTGGAACAACGTTGTTCAGTTACAAAGAGCTATGCATTAAAGAATTACAAGGCTTATGTGAATGCTATATCCACCCTATTCTCAAAAACCGAATAGATTCCTCAACTTTGAAGAAGATTAAACCGATATATCGGGAAATGTTAAACTGAGCTATCCCCAATCTCGAGTTCCCTTTAATACGTCGTTGACCTCGTCCCTTCTTCCCCCTACCCGAAGAAAATCCAACCTAACCCTACACTTAATTTCAATTCACCCAGAAACGAGTTTAGAAGCGTATCAAACGATGTAGTTAATACTATCATTCGATCTATTATACATAAAGAGAGGAATCTAGTAATTACGCCCTATTAACCGCAAACGACGACGTCCGGAAAATTCTGCACATTTAAATACAGTAATTTCACCGCAATGCTATCCAAGACAATAAATTCGGAAGTATATTAAAATCGAGACTAATTTCATTTTCGAATTCACCGAATGAACAACATGCTACACAAATGGTATCAACATAACTCATAACCCCTAACTCTATCACTTAATGTATCAAAAGATTCCCTATTCGAAACACCTCGGAAAATAAATTATACTCCGCCTGTTCGAATGGTTTGCAAAAATCAGGGACGAAAGTGCCGTTCAAATGAAAAACAGATGAGGACCGGTTCGATTTCGCGAAACAGAATGTACACATATATGTAGTATAAATATATAGGTCACCTATTTTGGTTCGAGAATCTTCTTCGCGGGCAGCACGCGACCGGATCGGCTTCCGAATTCTTTGCATAATCAAAATCGTTGGATATCACCCGTTAGAAAACGGTCGTTATTTATCGGCGAGATTTGTTAGTCGTTTAACCATGGTTCGCGCGCATCGGGAACGAAGACAAACATGGCGGGTCGGCAACAGAGGGGCGGAGGGGAAAGAGGCGCGAGTGCAATGGTCGTGCACGTTGCGTTTGAAGCTGACGAAGTAAATCGAGCGGATATACGCCGCGTTCATGAGAACTCGTCCCATATTTACATCGCGCCAATTTTCACCCGCCAACTGTTAAGCATTAGTCACGGATGAGTGGCGTGTATACGACACCGGTCATCGTCGCGCAGGATCTCGAACGCCGCGCCCCTAATTAGACGATTCGAAACTAGATCGAGACGCGAGATTTGAATTTCACGGTCACGCGATAACACCGTGGCCGCTGATCGCAATACAAAGCGAACTGTATCGTCGCGCGTTGCGTCAAACATAACCGGGACAATTTTCAAAGCACACAATATGCAACTGACGCGTTTTAAAGATACAGCTCTTAAGTAGGACACCCTATTGAAACGCGACGCGAGAGAAGAGCTCTTTTCGAATGCAGTACAACAGTGGAGAAGCTTCCGGTAGGTAAAGCGTTAACGATTCAAGTATTGTAACATTTGATGCGGTTGACTCACGATTACTCGCGAAATGTAGCAAAGGATGACTTCGGTTTCGAGAGATTCCTGAGAGAATATTCATTGGAAATTGGTAATAGCTGTCGCGTTTCAAACTATCGTAGAGGTAGAGGTGTCTCCTTCCATTTCCGATCGGTGGCAATTTCGCGCTAGCATGTCAACCTTCGAACGTGAAATTAGTACCAATGGGTGACGCGACGCCGGTGCTCGTTGTATCGGCTCCCATCGCGGCGCTGTGATGGAAATCGAGAACATTGAGGAAGGTAATGGTACAGTCATGAAAATAGTACCGTTAATTCCGCGCGTCTCGGCGACATCGATCGTCGTCGTAATCACGAAAAACGACTAAACGGACCGGCGCGGCGCGTGTACGAAAGTTTATTGGTGCCTGCTTCGCCATCGCCGTCACGTGGAAGCTCAAGGTTTGTTTACATCGTGGGTGATCGATTTGAAAAATAGTTTAGCAACAAGTTCCGCGGGTTCCGACATGTTTGTCGATAATGATTCGAAAGTATACAATCGAAAAAAGAAATCTTTTCTATTGCAGGCATCTATTGTATCGCGCAGAGATTTCTTCTGAATTTGCAGCAATACTAAAAATATCTTCGACAACGTATATTTTATCAATGACAATATACGATAATTAAGAGCAATTATCTCATCGAGTGTAGTAGCGTCTCGTATCGCGGGAGCAACGATCTCGTTCATTAAACCGTCAGATCAATGAACACTCGATAACCACAAACGAGATTACGAGTTTGAATTTCGATGGATCGTCCACTCGACGATTACCCGCCACTTGCATCTGGTATTTATAAATACACTTCGTCGAATCTCTCTACACTTTGTCCGAACTAATACATTCGAAACAAAACAGAGACTTGGAACAACTTTTCTGTGTTTCCGAACTGTCGTCGACGATGCAATAGATCGACTATATCGATTAACTCGGCTGCCACATTCGAATTATTTGCACGAAAATTTGAACGTATTTTTTCGCTTATTCTCAACCAAAAAAATAATGATTTCGTCGCAGGAGAAAGTCCATGGGATATCAAGGACGCTCAAGGTCATATTTTTCACTGACCTTTCAGACTTCCTGCACCACGGTCGTTTATTTATTTCGAACATTACAGACGAGATTTGTTTTCGCTCGAATGAAACCGTTCTTGTTCCCTTGAATAAACTAATTGTCATGCAATTGAACGCGCGGCCAGAGAGAAAGAGAGAGAGGGAGATAGAGCGAGAGCGAATGACAATGCAGGGGGGAAAACTAATTTGGCACGGACAGAGGAAACGTTACATAAACAATGCAAACGATCGTTTGACAGTGCGGCCGTGTGACTTAACTTTTTTTCTGTTTCCTCGTCAACTAATTACCCAGCGATCGAGCGAAAACACGTACTTATCCTGATTTACTTGATTAGAATATACAAGCCAGCCGGTTGGATCCGTTCCAAAACGAAGTTGTTCGATTCAATACGCCATGTATCAACGTAATCGATGTTTTCAAGCTTCGAACATCAAACATACACCTTAATTGAAATACTTCGCCGCCCGATATCGACCAGCACAAAACCAAAAAATAGTCTGCGCGACGTGACGTTTGCACAATCGTTATCCGAATTTGTTCCTATCAATCCGGCCCTGTTTTTTTTTCGTTCGGTTTATCCGAATTTTCGAGAAACCAGCCACAGAAATAGAGACGCGGAGACCGCGAGATGATAAAGTGTTGTCGACTCGTAGCAAAGTCTGCTATTCGTTGATTAGATATGAAATTAGAAACTCTATGAGCAAAGTACCAAAATGGATGTTTCTTTCAACGATGCCAACAACCTGCGTCCGATCTCCTAACGATTCGGTTCGATTGAAACGCCTCGAGTGTCGAAGATCCGAGAACAGTTTGAAAAGACGATCACGACGGAACAAACAGTCAATTAAGTATCATTATGAAAATACATCGTTCGCAATATCTATCGTAGGTAAGCGCATTGATGATGAGGTCATTACAGGAACGGCGTACCTGTCCTTCGGTCGGTCGTCCTCGGCCGTAAATTTTTAACGGTCGAATAATATCTGTTGCCGATAAGATCATCTCGAAAACGTCCGTTGTAAATCGCTCCCATAAGGTCGCAATTTTCGACCGAGAAACCATCGCAGAAAATGTTGCGTTACGTAGGGTACACGTACGAGAGCACGAACACGATAAGAACACGTCCCACAAACCTACCTTTAAACAGCGTCGATACTACCTGTACCACAATCAAGATGCTTTCTTAGAACGAGACAGTGATGTACGGACAACCTTCGAACGAGAAAACGCCGGTCGCAGTGAACGGCCCTGCGCCCTTGATTCCCTCGATTCGAAACTCAAATCGAAAACGCGCCGCGACCAAGGTTCGGATCATTAAACACACCGGTGGAACTGAAAAATTAGGTCGGCTCGGTGCTACAGCGACGATGCATCGTGACGATCTTCTTCAACAGGAATTCTCGACGGGGTTAGGATACCGTGAGATTTTAAATAATTGGAAACTTTACACTTACACTTTAAAGAACGGCATATTTTTTCCCCCAATTGAAAACTTGAATTTCCTTTATACACAACCGAACATGTCACGCAAAATTACCAAGTTCGTGCCTGGCTCTCTAAAAGTTCAATTTCCCAGTGAGGGAAGAGAAGTTACACACCGATGCGCATAGTATAAGCGAATTATCGAATTGGAACAGGGGCGGCTGCTGCAGCTCTGATGTGTCTCGGTGATCGGTGGATTCTCGAGACTCTCGATTCGAAGTTCGAGTTCGAAAAATACAAGAAATATCGATCGGAAGATTGTGGAAAAAATAGGTGTTCGTGGAGGATTCTCTTACCTGGAAAGAGCGGTGGCGATGGATCCGCGGAGTGTGTTGTCTCTTCTCGGTTGTTATCGTAGCTCCGATCGAGACTCGTCCTCGATCGCGGCCGGGAACCCGAAAAAAATTTCAGTGGGTCTCGACGTTAGCCGCCGGTATCTTTGGCCTCGGCGTTCTCCTCCTCGTAGCTCCTGTCACACATGCACTGTGCACCGGCCACGAACATGCGGCCATTGCGCGGCACGCAGTCAATGAACCCGCATTGCTTTTCACCCGGAGAGTCCCTCTGCGTTTCTTTTTCGTCTTCCCTGGTTAAAGCCCCGCACGCACTATCGGCCGGCCTCTATCCGCGGATCTTCGGCCGCACACTCACGATATATATTCCGGTGGCGGTTTCGCACGAGGAACACCCGACCCTCCCGGTGTCACTGGCTCTCTCTCTCTCTCTCTTTTTCTCTCTCGCCTCTTCCTGCGCGCCGTGCTCGTCGTCCCTCTCTCTCTCTTTCACCCTTTTTCACTCTCTCGCCCTCTGTACACAGCTATATAGTATGTATATATATATGTATATATATATACACACGTGCGATATATATATATACATATATACGGTGCGGAAGGTGGTATAAGTACGCGCGTGTGTGTGAGGAATACGCGGGTGCGCACGCGCGTGTTCACATCTCTCCTCTGCTTTCGCACGTGTATATACGTCGTCGCGACGAGAATCTCTCTCTCTCTTTCTCTGTCTTTTATTTTTCTTTCTCTCTTTCTTCCTACCTTCGTACGGTCGTTCAGTGACCCACTCTCTTTCTCTGTCTGTCCGTCTGTCTCTCGAACACCGATACACCCCGGGCGGGCGGCTGCGTGATTTTTCACTGGGTTTTCTTTCCGCGACCGGCTCGGTTCCGCGCTCAGCTCAGCTCAGCTCGGCACGGCTCGGCTCGGTTCGGCTCGGCTCGATCAACCCGCCTCTTCTCGAAACCAACGAGATGTATACTAGTGTATATGTAGAGTATATAGTGTAGACGGATAGGGCAGGGGTGGTAGGGCACATTAGACACTGGATAAGGGAGAGCGCAGTGCCGTATCACGCGCACTCGCACGCACACGAGACCGACTCGTTACTCTGGAGCCTCGTGTCCCCCCCGAATGAATCGACCACAGCTTCGCGACGCGACACTCGCGGCGGTCGGATGCAGACTGAATCGGACGCTACGTGCCCCGCTCCTGTATTGCCGGAACGTCCCTCCTGTCCACCCTCCCTTCTTTCCCGCTCGTTCCTCTTTCTCTTCCCCCTATTTACTTCTATCCGCGGTGGCGGCTATCAGCTCAAGCTCGTGCCAGACCCCAGGCTCATTTTTACTGACGACGCGCGAACGCTCGCTCGGCTGCCACGGAGGGGAAGTTTTTTCTCTTTGAGCCTCTCGGCCAGGATCGTTCGCCGGAGAAACTTGCCCACTTTCCTCCTCCTCCTCGACTTCCTCCTCCTTCTCCCTCTTCTTCTTGATCTTGTACTCGAAAATTCGCGAAAATTCTCTACACCCACACTATTCTCGCTCGTGCTCGAAAAGCGAAAAATTACAAATTTGCTTTATCTCACTTCATAAAACTGATAGCATGTATTTACCCCCATTTCACGAACGTGATAGCATGTATCTATCCCCACAGACAATTTTAGACCTTGCTCCGAAATTTTCTTCACTTCATGAAACTGATAAACGTCGGATTTTTTCGCAAAATAAAAGTTTTCTGCATCGGTTATGGGGTATTTTTTTGTTCAATTATTTCAATAAATGGGAAATAATGCAGCGATATTCTTAAGCTGTTCCGATGACTTCACTATTCGACATTTTACTCGAAATCCTAAGTCTACTGATAGCAAGCCCATATTAACCCTTAGCAGTCGAGAGAGGTGACTGAGGGAGTCACCACTAAAAATTGCTGTACCATTATTCACAATATTTTTTACATTATTAAATATGTTGCTATCTAATCAATTACTAAACATTTAAGTATTGTATGAGGTATCAATGTCATATCCATAAAATGAAAAAATCATGTACAGGGTCTATAAAAAGTAATGATCATCCGCCCTAGGGGTGAATCTACACCTCTGGATTGGTCGATTTGTAAGAGAAACTTGCCGCAAAATTGTTTATAACAAAAAAAATTGTTGTTAAAGCTTTTTTTTACGTCAACGCCTTCGAGTCATCGAAAAGAGAAAAAGTTTGGAAGGAGCCACATGTCGCAAAAAGATAGTTATGGAGATATAAGCTGTTAAAGTTTTTGCAAAATTGGATTGTGTGGAACTATACGTATAGACAAAAGCCTACTACTACAGTCCACACGTTCGTGTCGATGAGACAGAACACGATCGCGTGCCAGACCAGACAAACGAAATTTAAAGGGCCATTCGTCGCTAGACCCGTGCTCAGTCATCTGCTCCGAAGCACGCACACAATCATGTTCTGACTATTACTTTTTATACACCCTGTACAATGGAATTATTCTAGGTCGAAAGAAATGTTTAATTTTCAAGTTAAAATAGCTCCGACTGCAAAGGGTTAACCGCCTGATAGAAAATTTTGGACATTCTAAATTTTCCTATTTTTATAATTTCGAAGTTTTAAATAAATGTTTCTTTAAACGGAAATATTAAGTATATGTTCAAATAATCGTTGTATCTGGAGTCTTTAACTCGTATGTCAAAAACCAAAATTGTCTACGATACTAGAACGCGTGTTTTTATACCTTAAATGTAAATTTATCTCTGATCGCCCAGGAATAATCTTGCTATTGGTCAACAAAAAGATTAAAGTTTTAAAAAGAAATTGAGAATGATATATTGACAGAAGAGTTAATGGACGCAGTTCTTGGAGCAATTTCAGCTAAAATGAAAATTTGTCTACCCTCGAGTACGGAGGAACGATTGAAGGAAAAAATGTAATTTCGTTTAAATTATGAATAGACAAGTTTAATACAGAATGTCCGACATATCGATTACAGTGTTTCCTCCGCGATAATTGACCTTTGATAGTCCACAATTTACATGTTAATACGACGTCCCGTCGTCGGTAACTTTATGCCATAAAGTGAGTAAGGTTCTATAAATATTTGTCAATTTTAAACCGTGATGCATGGTGTATAACAGGATCGAGCATTGAATTGAAAAATAATGTTTTATCATTAGTATATGCACTGCTATTAACGATAGGTTATCTTTCTTTAAAAATTTATTTGTCTGTATATTACAAAGAACATAATACTTCTATTGTTCATACTATTTCTATTAGTTTTGGTACGTAGACAAAATTGATCAATAAATTGGATCAATTAAATACAATTAACAATTCACTCCATTAAATTGGTTAAAACGAGTTTCAGAAACCCAATTGTCTGAACCTAATTCGTTACAAGATAATCACATGATAGTCAGAGAGAATACAAATTATCTTAGCCTCCTTCGTCGCGAGTTTCGGGAAATCCCACGGTCGTGTCTTTCTGGTTGACTAAATCTATAATCGCGCTACAATCGATAAACGATATTAATATATTTCAACATAACTATACTGTATTCGTGTAGAATATAAAACTTACTGTAAAAGATCACCCTCGTAGGTATCCCATCTTGTTGTTCCCGGATGCGTCAATTTATACGTTATCAGATTATTAAATTCTTCGTGTAGTTTCTATAATTTAAACAAACATATATACATATACTTTGAAAGTATTTCTCTTTATCGAAATTTTAAACTCATTCTTACCTGAATAATTTGTGCGGTCCGTAAATCGCACGTAATGCTTTTATTCGTCGAACACGTCAAATTGATAACATGATTCTTTCCTTCCTTCTCTGTAAAATTAATCGAATTATTAGACACACCTCCGTCACTGTAACTTATAAATAGCTAACAGTATTAAAGGACGAAACAAATTTTTATTTGGTTCCAGTCCCTTGTAATTGGCAAAGAAAATTTCTATTTTGTATAAAGATTTGCAGTTTACATATAAACAAAACTAAGAAGCGTGTATCGTACGTATGTTCTTGAGCGAAGCTGCGAACAATAAAATTGGAGTGGTAATGAATGTGGTATCGTGTAGATACGTTGATGAAGACCGTTGTTTCGTGAAATACGTAATATAGCGGCTAGGATGACTGGAGAAAAGTTTAGCATTTATGCTCGACGGATGTATGACAACGCTACCATCCTCGGGAGTCCAGGCGCGTATTCCACCCCTCGTCACCTTACTGAAATTAATATGCATTCTTTGTATATTTGAAGGAATACGAAAATAATTGTTCTTTGATGAATTTAAAATCATACGTACGTTACTGTCGCAATATTCGGATACAATCCAGCACATACTATTGCCTTGACTAACGCGACATTATCAGAATTCCTGTTGGCATTCCTATCACTCGGATTTTCACTTTCCAAAAACTTCATTTCGCACAGATGTTGCGCGAACTGACTTTTCATTTCGGAAAGGAGTTTCAGCGTGTTGAACGAAAGGAAATACTCTTTACAGAAATAGCCGGCATCTCCTTTTTTGTAACAATTTTCGAACCTCCTCAAAGCCTCGGCTAGCGCAATGTGATCGCTGCATTCGTTCAAACCGAGTTCGAGTTTCCTTTGCCTCGCTGTTGTCTCGTCTTCCAGAGGGCAGTAGAATGCATCCTTGAACGACAGACTTGCAGCAATTGCGAAGACCGGTTCCACGCAGGAAAATAACGCTGCCCATATAATCATCTTCCCTGTGATAAATAGTCAAATTATTATTATACAGAAAAATATTTCCTACAACTTATTAACGAAATCATTGAAAGTGGTCACCTGTTCGTGGGTCAAGAGGCAATTGTGCCAAGTGATATCCTAGTGGAGTCAAGTTTTCCTGATTATCCAACGCCTTCAGTTGTCTGAGCAGTTTCAAAGACAACTCTATAGCTGCAGAACTGGGAGGGTCCATAACGTTGCATAGGAAAGATTGAACATTCCCTAATTGCAGAATTTTTATTCGCAAAATTACCTCCTCTAAACGCGTTATAAGCATTTCTGGTAACGGATACTGATCGAGCATGCTTTCTCTAGCTCTCGAATAAAGGTGATAGCAAATGCCAGATTTCACTCTAGAGTGAAAGATGTATGTATATGAAATACAATGTAACAAGTGAAATATTTAATGTGCTAATCGTTTTCATCTTACCTGCCTGCCCTACCCCGTCTCTGTTTGGAGTTAGCTAAAGATACCCACTCGGGCTTCAATGTTTCGACGTTTCTACTCAAATCGAACTTGAGAAACTTCATTTTGCCACTGTCGATGACGTAGACTACGTCCTCAATAGTTATGGATGCTTCCGCGATCGATGTTGCAATGATAATCTTTCGTATATCATTGGGCGGTTCTTTAAATATAAGCTTTTGATGCACTGTTGGCATACGGGAGTGCAGCGGATAAATAACATATTTATCTGTGCATAAAAAGAATTTGGATAAATATTAATATTACCATCTACACGTTTCGGTAGCAATGTTTTAAGTGTACTTGCTTGGTGGGTATTGTCCGTTGCGCAACATTATTTTATGAAGCTGCGAAATGTCCATCAAACCAGGTAGAAAAACTAGAATAGCTCCTGGTGGTTTTGTTCTACAAATGTGTCGAATTAATTCTTCTATCAGATCAAGAGACAGATCCTCTCTGTTAGGATTCTTCAGTTGATCGATCACATTCTTTGAATACTTTTTCTAAATTACAACACGTAACGGATTGAACGCAAACGAGAATGAAAGCATCGAAGAGTGAAAATTAAATGTACCTCGATCGCAAGTCGTCGTATATATGAATCTATTATGGAAGAAGACTCATCTCTCTGAGCTTGTTTATACTTGTCGATATGTTTGCTGAATTTGAATCTGTAAATCAATTGCCATTACGAATACCATTTCACTTGTTAGATTCCAGGGAAAATGAAAACAAACAGTCTTACCGGGTCATTTCTAACACGTCCTCTAAATAAAATTCTTCTACTGGATAAGTAAAGCCCGGTATATGAATGATTGGACAATCATTGTAATACTTCGAGAAACTTTCTGAATTAAGTGTTGCACTCATGAGAAGAACTTTTAAATCCGGTCTCTAAAATATCAAATTTAAATACATCAATAGAATTTTTGCATACATCGTAATGTGGAAAGTTCGTATGCATACTTAATATAATTTCGCTTACTTTCGACATAATTAGTTTTAATAAAGTCATAGTGAAATCGATTTCTGTGGTACGTTCGTGAATCTCGTCTAAAATAATATGAGAGTAATTATTTAGGGCTGGATCACCTTCCATGAATTTCAACAGCATTCCTGAGGTACAAAACGTTATGCTTCCTCTATCTCTAGGCATTACTCTGTAAGCAGAGAAAACATATGAATATATTATGTACTGAATGAAAAACTGATAGAAACGCGAAAGCATACCGTTCAAGTCTAATTTGGAAGCCTATAGATGTTCCAAGTCTCTCTATTCTCTCAGCAGCAACTCTTTCAGCAACAGAAATCGCAGATATCCTCCTTGGTTGAGTACATACAATTCGAGTAATACTACCATTACCTTGCTCTATTTGATCATCCAATATAAACTGAGCAATTTGTGTTGTTTTCCCACAACCTAAAATACAATTATAATATTTTCCAATGATTAAGTATTACTTATACAGTGTTACAATCGTAAGTACTACATATAAACTCACCAGTCTCGCCACTTATCACAACAACTTGATTTTCTTTTATTAGCTTCAAGATTTTTGATCTCTCCTGATATGCAGGCAACCTTAATCGGAACTTTAGCATACTTTCATATTCTTCTGAAGATATTTTTGACCTATATTCAGCTAGTAGCGTATCATCTAAATTGCTATTCCTTTCTAATCTTGAGCTCTGAAGCAGAGCTTTAGAAATGTTTTCTTGTATGTTACCAGATACTATATTTAAAAACTTTCTCTTGAACTGTGCATCCTGAATGTAGCTATATTTTTCCTCCAATTTCCTATTTGTATTCTCTGCTTGTTCCTGGCTGTTGTACAACTTCTCGTCAAATCCCTTGGTGTTCAATATTCTTTCCAGCTTGTGTTGAACATTTTCTGGTAATGTAATGACCTGAGCTTCTGCCTGCGCCCGCTTTGCTTTCCCTCTGTCTCGATAATAGAGACCTATTTCTTTGCCTTTTAACCATGGTGGGGGTCGTCCTTGCCCTGCGCCACTGCCACGACCCTCGTGCTCGAAGCGTGAGCTTCCAGACTGAGTATTCTCAGCTTTACCTCCTATATTCGCAAAATAAACTTGTGTAAAATAATTCTCTCTATTCATTAAATTGGTTTTGAATTTATCAATGATATTTAAAACGTATAAGACTGAATTTTATAGACTAGATTTCCGCGTGTAAAGTTATTGGTTATGTTTAGACTGCGGATGTTATACATTTATAACAAAAATGAATGTATCAAATGCAAAACAGTAAAGATATTTTTCTAAAAATTTATGATGATTTTTCTAAAATCATTTAAAGAAATAAATGTCTACTTAGGTTCCACTAAATCCACAGTCTATTTAGTTCTGTTATTTAACCCTTTGGAGATAGAGGGTCCTATGTACATGTAACGGTATCGATCGGTTGGTAGAGGTAATAATAATGTCAAGCCTGATGGCATCAAAGCAGCCACATGCTGAATACATGAAAACAAGCGTCGTGATATCAATCCATGCCAATTCTCAAAATTCCGAATTTCATAATTTCGAGGCTCCGTTCGAGCCATCAATGCTATTCGTTGGATAGAAAATTTGACATACCATGCTCGTTCCGCCGTTGATTTCCGTGTCTCGAAAACGGTCCGTAAGGACGAGACATGTTTTCATATCATTAAAAGTCTCATTCGATCACCAACGATTCTTGTTCTTTGTCGAGAACTTTTTAGTTCTCAAATATTGACAAAATCGGCGCTCTGTCTAAAATCGGAGTGCAGTAAATATTCACGGAAAATTTCACTATGCACCCTAGCTATGACCAGAGAGTATATGGGAGTATGAGAGTGCTCAACCAGAAGTTCAGAAGTATCTTTAAACCTTAGACCATATATACTTATAGACCCGTCATAGGTATAGGATATGCATATATAGGACGCTGTGTTCCAATGATAAACATTAGATATTCCATAAGAAAGTAATAAAGATCGATTTTAGTCACTATTTTAGATGTAACTTTTATGCGTTGCTATTACACATTTCGTAAGTGTCCGGATACTTTTGAGCGGTAGTGTATATTGGCGGGAAATCGCCGCGCATGCGCGAGAAATTTTGCTCAATATTTCACCACTGACTACGATGCTATGAGACTGTGAATTTTGAATTTTGAACCACCATTACGCTTACTAAAAGATGATCGAATGCTTATGAATGATAGATCCTTTAATTATAGTAGCTGGATAAAAATAGAGGGTTGAAAATTTACAAAGAAAATATTTTTAAATTCAATGACTCACTGAACCACAGACCATTTTTCCAGAGTATTTTATGAATGTAACCATAGCAACGAAAGACATGTGTTTAGTAGTATTGGAGTAGTCTAGACCGACTGTGTTATTAAATAAATACGTATTATATATTTACGTACTAAATATACACTTTATATTTAAAAGGATCGATTGGTAACGATGATCAATATGTTCAGTATTATTTTCTGTGTTTTATTATTGACCAGGTTTTACAACGTACACTGTGAAAATTTTGATATTGATACCAATGGGTACATTGTTTACTGTCCATGTATGGGTAAGATTTTATTCACTCTATAATATGTAATACTTTCAGTGTTACTTGCATACTGAAAGCCGTTTATTTTATTATTTATTTTAGGAAGATTTGGAAATCAAGCGGATCACTTTTTAGGTGCCTTAGGGTTTGCAAAAGCATTAAATCGTACTTTGGTGCTACCACCATGGGTTGAATATAGAACTGGGGAGACTAAATCTGTTAGTAACTAATTAATTTTAATAACTTAAGGGATAGTATGTTTCTGATAACTAAGTAGGTTTGATTGATTGTTTAGATACAAGTTTCTTTTGATACTTACTTTAACGTCTCGCAAGTGCAGAATTGCCATAAAGCGATGACGATGGAAATTTTTATGGAAGATATTGCTCCAAAAATATGGCAACCTAAGGAAAGAGTATGTAAGTTTGTGATGTTAAATAAAAAACATTAGGTATCCTTCTGAGACATATTATTTTCAGCTTTTTGTTATTCGGCGCGTGGTAAAGGAGACTCCTGCAATGCTAAAGAGGGAAATCCATTTGGCCCGTTCTGGGATACTTACAATATTGATTTTGTGAAATCAGAATTTTATGGTCCGCTTCACTATGATGTCTATCATACAGATGTAGCGATACAATGGAAGAAAAAGTATCCTGCTATAAGTTGGCCAGTGCTGGCATTCACTGGTGCACCTGCCAGCTTTCCCGTTCAGCTAGAAAATAAACAATTGCAGAAATGTCTCGAATGGAATACAGAAATGCTCAATAAAGCAAAAGCGTTTATAAAACAAACTTTGCCAAAGGGAGCTTTCATAGGGATTCATTTACGCAATGGAATTGATTGGGTAAATGTTCCTATCATTTCTCTATCTCCGGCACAGTGCAAACATATAAAGGTTCTTTTTGCAGGTTCGGGCTTGTGAATTTATATCTAGTACACCAAATCTTTTTGCTGCACCTCAATGTCTGGGTTATCGAAATGAAAGAGGAAAAGCAACTTCTGCTATGTGTTTACCATCATTCGAAGTAATAATACGTCATATTAAACGTGTCATTCGCAATGGTAATGACATCAAATCAGTCTTTGTGGCATCTGATAATAATTACATGATCAAAGAGCTTACTAAAGCTCTGGCACGCATGGAGGTAAAAAATTTCTCAATATTTTTGAGAAATTTCTTGATTGCTTTTATGATACCAAACAAAATGCATCAGATGAAACAAGAATATTTTGGTTCTTTCACAGGTGCTAGTTTTTAAGCAAGACTCGCCTGCATCCCCCCATTTAGATTTAGCAATTCTTGGAAGGGCAAATTACTTCATAGGAAACTGTATCTCTTCTTTCTCGGCTTTTGTTGCAAGAGAAAGAGAAGTAAAGGGGTATCCTATGTTCTTTTGGGGCTTTCCCACAGAAAGATCATCTTCTACTAATCACGAAGAGTTGTAGCAAAGGGACTTGCAATTATTTTGTTATATATTCTTTTTATCGAAATGTATTTAACAACAATCAATAAAGAAATTTATAAGAATTCAAGCTCTTAATACATACAAGAATAAGATATTCTTATTACTCGAGAAACGTAACATTGGACGAAATCGAATATAAAGTGACTCTGTCATAATTAAAATAAGTATTTCAAGTAACTTATACTTTATATATACATATCACATTTTTACAATCGTTCTCTACACCCACGCATATCGGTTAGACTATATTACATCATCTATGTTTACAATAATATCGTAAATATTTTACATTCATTTTTACAAAATTTGGTTCTCGTTTAGACCAGATCATTAGAGTCTTAATAGCTTTTATGATCTCGTCTTTCTTAGGCAGCGACGATTCGCTATCACCATTGGAAATACTTTCAGTTCTTTCTTGGGAATTGTCTTTAGCTTCCATACATCTCGACAAAAAGTCAGTGGATCCTTCTTCTTGCTCTTCGGTGTCCATGATTTTCAAGTCGGACTCAAACAAATCCTCTGGGTTCTGTATGCCTGCTACCTCTGGGAGGTACTCTGGGACTTGTTTGATCAGGTTTTTCCATGAGTTTCGAATATCCAAAATACTCATTTCCAACCATGCCTCATATAATAAATGAATACAATCCTTAAGATCGTAATTAGAGTAGAATTCTTGTATCCCATCGGGATAACCCATTGCTCTAGTTAACATTTTATGACGATAAGATTTTTTTGTCTTCTCAAGCACTTGATCTATGGGTTGCAGCAGGTGGCTAGTGTTCGGGGGTAGAAATATAATTTGAAAACGCTCGTCTTTTTGTAACTCTTCCAGAAAGTGTAGAGTATAGCCACGAGAGTTATCCATAATAAGGATAACTTTCCCACAGGTACCGTTGTGTAATTGATATTTCATTACGCCTGGTTTAAAATAATTTTGATACCAATCGGTGAACACAGTTTGATCCATAAAAGCTTGTTGCTGGGCTTTGTAAATCACAGGTAGCCGATGTTTCGAATGTTTTAATACTCTCGGATTTTCGAATCTGTTAATAAACAAAGGTGCAAGCTTATGACTCCCTGTTACATTAGTACAAAGGCCTATTGTTACTCTATCCTTATTCATATTCTTTTCTTCGATCCTTTTCTCCCCGCTGTGTGCAAAAATCTTTTTGGAAATAGTTTTCCATGACAGACTGGTTGCGTTCATATTATAAACATTTTCTTTGTCGATATCCTCTTCTTCCAGTTGTCTAGTAAAAGTTTCTACAAATTGTTGGGCAACTGCTGTATTGGCATCAACATTTTGTCCAAATAATCTGATGCCATGGCGATTCTTAAACCTCCATAGCCAGCCTCTACTAGCTTTGAAACTCGAAGGTCCACCAATTTCCCTATTTACTTCTGCTGCTCTTTCTACCATTCGCACATCTGTGATGGGCTCACCGAGTGTTTTACGTTCTATAAACCATGTGTACAAACGATTATCTAATTCCTCATTCTCAGGTTTTCGTAAAGTTCTTCTATGTGCTTTGTCTACACCTTTGTCGGTAAACTGACTTACAGTCACTGCATTACGTTTGATCCGACGAACTGTAACAGGAGTGACATTGTATTCGGCAGCCAATGTGTTAATAGGTATACCGCTTTCTAAATGCTGTACAATTTCGAGCCTCTGCTTCATAGAAAGTGGAGCCCTTCTTAATTTATTGTTACTATCCATTTTTTAAGGGAACTATATGGACTTAAGGGTGATGGCAACTATATCTATAAAACCCTCTATTTGTATAAGGATCACTTGAAATCTTTTAAAAACATCTGACAGAGTATCAGCACTACTAAATTTGCTATTAAATTAGAAATCGAGTCTTCAAGGATTAATAACCGGGAGATTTTTTGTCGTTTGCAAACCATATACTTTCTCCGTAACCGATTGGTGGAAAATGTGTCATCGTGCAATCATCGTGTTAGTGTTAGAAGGCAGAAAATAAGTACAGAGATTCCTCGCTAGTTGGCTGCAAAGGTGACAGTAGAATAGTAGATGCCTTCATAACGTCTACTCGCTCGTGATACGTTCAAGAGCAGGGGAAGTTGTTCTCATTGGCTGACGAAATGTTATTGCATGACAAAATAATGAGTTTAACATTTCCTATATTTCAAAATATATATTCACTTACACGACCTGTAGTTGAATCAGTATGGAAATGAGAATACTTACCCTCAGAATTTCGGTGGCTCCAGTATAGTGCTGCAGCCTTGTCTCATTTTTAGCACGGATCAGAACCTACATCATTTTTAGCATGGATCATAACTTACCACAGACGAGGTATAGGACGTACAGGTTTTGCACTCCAAAGTCACCCTTTTGTAGGTCAAACATACTCTTTTGCAAATCAAATTCAAATTCAAAGTGCTTTTACAAATAAAGCACTTTTAAGTAAGTTTTTGTAAAAAAATCAAATCAAATGTAAATTAATAAGAAATTCAAAATTTTATTTATTGCAAAGATGTGCATTAAATACTTATTTAAAAGTAATTACTAAACTGCGGATCTTTATGCATTTATAACTATACATGTAAAAATAAATCGATAAAAAAGGAAGAACATTTTTTCGTTTGGCAGTTTGTTTTCGAGAAAATCCCAGGTTCGCGTTAATATATGCAGGAAGTAGAATTGTCAGACGATTCCTACGCACTATGCGATTTTTCAAACTCGATTTTCTCGAAAATGAAGCTTCAGATAAAAAAATGTTATACCGAATATTTTCCTTACTCTTTTATGTATCACCCCCTGCCCGACTGTACTACGATTTCCGGCCCACCCTGTATAATTTAATCTAAATAAATGAATAACGAATTTTAAATATTCTTAATGGGTGAAATTGATTTGCAAAAGGGTGTATTTGACTTGCAAACGGGTGAATTTGGAGTGCAAAACCTATATTGGAGTAGAGTCTACTTCTATACCTCGTCCGTGCTCCTATACCTCGTCTGTGGTTGAATTTTTTTGGAAAAAATCAGTGACGCTATCTGACGTTTAATATGTGGTATTAAATGGGGTAAAAGTTGCATTGTTTCTGCATAGAAGGCGCCATTGCCTTTTCTTGGAAAAATGCGTTTATCGGTAACATTTGTCTACTAGTTTGAGCGTTTTGTCGCTACGAGGAATGTCGCTATTTTCAGATTTTACGGAGCAAATGATTGTTGCCGTTTCCCTCGTAAAATACAATGAATGTACCGGCACGAATCATTTTTTATAGCAATAATTGAGATAGAGAGCGCTCTGCACGAAATTGCGACACCGAACGTCTAATGTTTTCTTTTTTCCCAAACACGTTGTGTCAAAAGATTGTTGTGTAAAGATCATGTAGCATCATTGAGAAATAGACAGTATTGCCTAAACACTTGCTGCACGGTGTAACACAAATATGTTCATTTCGAAAACAGCTGCATTCAGACTCGCAACTATATCTTTACGATGCGGAACATCATCAATTTGGTGATACTTCTTTGTTACTTTCGCAGAAGTGTTATAGCTTCTGATTGTTTTCCCGACTACTGTCAGTACAAGGTAACTCATTTTTTCAACATCACGCTTTTCTCATCGATCGTACAGTAGATATACTTTGACGTACATCAAAGTATATGTCTGTAAAACTGTCATTAAAATCGTCATGAAAAGCATTGTAATCTATGTTATCTATGAGATATATCCATATCTCTTTCTTCTTTTTATCACGGGGAAATTACTCAGCGTTCTACACTATCAACTTGCTAATTCAACTTTGTCACCTATGTGAAATTATTTTCTTAGGATGAGGTCCCTCTGAAACCTGGAGTTCAATGTCTACTGACAAAAGTAGAAAGAGGCGAAGGTACGAAAACAAGCATATAGATGCTGTTCAAGATTATCCATCGAAATACTAAATTTTTTTAGCAATAGCTAAATTTATTTTCCAGATTGTACCGATCTTACATTTGAAACATCTCATAAAGAAGATACAAACGAGGATTCTAACAGAGTGAGTCTTCGAGTTTACGAACACAATCTTTCCCAGAGAGTAACTGCCTTTAACTTGAGCGTGATCAATACAAATTTCCATGGTAAGAGCTTGTAGCGAGCGAATTCGCGAACAACAGGAGAAACGACATTAATTTTGTTGATGATAAAACAGGACTGATCACACGCTACCAGAGTTTATCAAATCCGAACCAGTCGGCATGTAGACACATAGAATTCTATGGAAATGAGACGCATCCCGCACCAGAAGAACTGTATGTTTCTTGCCCATTCGCGGACGATTCTTACGAGTCCTCTCCTTATCGGTTACACATCCTGCTAACTGGTGAAACATACAATTACAGCAAGCAGTATATTTTTAACGTACCTCGACACAGATTCATTGGTATGCGTAATTCCTTACTGTATATCTTTCTATCGTAGCTCGAAGTCTTTGAATTTTTAACATCATACTCGTTTTTATCCGTAGAAGAAGATGCGGGCGTGCGAAATTACACACCATTCATCTATGTAGACGTGTCGGACGCGCCACGTTTCTTGCTGTACATACAGGCTCTGCCGGAATCGTACAACGTGTCAGAGTACAGAGTTTGGTTGATGAACGACGAGACGGATTCCGTGGATACGAACGGCTCCTGGACGACAAGTGACGAAGCTATGTCGTACGACCTCACCGATCGCACCGGAGTCTTCTACTTCAAAGTCTCTGCCATACATTCCGATTGCGGGAAATATGGCTGCGCAAATAGTACCACGCCGTCCATTACTACACGTGAGTGAGAGAAAAAGTTCATCATGTATTTTTACAATCGCGCGTTAAGGTACGAATAAACTAACAAGTAACTTGTGACTGTTTTTGCGAAAGCGACTCTCATGATATGTGTAAAGTGTAAACGCCTTTGAGATAGCCGCCAGCAAGTTGAACTCACTTGCGACAGTTGCTCTCAGAGAGCGAAACAATGTATTTTATATTTGCAAACAAGTCTGCATGTTACTTATTAGTGTATTCGCACCTTAACACGGATTAACGAATTTTCCTATTGAACACAAGAAGCAACCCCTCACCGCCTCTTCATCATGATCATCAGTACTGTCTGGATACCACCGGTGATACTTTGTGCTCTCTATCATCTTTATAAGCTGTGTAGAAGGGGTAAAAGTTTGCGTTAGAGGATCCAGCTGTTTCAGTCAAGCCGCTCCTGCAACCTCATGCTCGTTTTCAGAGTGCTGGAAGCGAAGACGAAAGCCAACCTGTCTGCTGATCTACTCACCAACACGACTGACGCACATCAACGCGATGAACGAGCTCGCTAAATACCTGAGGAATTCGAACGTGACTGTGATAGACACGCTTGACGTCACGGACGCCACGCGAAATGTCAGTAGCAGACACAGTCAGTAACAATTCGCTTTTCAAGGTAGACTACTACTTTGTAACATTTTCCTTTCCAATTTTCAGCCCGAACGAGATTTCGCGTTCACGCAGGATCCAAAAGACTGTTGCGGGGCCGCTTTTCAAAGCGCGGACGTTGTCCTAGTCGCTGCTTCCCCGCCGCCTAAGAAGCCCACCGTGTCGTTCATTTACCGCGACAACGATAATCACCTGTTAAAGTTGGTTAAGGAAAACCAGGCACGGAACGAGAAACGGTACTATATCGTGCATTTGCCGTACTGCAAGCCGGAAGACGTGCCCGAGGAAACGCGGCATCTCAGAAGATTCTCCTTGCCGAAGGAGCTGCCGAACCTCGTCAAAGTGATCCACAAGATGGAGCGCGTCAGCTGCGTTTACGTGTCCGACAAAGAGTTCTTAGATAGCATCAAGTTAGCGAAATTGGAGATGCTCGGAGAGGACAGCAACTCGAGGGACGCACGAGAGACTGGTCAGTGTTTCTCTCAAATCTCATTTTCATCTTCTTAACAGTTTATCTACTGGGAACTTGTTAATAGGATTTCTAATAATTGTGCAGCATCGAAAGAAAAGTTAAAGGTCTTTTTATATATAATATTCCCAAAAAAATAATTACGTTACTGTGGGTGATTTGTTAGTTCACGATTGAAATTGCTACTGCTCTTCAAAGATCCATTAAAAAATCCTTGCTTGTGTACCATAGATTTTCAAAAATTATAGAATATCCACCGGTAGATAATGTGTTCATTCATGCTTTAATATTAATCGGCCTACTGTTTCAGAGAATTTGTTGAGGCCGGAATCCGAGCGAGCGCTGGACAAACAGAGTCCCGTGTTGACGAAAGGCAACGATGTCCTGTCGCAAACGTTCACGACCAATATCGACGAGTTGAACTTGCTCGGAGAGACCGAAACAGACACGGAAGCAACGTTCGCTTGCAGATCTTCGATCGGCCAAACCGGCGGGTTTCGCATCGACGAATTGACATTGTGATTCCGTACTATTTTTTATCTACGTTAAGTTTTTCACCGATAGCACACTGATCTCTCGACGATTCGTGACCCAACGCGGTTGTCCTCGCAAGACAGTTTCTTTTCTTACAAACGCACTGCTGATAGGACGACGTCTCTTGTATATCTGTACCGACTGCCGACTCAATAAACAGGGAAATCATTCGTCGCCGTATTGTAAACTCTTTGCGTCCGTTCGCTATGTGTGTTTTGCAACTGTCCGTCCGACGAGTTTATTGAATACATTACACGCATACGAAGATATTAGGTACAAGAAGGTAACGATGACACGATAACAAATACATATTCAAAGGGGAAGTGCATCTTTTTTCTCATTCGTTAAAACTAGTCAACTTTCGCAGCTCGACGATGAACGAAACACAAGTACGCGGTAGAAACCGAAATTTGTACGCGGACGTTCGCGCGACAATTAATGTCGCCGCTAACTAACTAATGTAATGGAATGCTCTGCTCTGCTTTATACATAAATACAAACCGACTTGTTTCTTCGACGAGGCACTGAGAAAACGTTGTCTCGTTCGCAAGTTAAACTATATAATAGCTTATGTTCTTTGTTTTCTCGATTACGAAAATGATCGCATGTATTTACACGTGTCGTTTGATAGCGTGCGCTCGGAAGCTGTAAGCACGTGCGCTAACAAATGCATCTCGCGCTGTTCGAAGCTTAAATACTGAACGAATTCCAAATCTATACTCCTCCGATCAATTTTGTTCGTATTATCAGACGGTTCGACGATAGCTCGTTTCATCTCGAATGATCGTCGATGATCTTGAGGGACAGTGGAAGAGAGTAAAGGGGGCGGTGCTGTTTAGCTACACAGGAGTTGAACGAACTTATCGATATAAACGAATCGAATTGAGGGGGCTGGTACGTTACATTCGATACAGGGCCCAATATTTCATACGTAAAAATAAGTCTTTTTCGTTACGCGATTAGTAGAACATCACCTTTAATGGTTTCGCTCGATCAGTCTGACAGGGAGACCGCACGGTATCGGAAATCGCTTTTCGGGGAAGGTATCTAAATCTTGTATATGTATACTCCGAAAAACCCTAATGGCGTCGTTGACAAAACACCATTAAGGTTTTTCCGTTCTGGATGTGCACTGCAAGATTTAGTCATTTTCGATACTGTGCGATTTCACCGTGAATCGCTCTCGCGCACACATGACGCGGATTCAACGATTGTTACGGTTTCGATCCTCGATCCTTTCAGTTTTCTTTGCCTTTGCTTTTACGATCGTTCACCGTGGTAGGCACGAGCAGGTTCTCAGACTCCAGGAACTTTTTCCCTTCCATGTCGATGTAGGACTGCGGACGTTCGCTGGTCGGCGTGGCTAGATCATTTTCACTGTCGCTTGTGACGCTCGCGTTCCTCGCAAACTTGATCGGGCTCTCGTAGTGATTGTCGAGCAGATTCGTTCGTTGATCGTTCACATAGGACGGTTTGATCACTTCGATGGCGTCGGGGAAGGACGCTATAGGCTCCTGCCAGAGGGTGTGGAGCTTGTCGATCTTGTCGCACTTGGTCACCTTGTCGAAAGATGGTTTCTCCAGATAGTTGACTACGCTGTTGCCGAATGTGCTCGTCTCTTCGGCTGGGTCGTCAGCTTCGTCGTTGCCGGAACCTGCGACGGAATACGAAGAGGAAAGATATTTAACACTAGAACTACCGAGCTTATAACAGGATTTACTCAGGTTTTATAGGATTTTTATGGTAACATGTACTTGAACAAAAGAAGTACACTAAAAAAATGTTCTCAAGAAAATATTTCCATAATATCACGAATGCTAAAACAAAAAAGTTAAAGCTAGGAGTCCATTTGAGAGTAAAACAATTGCGAGTTGCTCTCGATAATATTCCTCTCGAATGGGTATTGTGTTGAAATTCGATCTCGGCGTTCTCACATCAGAGCAACTCGCGAGAGTTTTACTCCGAAATGGACCCTATGGCTTACTATCCACTGCTGTTGAAACGAGGATTGAGGATATTTGCTACTCACTGCTTGGACTGTCCAACATGTGAAGGGACGCGAAATAAGACCTGTTCTGCACCGTTCTGGGATTCAAGTCCAAGTAGTCGACGCTGTCCTCCAGCATCCTCTCCCAGTGAATGGTCAGCTCCTTGAAAGACGGCCTCGACCCAGGCTCCAGGTGCCAGCACGACACCATCAGTTTGTACCTACGAAATACATCGAGTGTTATATACGAGCGAGGAGTAACGTCTCAGCAGAAAATCATTGCTTACAATTGCTGTGAGCAGTTGGCCGGCCTCTCCATGCGGTAGCCAGCTTTCAGTAGGTTGTAGAGATTGTGCACGTCGACTCCGGGATACGGAGAAGCGCCTAGAGTGATCAACTCCCAGAGAAGGACACCGAAGCTCCAAACATCCGACTTGCTGGTGTACACATGATCAGCGAGGGATTCGGGTGCCATCCATTTCACGGGAACTACGGGCCAGTAAAATCTTGGATTAAACGGGGATTTCGAGCGGCTGTCGCGCGCTGCCAGCGAGAAAGAGCTCCGGCAAATCCTCGGAGATTTACGGGCCGTGAAATAAATTGGTTACAGCGACAAGAGCGTTTCGTTGGAATTGTACGAATTGTTTGTACGCACCTCTACCCTTGCTGCGTTTCAGGTACGCGTCGTCCTCGTATACGTCCCGGGTCAGTCCGAAGTCCGAGATCTTGCAGACCTTCCCGGTCGCGAGCAACACGTTCCTGGCGGCCAAGTCCCTGTGCACCAGCTGCAAGGAAAAACGATTTAATCTGTATCAATCTTTACTCGCGAAACTCTCTAGTGTATGTCCTTTTTGAATTGTTTCTCCAACGTTTCGCAAGCACTGTAGCTATTTTGCTAAATGTTGTGCATTAATTACAAGATAGAAGAGCTAAATGAAAATTCACTAATTTCATTAATAATTTCAAGATGTTGATATTCCTAAATACTTTCAATCTCAGTAACTTCAATTCTGTCGCTCTGCAATGGCTACGTTTATGCTTACTGCCTCGTCTCGTTGATTGATGATCGTCGCGCATTACCTTGATCTCGGACAGATAGGCCATCCCTTTGCTAATTTGCCAGGCGAACGAGAGAATGTCGCGAGACGTCACGGTATAAGTAGATGTTACAATGACGTCCGTATTGGTATCCACGTTGGCATTCGCCGGTGACGTTTCTTCGCCGCCATTCCTGCCCCCGGAATCCAAATGTCGGCTGCGTCTCAAGTAGTTTCTACAAATAGCGAGCATCCTTGTTTTCGTAATATCGTGGAACAAGGGGAAGGAAGGGAAAAGTATAGTGAGAAGAGCGAAGAGAGGAACATTGGCGCCCGGTCTACGTCACGCCGCACCGGTTAACGCTCTTTCGCACCCGGAAAAGGCATTTTCTCGCAATGACCGCGCGAAGAATTTAATTACCGCAAGGCTACGTGAACATCTCGCGGACCGGTTATTGTCCCGGCGAAGGAATTTCGCAATACGAGATTCCACAGTCTCGATGCACTGGTGGTTACTCACCGCAAAGAGCCAAACTCTGCGAACTCGATGATCAGGTAGACAGGGGCGCCGGGAGTCGTGCACGCGCCTAATAATCTGATCACATTAGGGTGATGGACCTCCTTCAACAGCTGGTATTCAGAAAGCAGGTCCGCCAGTTCAGAAGCGCACGCGTTCTCCTTCAAAGTCTTCACCGCGACGGTCGTCGGACCCGAAGAACCTCCGATGTCGATCGCTTTGGCCCGCAATACACGACCAAACTCACCCTCACCCAAGACCTGCTCGATGCTCAATCGCGATCTTGGAAACTCCCATTTCGGATCCGTCTAACAACACATTCGAAAACGCGATCCTCGTTAACTACGGCCATAATTGATCATTCTTAGAAGAGTAACATTTCCTTTCTAAAATCAGACATTTCATATGCAGCAACCTAATACAGTTTTGTCTCCCATAGTGTTACAACCTCGGAGATATGGAGGCTCAGAAATCATAGAGGGCCACGTTATTTGAAGTTTGCCGAACAGAGAAGGACAACGTGTAAACGAAAAAGAGGGACTGAGGGTCGAGGTAGCCGGCCCAGTTCAAAAGGCTGCGCATCGATTACTTATTTCTCATTCTTTCTTTACAGAACTTTTACCAGCGTATTTGTGAGACTTTTCTAATCAAAATGAGTCGAAATATGGCATAATTTGAACTATATTTACTTATTTAAAGTGTGATCATAACTCGCTATTTGTCACAAAACAAATGTAAAAAACGAACGATAAAATTGCCTCATAAACTACCCCGTTAAATGTTTTATTGTACGATGGCCGTTGCAACATTTTTCTTGGATAACTTTCCCAAGTGTAAACGATGATCCTGGGTAATCAACGGTGCTAACCATCACCTTTTACTGTAATTGTAACGGGGAGTTCTACACTTCCTGGAGGTTGAAATGGCCCCAAGAGTCAGTGTATAAAACATTTTACCTCCCTGCACTTTAAACAACAGAAAAATATCCAAACTATGGCGTGTGTAGACTCATTTTTATTAGAAAAATCTCATAAATGTGTTAACAAAAGTTTTGTAGAGAGAGAGAATCAAAAATAAAGAAGTTTTGTATTTGCATTACCATTGCAATCTCTTCTTTCCACATGCTATCCTTCTTTGCGTTCGAAACTTTCACCGCTTATTAAATGAGTAAATATAATCGCGATTCTATCATGTTTGGTCTCGTTTTAATCAGAAAAAAGTGACCAATACGTTGGTAAAGGTTTCGTATCGAAATAACTAAAAGTAACAAAGTTTCATCGTTGCATTAATTGCATTGTAGCGTCCCCTAGTAGAGGGAATAAAAAAGTAACACTATCCGTAGAGACGAAAGTCACACTATGGGAGACAAGACTGTAACTCGTTATTGGAAGGGCGGTGACACGAGGTTGATCACTTTCCATGCAACAATAGCGATAATGGCGACAAAAAGGACGATTGGCGGTCATGGTCGACGAGGGCCAAAAAACTAGTTTACAATATCTAGTTCGAAACCAGCAGAATCGGCCGAATATAACGCATAGCTCGAAATTGTCAAATCGGTCAAACAATTCAGCCGAGTCAGCCAAGTTAACTTATAAATGGGTGGTCCTCCGAAACAGACGGTGCGAAGTGCAATATCCTAAGACCGCCATTAATCAGACTCCCTAACAACTGGACTCCCTAACAACATTGTTGTCACTGTTTAATTCCCCTTCCGAGTTTCCTCGAAATTTCGAATTACTCCGCGGATTTTCAACTCCTGGATGAAAGCATGGGATTAGCAACCGTCGTGTACTATGCTATACATATACCGTGTAGATATATTCGCGAGCACGAAAGCGTGCGCCCGTATCCTATTTGGTTAAATTTTCACATCGAAAGTGGATGTACTCCTCCGCTGGTAGATATCGGGACCGTAGAACTTCTGGTAAAATATTAAAATGCTACAAAAGTGGATGGACCCGACGGTAGAACTTACCGGGCAGCTTTTCGAAAAGAGGAGATGACGATTCGCCGCTGTGAACGTGTCCAATCCGATCAGCAGTCCATCCCCTCTATCTATGTAGTCGGATGGCAGGATACCGATCGTGGTAGCGTCGCCGTTCCCTGTCCTCCGTTTGCTGTCTCTGCGAGCTCCCTTTGCGGCCATCCTAAAGTTTTACATGATACCAGATACGTCGAGAAAATGAATTGAAGGAAAAAGAATCATCGAAAGTGGGTCAGACGATAATTCTTGTAACTTAAAGCTACTCTCTCTCTCTCTCTCTCTCTTTCTCTTTGTGAGAAGAGGGCTATAATAAAGAAAATATTCTTCGTTACGTAAGAGCTTACACTTAAGTTTCGTACAAGTTCGCAATTTTCGAAATTTACAATATATGCTGGGTAAAATACCGTTTCGTGTATTGACAGTTCCATCGAGTGAAACTGGGTTACGCTTCGTGAAATTGTGAGTTCTATCGATCTCTTTAACAATTTTACGAGCTCATAACTGGAAAAAATACTACCCCTTTAACTCTTTGCGGACGAAGATTTTTTAAGATATATGAGAAATATTCTCCTCTGGATTCTAAAGCAAAATCCTAGGATCAAGTGAAAGCACATACTGATCTTTTATTACTACACGAAGTAATAGCGTAAAGTAGAAAACTGCAAGGACATTTGAAGAATGTGATTAAAATGATTAAAAGAAGAAATACATTTTTATTCAGTTTCAATTTTTATTTTGCAGAGAAGTCCGCAATTTGCAGATAGACACGTTGACTGCCACATTGCGGTCACCAGTGACCGTCGCTGCTGATGTGCTTAAAAATAATTGTCTTAAAATTAGTAGCACTGAATATCAATTTATTCGTTCTTCAAGTGAACTACATGATATTGCCACTGTTCGTCCTCAAAGGGTTAAAGTTGCTTCTTTCGCATCATGACGAAACGATTCTCAGATGCTTTGCATAATTTGATCGACGACTCGGGGAACTGTGTCCGTGTTCTGCGCCAGTTCTTCGCGGATTTCGCTTCGAGGATAAGATTGTTTCTCATAAAAATCGTGTAACAGCCCGAATTTCCATCTCGAACAGAAGCCGAGTAGAGTAGATCGTTTCTGCCTCGCAAGTCTAAGAACGATAAAGCCGCGGAGTGCGCGGAGTGTACGGTGTGAAAAGTTTTTTAATCTGCAGCGATCGAAACGATTCTCGCCCCGTAGGTAGGCGAGATGCAGAATTCGCAGAATAATTTTACGCGGCCGTTCGGATAGTGTGCCGCGATCAGTTTTACGACGCGAGCGTGAGTCTCCGGAGTGGCACGTGTCCAATGAAAAGAAGAACACCGGTTACTTGCCGGATGGCTCGTGCAGAAGGTCCGAGGGAAATCGATAGTGCACCTCGATAAGCGCGTATCTATAACCGTGCGTCCCCGAAATATCGAATGGTATGGCGACTCTGTGTTATCCTATTGAGAAAGAAATTCGATAGCCGGGTCGATTCAACAAAACGGATCGCGGACAAAGAGCTCCTTCGAGAATTATCGGCGATACCTCCGGTTGTCGCGCTGCCGTGAAACGTTCGCATTGTGCCGGTCGGCAAACATTGCCTTTTTCGATAACGTACCTGTATCTCGAGGTGACGAACGAGCCAACGATCGCTACCAACACGAAGAAACTGCCACCGATCGCTCCGATCATGCAGAAAGGGCCGCACGGGCCACTGGACGCTGTCGGGAAACAAAGAAATTCGGGGCGAATCAGCGGAAGAACTATAAAATGGTTTCCGCAGTGTCCGGGTTTCGCTGTACGGTTGCAAACGAATGTTGATTGATTACCTACTGCTGCAGTAACCATTTTTTAATCTCGCCGTGATTGTTTTACTATGCAATTTTGATGCTGCTGCAGCTATGCCAGCCGGCGCAGGCCAACAGTTCATTTGTCAGAAAAGCGGACAATTCGGTAAGGCTGTACAGCCTTTCCACGAAGCGTCGCGTGCAACGATTAGAAATAAAATAGGAAATGATCGAACATGTTCAATAACAAATTATTCCCCAAAAATTTAACGAAAATATTCTAGGTCGGATGAAATAAATAAATTCTGTAGTCAAACTAGCTTCAAGTGCAGAGAGTTAAGTGGGTAGACGAGATGCTCTTCTCATTTCTCGATAATGTAAAGATGGGGTGTTTCTCAAAAGTCTTATTATCCTTTTACGTTTACGAGCCGTAATTTGCATTATTCGGAAGCATACAACAGCGCATGTAGCTATTTTCATAAAGCTGCAACAGCTGCATGCTTCCGGATAATGCAAATTACGCCTCGCAAACGTAAAAATAGGACTTTTGAGGGCTCATCGTGGCCTAGCTTGATCTTTCATCTAGCGCTTTTGATTACTGAAAAACCTCATCGTTATCGAGAAATGAGAAGGCGCATCCCGCGCCCTTGCAATCCTGGAAACGAGTCTACCCTCTTAATGCGAAAAATTACGGGTACCTTTCCGAGCCCCGGTAACGACGATCTCTCGATTTTTCGATTTCCCATTCTGCGAATCTTTATTCGGCTTGCCGGAATCATTGGATCGCAGGGGGTGTTTGTCGACGTTGCAGGTGCACTTGAGCAGGTCATCGTCGCAAGCGCAAGTGCCCAGCCCTTTCTTGATTCCGCGACCATCGTCGTTTAAATCCGACCAATGCACCTCGTAAACGCAATCCTGCGGGCAGATGCGAGGGTCCACTTGCTCGAGTTCGTCGCATCGGTTGTCGGGGCAGTAAGACAAGTCCGGGGAACAGGTCCGGTAGTGGTCCGAGAATCCGGAAGCGTTGTTGTGTCTCCACACGCATTGTCCCGAGAAGGTGTCATTGCTAAAATATATAATTACGAACCGCGTTCTTGGTTGGTCCAGCTGTCGGAGACACAAAATTGAAGAAACAGAAGAAGCTGTCGAACCTGAGGACTCCGCTAGCCACGCCGCAACTCGATTCGCATTTTTCTACTTTCTCTGCGTTCGCGCAAGAGCTTAATTGTTCGTTTCGGTTGCTGCGATTACATCCGTCCAGTTTTGACGCAGACACCGATGCTAAATTGACGCGAATCGTTGAAGAGGACACGACCCGATCCTTTCTGTTCCACTTAATCTTCAGCCTGCAACGAGAATGTGATTTGCACGGTGCTCCAAGTTCCAAGGCTCTTAACCCTTTAACTGCGGGTACTTTTAGCATTTTAAAAGATCTTTTTATTGCATTCATTTTAGTTTTATTTTAGTGGTATATGAGCCCCAGCCGCTATTTGATATTAGCAAAATTCAATATGTTGTTTATATACCAACACCCGCCTCTATAATTTTAATATGTGGTTTATAAACAGTTAAAGAGTTAACACGCTGATTGCCGCACAATCAAAAGTTCCCACAAAATCAAGTGATATAGCTGGTATAGTCGAAACTGCAGAGACAAAGCTTGGCTCGGCACATAATGGCGGCTGATCTAGCAGTTCATGAAAATTTTAGCACTATTTGGAAGTTTAAGAGTATACAATGTAGATCGCTGGATTCGCTTTGACACCAGCTACAATATTATGAAGTCAAATATATATGTTGATCTTTAAAAATAAAGATGACTTTGACTTTTTAAAGAATAAACATTTTTTGTATTGAGTTTGTAGACCGCTAAATGTTGATTAACTTTTGTTTAAAACATATTTTTGTCGCATTATCGAAACTGCCTGAAAAATCATGTTCAGTTTTAAAATAAACAATAATTCATAATGGAATTCTTAGAATGGTGATTTTTAAATGCTTGTACAATTTTTAATAAATTTTATTAATTTAATCGTTTTTGAAGGCGACGGACATTTAGAAATCAATATACATTCGATAAACATCAATATATCCACTGAAGTGTCTGTACACACTTTAAACAATAATAATTCATGAAGAAGGACGAAGGTGGAAATGATTCTTGCTGCTTCATACAAGGTAAAGTATATTGAAAATATTTCAATTTGAAAAAATGCTCGGAACTATTTGGAGCTCAAAAGATATTCCATGCGAAAGGGAAATAAATTCGTCAACTTTCATTAGTCCATTAAGGATTACTTAATTAATAAACGACGAACTGTAATTCGGAATTTGAGACGTATGCATTTTCTACCATTTTTTACCAAATGAACTGTTATAGATCGGCCGCCCGGTGCGGCAGTCCTTTGCGAAAATTGACTCACGTGACGTTCTCGGGCTCCGTTTTGAGAAGTTGTTCGTCTGCAACGTACACGATGCCTCCTTTCTGGGTGATAGCAAATGCGGATGAACCATAGATGCTGAAGCTGACCGAGGAGTGCGGCTCGCTCGACGGTTTCGCGACTCGCGAATAACGAGACGCGATTCTAGCCACCCTTGCGCTCGAAGGGTATGAGAACTGTTGTTTGAACGACACCGAGGACGGGGTTGTCGTGCTAGGTAGATGTTCCGGTCCGTGGAAGGTCAGCGTAATGTTCAACTGTCGGTCGAAGCGAAAGATCATTAAGACTATGTATGCGATTTCAGTTCAGTTATAAGCCCCGTTTCACACTTGAGCGGATCGTGGGAGCGCTCTTATGGGAGCTTTCACAGTTTTGCGGATGGTCCGCAATGTTACCTCCGCGCGCGGACGCGGACGATACGCTCAAGTGTGAAACGGAGCTAAGAGTACCGTGTTACAGAAGGATTCATTGTATAGTAGAGCTAGTATCTTTACCCGAGTATATGAGATACCCGAGTACCCATAAGACACCCAGGTAGAGCAAAAGTACCCGGGTACCCTCATCAAGAGATAACCGAGTGTCCGGGTACCCAAGTATCTCACGAGGTCTCAGAACTGGCTACTAGAACTATTACTAGTCGAGCTGCCGCACCGTACAGTGGGCCAAGCAGATAAACTGTGTGCTAAAACCTAAAACCAGGGGTTGAAAACAGTTATGATATCGATTCCGGTTCTTGAAACAGTTACGAGAACCGAAAAAATGTTATAACTCTTATGAGAATATTTTTCGGTTCTGGTATTCGGTTATGATTCGGTCCTGTCATTTTGTATTCTGTTCGGCCGAAGAACATACAATGTATGCAAGCAACTAGATCAATGACAGGGCGACCGTAAAATAAATGATGAAATCTCAGTTTTATATGACAAAATACAAAACTTGTTCGACATAATTGGACTGAATATTAATCGAGGGCTCGAGTATCGAGATAATCTCATGAGATAACCGAGTACTCGGGTAATTTTCGTTTACTTGATGAGTATCTCATTGCTTACCCGTGTGCTCGGGTATCTCATAAGTCACAGGTCTACTGTATAGGGAATCGAGCATAGGATGTTCCTCGTTCAGGTGGGACACGTGGAGCAGCAAGCGGAGAGTCGGAGGTCGAAGCGACGCGAGCATGGATAGTTCGGTGGGCGGTAGCAGGAAAGCGTTCGGAACCGGAAATTCGACGCGGGGATAATAAGAAGCTTCCGCCCACGCGAGGATGCGTCGCGCAATTAGAACGCGAAACGATCCCCATTAATTCCCGCTTAACGGGATCCGTGGAACTCCGGGGTCGAAACGAAAACCACCGCATTCGCCGCCGCAGTCTCCGCCGCGCCCACCTACCTCTGCTCTCTGATTCTCTTTCTCTCTCTCTCTCTCCCCCTCTTGTGGCTGCTGTTCGTCGTCTAATTGTTTAACGAGCTGGGATCGCGGGCAAACTCGCTCGGCACAGGGTGCGTTCAATCGCTTCGTTAACGGTGGGATTTGGTAGCAGAGACGGAAGAGACGCCGGTGGTTGGTCTGGCCACTCGAGCGGGACCATCATTTCCATCGAAGACTCTCGGGGAAGAGAGCACCCTCCCCCCTCTCCCCGAAGGACTTTCTTTGAGAACAAACTCCAGTCTTAATTGAATCGTCGCGGTTTCATCCACCCGCGATTATGAACGTTACGCGGTTTCATTCGTTCGGAGCAGAACGCGTAACAGTTGAACTAACTCGCGGAACTAACTAAACGCGGATCGCGGCCTCTTTGTTGGCACTTACCGTGTTGTCGTCCGACCTCGGAACAAGAGTGATATCCTGTACTTGAAGCGTCACGCGATACGGCGATTTTGGCAGCAGCGTTGTCTTCGCGAATATCCCTGTAACAAACGAGCGGGATAAAACCGACGATCCTACAGGGGGAACACACCTGGACCGTGTTCAGTGGATTCGAGGAGTTTCGACTCCGAATAGGACCCGAAGGAATATTAGAGCTGAAGAGGATCGTTCTGTAGACTTCTATCTTGGCCAATTCAAGACAGTACGTTTCTCAATATGCATGAATTGGATCTTTAGGGAGACGCAAGAATGAAATTTAAAAAGTTATAGACGGGAGTGCATTGATTCATGTTACTTCAGTGTGGACACAAGCTTGAGATTGAAACATATTTCAAACAAATTTAAACAAATTTAAATCAAAATATCTAAAATACGAAGGCTCATTCTGAAGGAACCCAAAAGAGTTTTCTTATACACGGCGATTTTGGCAGCAGCGTTGTCTTCGCGAATATCCCTGTAACAGACCGGCATTCCCACAGGGGGAACACACTTGTCTTTAAAGAGTGCTTTAAAAGGGCTTTCTTAAACCACATGAGCACTACCCGTTGCCTTCCCTTCGGAAAATGGAAAAACTAAAGAAATAAATAAATTCCAAGGCTGCCCATAAGTAAGAAAACGAAAAATCAATTTTGAATATAATAATTAACAAGTGTTTAGTTGTAGCAACGTTTCTAATGTTTGTAAGACGTACGATATTTAAATGTTGATAAACATTGGTTGGGCCAATATAGTATTATCATACGTAAATTTCTTGTTAACGTTGGATATTTGTTGTAAATTATCATAAATTTTCGTCGTAGGCCCTATATTTGTATCCAAATCCGCCAACCATATCCCAACCAACTCCCAATCGTTGGCCAACCATAAATGCTACCAGGGCAGTGTCCGAGAAAAGCCTCCAAGTAGAAGGAGTGAAATGTTCAATTCGGTGGAGCGAGGACGTTTGCTTACTGGTCAATATCGCGGTGTAGGAAACGCCTCCGGGAATCTCGATCGGCAGAGTGTTGAAGCTAACGTTCAGAGCATGGTGAGTATCCCCAAGAATGCGAACGGAGTAGCGATTGCTGGTCGCCTCGTCCGCGTCCTTCAGTATCAAGCTGTTGTCGTCCACCAACTTGTCGCCCTGTCAAGAAATGGAACAACATCGTTCACGGGAATCGGTTCGTCGGTCCAGGTGAGAAATGATCAACACGAGAACATTTCATTCCCGGAGCATGTATCGCGATACGTGTGCGGTACGCGGATCGCGACGCGTATCCGTGTGAAAGCAAACACGAGGCGGTCTAATACGAGGAGAATCGCGCGTAGGAATCCGAGCGTGGCGCGTCAACGACGAACAGCCGAACGAGAAAAGAAACAAAGAGAAACCCGAGCTTAATCAAGACGAAGCCCCGTGGCATTTCTCTGCTTCTCGCGCCTATCTTTTCACCCGTTTTTCGAGGCTCTTTCATCGTTTCCGAGTCTTTTCGCGTCCGCTCGCGGAGACAATGCCGGAAACGATCGCGAGAACAATGCGAGCTTGAATGAGTCCGATCCTCTGTCCGATCCTCGTCTCTTCCCGTGGTGTTCGTCGCTCATCCGGCGTCCTCGGGAAGATTTCCCGTACAGGTTAACGCGATCGTCGAATCGGGACGAACCCTTGGGTCAGGTCGACCCGTCTCGGCACGGGTCAGCGCTGGAAATCGATACGGACGTCAATTCTCGGTAAGGACTGTTAAGATCACGCGAATTTAACCCCTTAAATGATCCGCAAAAATCGAGAAACCCGCTTCGTGGTATAGAGGGGGAAATATTGCGACGTAAGCGTATTTTAAGGTCATTTTGGGACCCACCCGTCGCACAGGAGATATTTGACCCGAAAATTCGGAGAAAATTATTTTAGCGTTATTTATGAACTCAAGTTTTTTATAATCGTAAGAAAACATACAGAATGATCGATTATGTTCAAATATTAATAACTATACTAATTTAGATGATAACGAAATGAAATCTGTGCGAAACTGCTCTGTATACCTACTTGAAAAGCTTCTGCAACGTAAGAATTTACATAATTTCTTTAAAACACTTGAAAATCGCTAATGAATGAACGCTGTTTCAGAGACTATTTAAGAACGCAGTGCTATAAAATCTCTTGACTTTCGATGAAGTAGAGTACTTCACGGGTGTACAAATGAAAAAAATAATACTGAAACCTTACTCTCCGGACCATTAACTACGTCGGACAAGAAAAATTGTACGACTTACGCAAAATTTTGAAAGCGTCGCATCGTGAGTCGATAGAGTATCAAATGTATTGACCTAAACCTAATAGTCAACGAGACATTGCATTTTGTAATTGTATTTTAATCGAATAGAATGAGGAGATTTCAATCACGAATTATATTGTAATTTAATTTGAATAGAGGAGCTGAATTACCGAATCATAAAAATAATTCAATATAATGTAATTGAATTACTGGGTTTGAACGAAAGCGTTCGTAAATGAAAATTGAAAGCTAAAATTCAGATGTTTATTCATAGATTTATTCAAAAACATATTTTCCGTTCTGTTCTATTACATTTTCCCATTTTCGAGGTAACTTCTCGTATTATTGAATAAACGAATAAAATACCTTAATTTTATCTTCGATTCTTAATTTGAAAACGCTACGAACTTTCTTCCCAACCCGATACTTTATAATCGTGATTCATGAAGTAATTCGACGCAACTCTGCTTACCACGGTGAAGTCGCCGAGCTTGATCGTTAAAGAATCGTTTCCTTGCGCGACCGGAAGATTATCGTCCTGATCGAGGATGTCCACTTCCAGGATCTTGATCGGCGCATACTGTCTTCCAGTGATCTCCTCCCAAACGATGCACTGCACTTGCAAATTGATCTTCGGGCCCGGACCCAAAGGCCACGGTCCCAAAGCGTCTCTGTCCAATGAAGCGTTCGCGAACAGCGTTTCGTTCACGGAATAAAAGTATTCGGTGCCTGGAAATTAAACGACGTTCGTACGTTTTCCTCGTGTATGCCTGGAACACCACCGAGCGTTCCCGGAACCAGGAGAATCGCGAGACATAAATTTTCGCGGCCGGGAGATACGGGTAAAGCGGGCTTATAAATTAATCGAGCCCGCGCGGGCGAGAGTGCGGTTGGGATTCCTCGCGGATCCAGAAATTGTTCGAACCGTTCCGCGCTGCCGCTTCGAAAGCTCATTAACACGTTCGAGATTGGTAGCGAGGTCCGATGTTATTTCGAATTCTATGGTTGAATAATGTCGGTAACGCGGTCCTGCGCCATTTTATTCGCTTGCGGATGCGGAATTTGATCCGATATATCTAAATCTAAGGCGATCCATGTGGAAAATTATGTATCTCAATCACTTGTCTGCAATTTTAGGACAATATTGATTCCTGAGAAGCAAAGCTGATATACCCAATAGAGATCGCGGTTTTGAATGTGTATTAAAATACACGTGTACACGTGGCACGTGAACCGTGTAGCAAGGAATTAAGAATCTGTGGAAACGGATCCATTCTAACAGGTCCGGGAAAACGAATCCGTTCGAGTCCGGCAACTCATGCGTGTATGTTTTTCGATCGAATTCTTTTCGACTGTTAATCTTAAGCAAGCGAGACAGCAATAAATTCACGGTAAATTGTTCGACGTTATAAAATGTAAGTCGAATAGTAGATTAATTGATTTCACGACCAGGCCAACTACTATCCATGTACACTAGGGTAATAAACGTGTAATAAACGAATTCGGATATTAATCCATGTAATATTAAATACAGGGTTGCCCGTGTATTTTAATTTCGCAAATATTTGTGTATTTTAATACGCGGTGATATAATGTCGAACAATTTACCATGGAATTTATTGCGGTCTCGCATCAGCATTAACAGTCGGAAAGAATTCGATCGAAAAACATAAACGCGTGTGCCACGTGTACCCGTGAAACAGAAATGCACGAGTATTAAAAATTACACGGATTGAGATCCGTATTCATTTACTACACGTGTGTTTAGGTCAGTAGTTCTCAACCTTTTTAAAGTCATGGAACACTTTTGGTTATATGAAAAATTTGCGGAACACCAAAACTAATGATCCAAGAAACAAACAAAAACATCCCGCGTAGAAATAAATATATTCTAGAAAATATATTATTAAATATATTTAATATATATTTCGCGGAATTTCGCGGAACACATCCTGTATATCCGTGCACATTTAACTCGCAGAGCATTGCAGTAGTCGACTATAGATTTTCGAAAATACGCGGCGTTCACCTAAGCGTGTCGACCTACAGCCGTCGAATGCGAATACGCTAATTCTTCCGGCCACGGTTTCGCGAACTATAGAATCTGTTTCAGACTGTGCCCGAGTTGAATGGACTTGCCATTTAGCAGCTTGTAGCCGGTAACCCGGAAGCTGGGGCATAGTTCCCCGTACACAGCGGGTCCAAAGGTGCCGATCATAGTGTTAGGTTGGTTCTCGTAGATCCTGTAGGTCGACGCGTTCCAGAAGCACATGTCCTGCAAGCGAAAGTAATCGAAATCGGTCTGAAATAAACTGCGGACTTTATGCGTTTATGGGAAAAAAGAAATGGTAAGCAAGAATGGTGATTGTATTAAAAGAGTACAGGAATATAGGCACATTATTGTCAAATAATTGAAATCATTAACAGAAGTCAATCTCCACTTAGCTTTCTTTTCGTTTGATTGACGCGCATACAAGTTTTATTTCGCATAAAGATCCGCAGTCTAGTCGCTGGTAAAATTAGCGTTGAATATATATTTGCCGACAGAAAAGCAAAGATTTTCGGCGTTCTCAACTGCCGTCAGAAGCCCATTGAAACGTTATCATGTCTTAAATTACATAGTACTGAATAAAATAGATTGTGATCTAGTTTCGTTCCCAGAATATAAACGTCCCAATTCGCTGTATTAAAAAGTGCTCGAGGTTAAATGTCATTTCCCCGGTGTATACTGATCCTCTTATTGTATTCGTTGAACTACCACTTGAATTTTATCGCCATAAAGTGCCCAGTTGGAAGATAGGGTTAAAATGTACTCAAACATGGTAATCCGCGAGTTAACTCACGATTCACCCGAATGGCAGAAAACTCGCTAAAAATCAACAGACATTTCTATTCCTGGTATGTAATAATTTATTCCCAGAATATCGCCAAAGTATCCGATTCGATAGTCGACGCCGGATTTACCTCAATGTATTCCGAGCAATTGACTCTCTTCTGATCCTCAAGGATCGGTTGGACCTTGATCTCCAGGAATGCTTGGTTGCTGGCCGCCTTCTCCTCCGCCAGGACCACGACAGTGATCGTATCTCGTTTGAACTGGTCTACGTAATCGAAGATGATTGACAGACAATTAATTTCAACTGTTTATCCCCAGTCGCGAGTGCTTACCTCGATTCGACGATTGCAACCGAAGAGCGTTAGTTTCAGGATCTATGGAAGCGATGTCACCTTCATGAGCTGCTGTAACGCTATATTTAACATTCCTCGGCTCCGTCGAATCGTTCATCAACGCTCTCAGCTCGAGCAATCTGATTTGTCCCGATGGCGAATAAGGAACCTTCGCTGCCAGATCCGATTGCGAGAAATACAGTTCTGAAAGAGAAACACTGCGCGGTAGCGAGAATCCGTGACCTATGACTTTTGAGCACGGTTCTCTAAAGAATTAATATTGAATCGCGTTCGGCGCCTGCCCGCCATAGTAATTACCCTACTCCACGAAATTAAAGGAACCCCAGCAACAACCGAAGAACTATCTATCTTCGAGCTCCTGCAACCTAAAATAATCTTACAGCATCCCTCCTGTGCTCATCCTAACCTTTATGTCAATAACCCACTTTCAATTTATTTTTAAAGCTACTCTAATGCTAAGAAATAACAAGATCATTGTAGATTTTTATATTCTTGAGTGAACACTAGGGTGGACCACTATATCTTGGTAAAATATTCAAGACAGTGTCTCTTATGCTTGTGACATTCTAGCATTCAGTGAATGCAGATTAGGGTGGACCTTAGCTATACCTACTGAAATTCTTTTGTATTTTTTTCACGACGCCCACAGTGGTCCGGATTGGAAAATCGAGTGACATTTTGTCGAAAAATGAACTTTCTCGTATTATATTGCTTCCTAAATATCCATCAACCTCGAAAATAAAGAAATTAATAAAATATAATGAAAATTGTAATCGTAACCAACACTTAAAGTTGGACATTTTGGAAATAGTATGTTTCGCAGAGGAAATATTTTTAATAGTTTATTAAGAATATTAATGGTTTAATATTTCTTCTCTGCTCTTCTTTTAAAGTGACGAGGATTCCTTTACGATAAGAATTTACACCGGCAATTAAAAATTAATTTAAATAATGCACAGGGAAATTGTCAAAATTCCTCACCTTCGATAAGGAATATCTTCCGAGTTCCCAATGGTACAGCATTATTACAAATTGTAATATTTTCAGTATAGTTTTCCCTATATAGTTATGCATGATTTACTTTCCACGTCGTTCTATATTTGGTGGCATTTTACTATAACCCTTGTACCATAAGAACCGACGTATTTGGTTGAAAAATAAGGTCCACCCTAGTGAACACAGATTAATTTGCGTTTCAGGCATAAAAATATGCGTTCTAACTATCAAGTGCAACACGTCATTGAACATCGTGGAGAATTTTGATTTGTCTATTTTTATACGACGCGATTCAAATCGCGAGCAACTTCCAGGAAAATCATTTGGAAGATAATATCTTTCTTTGGAACAGGAATCGGTTTGACTGTGATCGATAATCGTTCTCGAGACAGATACGGAGCCTGGATGTTTGATCGTTTCCCGCTTGGACCACGTATTTCATTATAGATGTCGTAAAGCGGCCACAGTCACGCCGTGCCGTGGAAATTCGACGGGAGAGTTTATTCGGTGGGGCCGAATGAACGAACGTTCCACGACGCTCGGATGTCGAGACGGTGTGGTGGTCGGCGCGAACTTTAACGACGAGGACTCACGCACGGTCAGTTTCGAGGAAATAACCTGTGTCAAGGTGAACCTTTAATCGATACACTGGCCGGAGGGTTAGTTAGTGTTCGCGAAGATCCAGCGTTCTCGCGGCTACCTTGTTTTTCGGATTTTAGCGTCCAATGTTCCTAATGCCGACGAGTTTATAATGCGGAAGACGTCGAAAGGGGATGTGGGATAACGATACTTCCGACATCCGGCTGATTTCGACGTCCGCGAGCGAGTTTACGAGCGCGTTTCGTTAAAGGTGTGGGGAACGAGGATATTTCGGTGGCGGATTTTTTGAGCGTCGAGCGCGCGGATGAGGGAGAAAGCATGCGCGCGAGAGAGGAGTCTATAGAACCGCGGCTGTTTATGCAAAATAAACATTTCCTACATTAATTGCATGGAACTGGAATGAAATAAAACTTTATTTCTTCCTTAAATTCCTTTTATGTTTCGAATGTTTCATGTCTCGCTTACCTACCCATTTTTGTCACAAATGTTCGCATAAAATCCGCGGTCTACTACTAACCAGACTTTATGCAAAATGGAAAGTTTCCAACCCAATCGCAAGGGAAAGAAGACTATTTCTTCTTTTCATTTTAATGCTTCGTAACATTTGCATTCTGAATAGAATAGATCTATATCTAATACTTAGATATCTAATAGATAGCGAAACAAATGTTGGTAACGAACACTTGTACACTATGCAAACCTATATATGTATAAGAAACTCGAACAGATATGAACGGAAGATGATCTTCGATCTGCATAGCGTTGGAGGATGAATCTGGAAGAGCAAGTTTCAAAAGAAATTGGTTCTGTTTCTCTTCCTACCACGATATTTTGTTTCATACGAGCATCTGCCCACGAAGTGTCTCGCAAAAGAGCCGATCTTTCGCAGCTTCTTTTTCGATTGAAAGTCCCGTCGATAGCTCGTAGCTCGAAGTTCGTCGGCACGAGAGAGCGTTGTATCTGGAAACCCTATTCGTCCCCGCGGCGAGTTAGAATTCCCGAAAACAGAGACCGTGAAAACGATACGCGCAGCCATAGGAGTGAAAAAGGGCCCTCGCGATCTGGGATCGGTGATCGCCGATCGGCAAGGACCTTTCGTGTCCGAGTTGCTTGGGGTTCAGACGCCACCCCAGCTCGCGTCGGTGTAAATTGACTCGAGCCGGCGAAACGTAGAATCCGGTTCTCTCTCCGTTCGTCTTTTCCTCCCCTTTCCCGGCGCATAAAAAGAGAGACAGAAAGAGAGCGAGAGAGAGAGAGAGAGAGAAGGAGAAGAGGGAACGCGTAAATAGACGGGAGCACGCACGGACACCTGCGCGCATGTGGCACCGATAAATAGCGTCGCGCGCGTGCGAGCACGCGTTCGCTTCCCCTTTTTCCAACGCAACGATGACGGCGGCGGCGTTCCATTCCGTTCCTTAAATTGTTTCCCCAGTTTTCTCCCATTTCCTCCGCTTTTCCCCGAGAACCGTCATCGCTTCTCTTGCCGACACTCACCGATTTCGGAAATAGCCTAAGTTATATTTAGGCGGCGCGTTTCTTCGACAGCCCCCGAGGAAAAGCGACTCCCATCCCTCGACCAACTGTTGAGCACCATCGGAAAACGAACTTACGACCTTCTTAAAATCTGGCCTGATTTTTATCGGTTCCCAGGATGGGTCCGGGCTTTAAAACCGTCAGTCGTCAAGATCCGATGTGTACATACGCGCCTCGTTCCCGGCTATTCTGGCCGATCCATGCTCCCGTATAACTCTTTCGATCCGAGATGTGTTCGAAGACGCCCGCCCCTCTGAGAAAATGGTTTCCCGATCGAGAAACCTCGTCGCTTAACTCCTCCGGGGAGCAGAGGGGAGAGAACGCGCGAACAAACGCATCAACGGGCCAATTTTACCGGCGCTAAGATGCCCGAGGCTTAATCAAAGCCACGGTAAACATGGCCCACTTTTTAAGCGCCGTGCCAATACATCGAACGGTTCGATTCGCTATATCTACAGTTCTCCTAAATCATCGATCGACTTCCCTGTCGTTTGGAAACGCGGAACAAAGAAAGAGATCGTTCGAAGAAAGACTGCGACGCACAGCAGTGAGCTTGCCGGACTAAATTATTTCCGCTTCGTTTATCGAACTGAATGGAGTAGATCGACTAGACGTACACCCATTTGATGGATACGGAGGAGTGCGATTGAAATAAACGAGCAACCAAATTGAACGGTATATTTTTTTCAGGATGTGATCAATTCTGTATCAAAGTCTGCGGTTCGTGGAAAAGATACAAATATATAGTACTGGTCCTGTGTCACAATAGTAGTCAGTGGACTGCGGATCTTTATGCAAAATGAAAGCTCTCTACCACGATTGCGACAAACTGCAGCAAAATAAAAATTCATTTTCTGCCTTAATAAGTTCAGTATGATGAAGATTATCTCTAGATCACACTTATATGAGCATGAGTATAAGCATGAGTGTTAAGGGGATAGACTCGTTTTCGGGATTGCAAAGATGGGGTTTTTCAGTAGTGAAAAGCGCTAGATAAAAGATCAATCTAGGCCGCAATCGCCCTGAAAAGTCCTATTTTTACGTTTGCGGGGCATAATTTGTATTATTCGTCAGAATGTAGTTGTCGCAGCTTTATGAAAATAGCTACATGCGCAGTATGCTTTCGAATAATGAAAATTACGCTGCTGAACAATGCAAATTACGCCTTGCAAACGTAAAAATACGACTTTTGAGGGCGAACGCGGCCAAGATCGATCTTTTATCTGGCGCTTTTGACTACTGAGAAACCCCATCTTTGCATTATCGAGAAATGAGAAGGCGCAACCCACGCCCTTGCAATCTTGGAAACGAGAGTCTACCCCTTTAACGCATGCGTATGTATGAATTTGCTTATGACACGTATGCAAGAAAAAGAGTAATGCGATATGAACGATTATAACCAGACTGCGGATCTTCATGCAAAATAAAAGATGTTTGTATCGATTGCATGACACAGGAGCGAAATAAAAATTTCTTTCTTTTTTTTAATTATCTGATTAAGCTGAAGCCGATACGCTGCTGTCTCTAAATCTTTTTAGTACGTCCACTGCTTTAAATTGCGCTTATCCATTTTTGTTATAAATGCATCAAATCCGCTGTCTATTTATAACATTATCGATTTTACCGTCATATGCAATCACGATTCGATTATTATTAACCAGTCTCAGCATTCCTGAAGGTCTTACATTTTGAAATGAATGGAAGGTAATATTTGCTGGGACATTTTCAGTTTCCCTCTGATGTCGTAAGCGATCTCTAAAAAATAATGGTCGCAGAACACGCGATTGTTCCGTGGTTAATCGCGTTCGATTTTCAAGCCCATTTTGACGATTGCGTCGTCGACGGGAATCGAAGTCCCGTCGAAGCGACGAAGCCGACCGAGCGATGTTGACAAGGGACAACCGTGCGTCGCGCCGGACGATGAACTGTTTGCTCGGTGTACGTTTCGCGTCAGAAACGCCACCGATGCAACGATACACCGGACGTCAAACTGCCGCGGTTACTCTAACTCCTTTTTTACCGCGTCGCGACGCCTCGTTTGTCGCTCCGGTGATCGATAGCGCTCAGTAATTACGCGGTCTTTCGATCCGTCTCGATCGTGATCCAGATACGACAAGCTATACAGGCTGCCTGGAAACTGGTGGTCCAACAAACAATTCTACGTGAAAAAAAACAACGAATGAAAGTTGAAATCTCAGGATTTGGAAAAACATTCTTCATAAAAGGCAAAAATAAGACCATTTTCCTTCTATGTATTCCGATCACCAAAGGACTGTTATTCACTTGATTTCACTTTCTTTATATTGCTTTAAATTGCATAGGAGAAAGTTTTATTATTGTTTAGATACCTACTTCGATACAATAAAAATATAAAAAGAAATTTGAATCCACCAGTGTATTAGTTTCACTTTAATAAGACAATTATAGTGGAAGGAGAAAGACATTTTTATTTGGCTCCTGTATCTTGCAATCAATTTTATTTCATCATCATTTTTTATTTTGCATAAAGTACTCAGGATTTATTTAAATTAACGCCGTATATACGCTCGTATATTTCGAATTCTAATCCGCAGTGATTGGTACTTCGCTCTTTTTCGTCCGCAGTAACACGTACATGTTATCGATTGTATTTTTTAATATTTGTGGAACACCAATATTTTTTGTATTCAGAGCACATCATTCTTCCACAAAATGCTTACACACATTATTTCATGATGAATTAGGAATAACATTGAAATAAAGTACGATCCAGACACGATATCGCAGTAATCGGTGCAGTTCCTCTATTATACGTCTTAACCTTCCAATTTTTATTTGATTCAGTTATTTAATTGTATTGAATTTTTCAGAGTGATGGATTCGCATTGAAAGTGTGTAGTAAAATTTAATGTCCGATGGTCCCAAAAACAGGGCCTGAAATTCTTTTCTCCATCTGCCCGATTCTACTATCAGCGGCTAGACACCTACATCGGATCGGCGTCCGATAGCACAACGATTTCCCCATGTTCGTCGCAGTTGCTCGCACAATTTCCACACTCGCGACGCTAACGAACGGACTCGTATATCATTCCAGGGACAGGTACAAATGTTCGAGAAACAGTCGGCGACGGAGGCCTGCGTCGAGAAAGAACAGACGCGACGAGTCTCGTGTGGTCTGTTGGATTTGTATTTAATTAACGCCGGCTTTCAGAGGCTCGATATATTAGCATACGCGTAATTCTTGTCCAAACGAAGAGATCGGGAGCGTGTTTTCGACGGTCTGTCCCCGTTCCTCGCGTTTAGACTTTCAAATTAGACGATCGGTCAGCCGAGAACGAGGAGACGCGCGTCGATTAAAGCTCTCACACAGAGAAACACACGAATCGCGATTCGCGCGTCGCATACGCGACGTTCGACCGTAGGCTGAGTGTACCAGTGAGCGCTGGTGAGTGGCTGATTTCAAATAAATACAGAAGGAGACTTTAATTAATAATTTCTAACAGTACTGTGCAAAAGAAAGAAGCAGCCAGTATAATTATAAGATATAATGACAAACAATATCTTTATGTAGAAATTGTATTGTACAATGATTGATTTATTGCATTTAAAGTATTAGATAATCCGAAATAATACATATTCTTAGAACTATTCAATCGAACAGCGGAATCCTTCCTCAAAACTTACTGTGTTCTTATTCGATTTTTTACGCTTTTCTATTATTGGGAATATTCTATATGGGAATAAGTTTCCGCCCTTTTGACAGATGTGTATTTGATAGAACGTACTACATGTTTTTGAAAGGTGTGTGTCTAAGCTTCGAAACGCAGTTAGCGGCAATTATTTGGCAAAAAAAATATATGTTTTGTAGATCTATGCTAGTTATACACATACTGAAAATTTCATCGAAATCGGTTGACGCAGAAAGAAATGACACGCATCGTAAGATATAAAAAATCTGTGGATTTAAAGATTTAGGAACTGACCATAAGTCGCGAAAAACTATGACTTCCGCCACATTCAACGATTTGTAGTTCTTGGGTATGTTAATCGATTTTGTTGAAATTTTCAGTATGTGTATAACTAACATAGACCTACAAATAACAAGACCATATATTTTAAATTTTCATGAAGGGCCCAAATAAAAAAGTTTTAAAGAAAGCTGTTTTTATTTTTGCATGCAACCTTGATTGTAATTTTTGGAAAATCTTTGCGGATCATTTAGTAAACCAATGCTTCCAATTGCTTACTGAACATCAGGTGGTTTGGTACAATTATAAAAACGTTATTCCGTTTCAAAAGGCTTACGAATACTTTGGTCCTCCACTGTATACGTATCGCGATAGCGCGTGATTTCTCGTGACGTGACAGTAATGTGTCTGTAGCCTGCACCCTTACCGTCGAACTCGCGTCGTCGTTTTCGCGCGGATCGAATCAGCGAATCGATCGGATTCGTTCGCGTCGGGTCGTAAAGCAAAAAGAAGAACATACGACGCGAGAAAGAAGGAAGGAGGTAGAGAGAGAGAGCTAAGGTTGTTAATAGTTTTAGTATTTGGGTTACGAGGTGTGGCAAAACCGACAGGGCGAGAGCCCCTTGGGATTGACGTCGTTGACGCTTCGGTTCGCGTACGACTATGTATATTCAGAGTTCTAGGGTGCGTACAAGTCCGAGGTTGTTCCTGGTATCGCGTTCCGATCCTTCGGTAGGAACGCGTTTCTTGCTACCCAGCTATGGAAGTCACGATTCGCCGCGTCGAGGACCATCGACGATAAACGGAACTATAACGTTTGCTATTGTACCGTGGACGAACAAAGACGCTACAGCAGAATATAAGCCCCATCGACCGGGAATGGCGACGATTCCAGGGAAAACAGGATCCCCGAACGGCATTAAAATCCCCGTAGAAATAATGGGTACTGCGAAATGAGACGCGAAATTCGGATCGCAAACAAGGATCTTGGAGGAGAGTCTCTCTCGAGACGATGTCGCTGTTCGGCTCAAGACCGACGCGACGTCTCTTCCCTGGGGCTCGAGAGTCGTTCGATTTCCGTTCGTGGGGCTGACGATTCTTTTGAAAGACGTTCGCCACGAAACGAACGGAAACCAACGGCTCGACGATATGGCGAGATACGGTTTTGACGTGGCTCGAATCTCGAGCAGTGCCGGCTAGAACGGTCGAGGTAATCGGCAAGCCGAGGAATTGATCGTGGCTGTGGTCAAACGGCTCCGGCTCGATCGAACACCGTGCGTTCGTAGGGGCGCGTAACGCGTGGTTCTCTTCTCTCTTTCTCTCACTCTATCTCTCTCTCCTTCTTTCTTTTCGTCTGATTAGAAATCGGCGCGGCAGTTGCAGCAGGGGCGAGGGTTCGCCTCCAAGAGCGGCATGGTTAACGACTTCGAGGTTGCACGCAACCTTCGCCTTTCGCCCTGCTCGTTGCCTAGTCGACTCGTCGACAAGTCGTCTCGTCACGTCGCAGAACCAGGGACGCATTTTTATGCGTACAAATCATTAGAATAGTCAAAGACGCGACTCGGAACGCGGACATCCCGGAAAATTCGAACCCTGCGCACTTATCGCGAGTTTATGCGGGCCCAAACCGAGGCGATATATCGAGTCCGTTCGGTTTATCGACCGATTGCACGATGAACCCGGGACCCGAATGCTTCGTGCTAGCCGGTTACTCGCTTTTTGCACGCGAGCGGAAAACCGATCTGTCGAAACGCCGATAAGAAGAACGAATGCCCGCTTGCTACTACTAAGGGTGCGTTTACCTGCTAGCTGCTCAATCGCAAAAATACACTCTATTGTTTTATAATATTGTACGATTTTAGGGAAAGAAGCCAGCCGTACAAGAGGACTCGTACCCGCGACCTCGAGTTTGTCTATTAACACTTTACCTACCGGAAGCCTATTAATAGGATTTTCAATAATTGTGCTGTACCAAAAGAACGCATAGAAATTTTCTTTTACATTGCAATCTTAAATGAAACTATTAGATGACGTTATTGAGGGCGACTTGTTAGTTCACAATGAAAATTGCTGTTGCTATTGAAGGTTCCATTAACACTAAACCTACCACTGCCGGTCAAATAACCGGTTTTATCATTTTTCCTTTTACAATTTTTGAAATTATGACGTTGTTCACATGGAAATTGATTGGATAAATTTTTTATCCAACCACATATTCGAATAAAAATTGCACAAAATCTAAATAAATAGAACCTTGTCATTTTCATAAGCTAAAATATTTAAATGCTTTTAATACACGGTAGGTTTTGTGTTAAAAAGTGTTTAGCCATGTACCATAGATTTTTCAAAATTATGCAATAATCACCGGTCGGTAATGTGTTAAGACAGCTTTAGTTTACGGAGCACTAGAAATGACTATGTTACAGTACTTTATTTATCCAAATTTTATATCGCACAAGAAAAATGTCACAAATACAAAAATACAAATTTTACAGGAGACCGCTTAAAATTCCTTAGATAGTTTAACTAGCTGTGGCTGCAGGTAAAAACAAATAAAACCTAATAGGACTATCTATGGGGTCAGTTTTACAAGTATCGTATTAACATAAAAATGTATATATTAATACTCTAGCGGGTATTTTAACGAAATAAAACAAAAACTGAAAAATTTTTATTTGTGTCGTTTTTCTTGTGCGTGAGCGATCCTTGATTCCAAGGAAACAAAATCTTTACAATCTTAATAATCGTAAATCAAAAATCATAGAATCTGTTATATTATTTTCAACGTATTAAAAATATTCAGAATAGAAATAAATGTCTATTTCACTTCAGTTTTGCTGCAATTCAGGTAGACCAGTTTTATTCTGCATAAAGATCCGTTGTCTACTGACGAACTTGTGACATCGGCAACGGAACCCTCCGCTTTTTCCTAATCCTCTTGGTCCTACAATATATTAGGTCGGACACCGGAGAGGGGAATAAATTAAACGAAATAGAATAGCAATATCGGTTTATTTGATTCACGGGGAGCCGTGTTTCTCACTTTTGTTCTGCACTTTACACGTCTACCTTTCCGAATAAATGGATTTTATGGTAATAGGTAGATTGCGAACTCTATATGCATTTATAGTAAAAATGACTATATAGATGAAGTTGAATACCTGTTGCTAATGACGTCGAAGTCGATATAACAACGAAGAAAACGAACGAATTTAGTACAGTCGACATAAAAACTTAAGGTTCCCGATAAATTTTTTCCTAACTCCATTCAATCTGCGAAGACAGTACGATATTTGCATTCGGCTCTTGTACCATGAATGCAGACGATTCTTATTTTGCATAAAGATCCACAGCCGAGCGATAATGCCTGTCACAATGGAAGGGTTTACATCGAAGCAACGTTCGCCAGTTAGCTCGATGTATAATAATAGTATGTAAGGGTAGAAATAACTGTTAACTGATAAAACAGATATAAGGAAAGAGACATAAGGTAAAAGGTACAAACTAGAAATTAGAACCAGAACATATACACTTACTGACAAAAGTTAAGAAACAAAATAGTCATTTGGGAATTCGTGTATATTTTCTAATCTACCAAAATACATATGTTCGAATTAAAAATAACATGAAGAGTATGCATGAATATACGATCAGTTTTGTTTCCATTATACGTGTATAAGTACTACGATTAATATTGAGTTAAACGAAAGACTTGTGACAAAAGTTAAGAAACATACTTTAAACATACATTTAAACATACTTTTAAACATACAGTGACTCCCATGAGTATTCGTACGCTCTTTAAAACAGAATAACTTTTTTATAATTGTACCAAACGACCTGATCTTTTGCAAGCAATTAGAAGCATTGGTTTACTAAATGATACCTAACCCAGACATAACCCCTTTTAAGAAAAACAACAGGGTGCAGGTGTTTATATTTTTCATGATAATCTAATAAGACGTTGGATAACAAGAGTAAAGAATAAACCAGTAACCAGTTAGCTCGAACGTAAACGTAGACGTCGTAGACCGAGGAGCCAGCGACAAGGAACTTTTCCGCCCTCGAGTTCCTCGGTCGACGATCGAGACGCGGCAGCTAATCGTTGCTCGAAAGGCAAACGAGCGAGTGCAGTACCTACGCGGAGAAAGTATACGCGCGTCGACATGCAAACTCGACCAAAGGGCAGTATCGATTTCGAACTTGCATTCGAATCACGCGAGCCGGCCGAGTGCACGCGACATCGCGATATCCGCGATTCCGTGATTACGGTCAAGTGCGAATGTCATCGGTCGAACCTCGCGTGGCGTATCGTCGGGCCCGTTCCCGAAATTTGACCGAGATACAACGACCCGCGTTCGATCGCGGGTTCTTTCAAAATCGTGTTCAAATTCAATCGATCGAAAACGAGAAAAAAGGGAAAAGAGCAGTGTCTGTGAGGACTATGCGAATTTTTTCGAACAACACTAATGAATACAGTAGGACCTCGATTAACGCGAAATAATTAAAATGTACATTATATTCCAAATTAAATTCTTTATTTTTGAAAATTTATTTCCCTTATAATCATATTCAAATGCATATTTGTTTATAATCGGGATCCGGTTAATCGAGCTCCTACTATATCTGAAAATTGACAAATTTATTCAGCAATATTTAAAGAATGTGTACAATTTTTCAAATCCCAAAATAATGATTATCTTCAAAGCTACAGTATCTTCTATCCGGAGCGGAAGGATACAAAAAATGAGGTTCCTCTTTCCTATCGACCACATTCGGGAATTGTTTCTCAATGTTATTAACAAATACACCGGCTTGAAAGTTTGCCAGATTATTCGACAAAGTTTGAAGAATGCGTGCAATTTTGTCCCTGGAAATATGACGATTTTGTTCGAAGTTACCCTCCAAAACTGAAGGACACAAAGAATGGACTCTGTCCTATCAAACAGTAGAAGCTAACGGTGACCTATGAGAATTTCGTTGAACAATAGTAATGAATGTATCGAGCTGCGACCTTCGAGCACTGTCGGTCGCGACAAGAGGAACGGCGCGGCGTTAGCGGGCGATTTCGAACGCGACGTTCGAGCATCGTGGCGGCAGGTCCGCCGATCGGCGCCATAGAAACGATCGAGTTCTTAGGACACGCGAAATTTAGCATACAATACCGCACCGCATTAATTCGTTAGGGATCGAGGCGTCGTGGCCTGGCGTGGCGTATCGTGGCGTGACTTTGCGCAACCGAATAGGTAGATCGGTGACGCGCGTGCTTCGACCGCAGCCGTTTCGGGGAGCTCGGCGAATCGCGATCAGTCGCAGCCGCGAAATACATATACACACAGGCTCGTTTCGTCGGGGACAAAAATAACGCGGCGATAAAACGAGTATCGACTCACCGGAGGCGGGTGTCCGCGAAGGTAACAGCAGCAACAGCAATAGAACCATCAAGGTCCGCGATCTCGCGATCAAGACGGTCGCTCGATCCGATCTCCTCGGCTCTTCGACATCCCCCGCGTTCGTATCGCTTGAGGATTTACACGATGTTTTCCTCGAGACTCTATTCAATCGAATTCGTTGTTCGAGCAAATAAGAGCCACAAGCCGAAACACAGTGGTCGTTCGATCCCCGAAGCGCAGCGCTTAGTCTAGAGCGTTTTCGAACCGGCCCGCGTGAACGGGCCGCGCTCGGACACCTGCGGGCTTGTCCGCGGAGCAACATTTGCGTCGCAATTATTGGTGGTTTGCACGAATCGACTTGTCGGTTGTCCGCGAGTTGCGCGGCGCCGGCGAACGCGGCAAAGTCGTCGAGGATCTCGTGGTCGCGGGTTTCGCGTCGACGTCGAACGGTACGCATCTCATTGTTCGCTACGGATTGACTAGCGACATGCGGAACCGTCTCGAATCCGACCAGAGGAGGACGAACTTTTGTCGTTGCAATTGTTGTTCGAACGATCGGCCAACCCGAAGCGCCCCGACGCTACGGCGTTCCAGCCAGGACTGAGGACGTCGGGACGCCCGCCGTTATCAGAGAATTTCCAGCGCGTGCGCACCCCCATACCTTACACGCGCTCCGAACCGAGGGAGAATCCCTATGTTCGGTTGCTCGGTTGCTCGGTTCCTCGGTCGCTTGGCCAGGGAATAGGGGAATAGGTGCGACCGTATCGTGGCACGCTTCCGCACGCGGCACGCGCCCGTCGCACGCCGCACGCAGCACCACGCACGCTGTTCCTAATTACGTATTCCTTTCCACGACTTCCGATCGATGGATGTTGTCGAATCGATCCGTTTCGACGCGCCGAAAATCGCCGCCACTCGCCGGATATCAACAACTCGATCCTCTTACTCGATCCTTGCTATCCGAGCAAGGATTCCTTCTGCTCGGCCCTTTCATTCCCGCGGTAGAGTAACGATTACATACTGCGGTATTATGCTTCGATCGTACTTTGTTTTAATATTTTAATACATTTACTTTATTTTAATTTAAGGGAGTAGACTCCTTTTTCCAGGATTGCAAGGGTGCGGGATACGCGTTCTGATTTCTCGATAATACAAAAGTGGGGCTTTTCAGTAGTCAAAAACGCTTGATAAAAGATCGATCTAAGACCCTATCGCCCTCAAAAGTCCAATTTTTTCGTTTACGAGGCGTAATTTGCATTATTCGGAAGCTATTTTCATAGCTACATGCTGTCGAATAATGAAAATTAACGCCTCGTAAACGAAAAAATTGGACTTTTGAGGGCGATAGCGTCCTAGATCAATCTTTTATCTAGCGTTTTTGACTACTGAAAAACCCCATTTTTGTATTATCGAGAAATGAGAACGCGAATCCCGCACCCTTGCAATCCAGGAAACGAGTCTTGGAAATTTTTGCCATCCGGTATTTCAGTCTCAACGTGGACGAAACGTTCAAGGATACGTTTACGTTGCAACTGCGATAAAAAGGGTAAGAGCGTTGATCAGAGCTGCGATAAACGCCGGTCATCTAGTAAACGTTCCCCTGCTCGCTGCTTCAATACAAACGCTCCCATTGTAGAAGAATAGAATGTATTTCTATTCTATGCTTACTCCTATCGTTTATCGCAGCCCCAATATAAATAGTAGCTTTACAGAAGTCCGACACGCGAATCAACCAGTGGATTGCATGCATTTCAATCGACTCCCGTCGTTGCACCCTTTGATAACCTTGTCAACCAACATTTTTACTTTCTTTCCAAGGGACGATTCGTGCAGCATGCTGAAAAGAAGACGATACTTAGGATACTAATTACCGAACACGTTTTATACAGATACTTATTGAAACAGTTATGAGGAATCTTTTATCAGGAATAACTGCTTAGAGAATTTAAATTGCCAACTACGGTTCGTGGAAAATGCGAAAATATTTTTTGATTATCCTCGAATTTCAACCCCTTGTCGTATTTTAACGAGCCAGACTCGTGATGAAGATTTTAACAAAGTCTAACAAATACAAATGTCACGCGTTTCTTTTTAGATGAAATAAAATTTGATTCGTTTGTAATCGATATTTAAGCATTAAAATAAATTAATGTATCCATACGAAAAATATAAATTTTCTTTTCTCTTCTACGAGATTTTTGGGGACTGTAACTGTAAAGAAACTGTTACGGCAAGGGGTTAACAGTCACTCTTAAACATCGTTTTGAATTTATTAGCTATTTATGTCTAATAACAGGGTTAACGCTAAACCTGCCATTACCGGTCAAATGACCGGTTCCAGATTTCTTACTTCACAATTATTGAAATTATAAAGATGCTTTCGTGGTAAATAACTAAATAAATATATTTAATAGCGCAGATACTATAATATGAACCGCACAAGGTTTAAATAAATTTAATCTTGTTATTTTCATAAGTAGACAGCGGATTTTAGGATTTATGGCAAAAATGAGTAGGTGTCACTTAAAACAGTATTAGAAGAATTTTAGAAGGAACCTATTAAACATATTAAGAAAGGAAATAAATTTCTATTTCACTCCAGTTTGTTGTAATTCACTTGGACAATTTCCATTTTGCATAAAGATCCGCTGTCTATCTATAAGGCAACATGCCCTACTTTAAAAGCTCGGTGGGTTTAGTGTTGAAGAAGTAGCTTGGATTCGGAAGTATCTACCTCGTGAAGGTTAATATTACGAGTAACACAGGTGATATTAAAAGATCCCTCTTACTTTTCTATTTATCTCCGTTATATGAAAATATCGACGAGTTCGAAAAGGACAGTGCGTAATGGTAATTGATGGAAAGTGAATAAACTTGAAGACGCTGGAGATTGATCTTCATTCTCGGAAGGTTGAGGAAATCACTGATTCGGGGATAACACGTGAAAGTTACTCGTTCCATGGAGGGGAGGCTGAGTCACAAGTCGAAGATTCATCCACCGGGTTTATCCTGCGAGTTCCGCTTTGCGTTTAGCTGTTCCCCTTGCTGCGTCATCTCACGACCACGGACTCCTGCAACTCCCATAGACGAGGGTTGAAATCGATGAACTCGTCGAACACTTGTGGTCGCTTTAAATCATCGCGGATGACACCGCCAGCCGAAAGAGCTGTTTTACGAAACGCATAACTCTTGCCGGTAGGTCGACTGTGAATGACAAGCGCGCGATAAAAATCAATCGAATATATGCATGGGGACGGGGACTGACCCCGAACTTTGCAATCGCGATGCAAATTTTACATATCTTGAGCCCCAGCTACATTATTCTCGTTCTTATATTACTTGTCCTATTTACGTGAACTAGACTGCGGATGTTTATGCAATTTCCAATTGTTATAGACAAATTTTAAGAATGTGCAATCAAATAAAATCCTACTTTTAATGAGAACAGTCTTTGCAGATCCGAAACAAATAAAAATACTGAGTTCTATCGAATTTTATATATAAATGCATAAAAGATCCGCAGTCTAACGTGAACATTGGTATTTCAAATTGCACGTATATCAGGTGACGAAGTTTTTCAACAAGGCTCATTGTTTGAAATGTTCTCCTTCAATTGTAAGGAATTGTTACTATCTTTGTTGTAAGATACAATGCATCGTAAGTATAGGAAAATGTAAAGTGTCATAGTAATGTATCTGTGGTACTGTTTTAGGCAGCCACAAGATACTTTTGTGCACGGCCATGGATTGACGGCCATCGTAAAAGGTATACATCGAGCTAGGTGCATTGCTAAAAATTGTCAGTCTCTCCGGAGCTGCCGGGGGCGGAGCCATCTTGGATGAGTCTTTCCTCGGGGAAGACCCTTAGAGATGGACCCTGCAGATGGATCTTGCAGGATTTGTGTAGGTAGTCGATGGGCCTTGGAGGACCTTGGTGGTCTTTCCTTTGCTCTCTCACATCCATCCTCCTTATTTTCCCTCCCTTCCCTTGACTCTCCCTGGACACTTCCCTTCCTGGATCCGAACCTTCCCTTGGACTTTCTTCCATTTCTACGTACCCAATAATGCTCTATCCCTAAATCTTCCAATCTCCTCCCTCCTATAGATCCTCCCATTCCTTCTCACCACTTCGCTTATAGATTCTGTCCTTTTTTACTACGTTTTTATTAGCTCGCTTTCTTGTCTGTCTGTCTGTCTGTTTGTCTGTTTGTCTGTTTGTCTGTTTCTCTGTTTGTCTGTTTGTCTTTGCGGTATTCCGGTCTGTCTATCGCATTCTTATGGGTGGATCTTTGTTTAAACTAATTTCCCGATGAGTTAGAGACTTCAAACATAGCTCAGAACTGGGTGATAATGCAATATTTACTCGCTTTCTTGTGTGTCTGTTCGTCTAATAACGAGTTATTAATAAATTTTAAGACGGACAAAAAAGTATATATTTATTTAAATAGAAATATCATGTTTAAAAAACGGACTAAAAAGTATAAAATAATATAAATAACATTATTTAAAATAAATTTGTGATTGTGAATTTTTAACAGCTGTGAAAATACTTGTCAGATCTAAAACGAAAAACGTAGGGCGCAAGGTAATAATAAGAAGTGTATCATTTGCAGTGCAATAAAATTGTTAGTGATTTAGGTGAACTATTCATGCATCAATTATCTATTGCATGCGCCCTACGTTTTTCGTTTTAGATCTGACAAGTATTTTCACAGCTGTTAAAAATTCACAATCACAAATTTATTTTAAATAATGTTATTTATATTATTTTATACTTTTTAGTCCGTTTTTTAAACATGATATTTCTATTTAAATAAATGTATACTTTTTTGTCCGTCTTAAAAACGTATTTTAAAAAAATTTTTTTTTCTCTCCTCTTCGATCTCCTCTTCCCTTCCCTTTAGACTGTGTTCCCATCGGTACCTTTGAAGGTGTAAGAACTTGAATTAAAGATGGAGATCCGCATTTTATGATCGAGTCAGATCGATAAATGATACTTGCTGCTTTTCCCATAAAACATAATGTATATTTCGGCAAGAATCATTTGTTTCCTTCGTATGTCCGTCAATTGACGTAGCGCCAGAACGCATGGTAAAATCTTGGAACGTTATGGCAGCGTCATCTAGCAGCAGATATGAAAAATAGATGGTAACGAGCAAGTACAGAGTCTGTACGATGGTACAAGAGCATTTTCTACAGAGTGGGTAATTCAGAACTGTAGACAGAAAACTGCATTGCATTTAATGTCTGTGAGATGTAGGAAAAAATGGGGACACTCTCATTTCCTCTCTGATATAGGGCATGCCTACATCACAAATGCTTTAAACGAGCTGGAATTCAGCCGATATTTATGTTAAACAATTTACAAATTTTAAAACAGATGAAGTTGCCGAGAGACGATTTCCATATCGATTTCTCTGACGTTACGATTCGAGACACGTTCACGTTGAAATCGCTGTCTCGTAGCAGACGATAAACATAACCTTTTCATGTCTGATGTCTAATTGTTATCGGAGGCACGAATGTATTGATATAAACGTTATCTGTCATAGTACGCATAATGGCGAATGACAGAGAGGTGCTCAGAGAGATTTGGGACGGGAAAGTCCCCGTCTGTTTTACGCTTGACTCCGAGGAGATCTGCGAATTGCAAGGTCCCGATCCATTTTATCTTATGGTACCTAGGTTAAGTTACTTCCCTCTTTGCACAGACAAGGTAAACATTCGCGGAGCGGAACTATCACTAACGTTTTGTTATCTACTAATCCTGCGTTCGTAATTTTGTTAACCAGGTACGAAAGCATTTTATACGACACATACAAAGCGCTAATAAACAGGAGCATGAGATGTGGTTAGAATTCAATGGCATCCCCTTGAAATGGCACTATCCCGTCGGAGTGTTGTTGGACATTTATTTCAATGACATTCAGCTACCTTGGAACATAGTTGTCCACTTCGAAAAATTCCCGAAAGACGTTCTAATGCACTGTCAAAACAAGTACATACGTAACTCAGTTTAAACTCGACGCATAGGGCAACGAATAGACCAGATCTTATTGGATTCAACTTTCAGAGAGGTGGTGGAGTCTTATTTTCTCTCTTGCGTGAAGGAAGCAGACGTATTGAAACACAGGAGTCAAGTTATGTCCACTATGCAGAAGAAGGACCATAATCAGCTGTGGTCCGGTTTATCCAATGACAAGTTTGACCAATTTTGGTCTGTAAATAGGAAGCTTATGGAAAGCACCAACAGCGAAGAGGGCTTCAAATACATACCTTTCCGCTGTTACACGAGCGAAGACAAATATGTGCAGAAGCTGGTGAAGCCTATGAACGAAGAAGGCCAGAGGAAAACGTTGAGGCATCTACTAAACGAAGTCTTTCCAGATCAGGAGAATGGTACGCACCTATATCTCTTATTAGCAGTTGCTTTACAGCGGTTACTTTTAATAAAATCTTCTTACAGTCACTCTACTCACACACGGCATTGTTCCATCTATGGAAACACCGCTTCAGTGGATGTCGGAGCATTTGAGCTACCCTGACAACTTTCTACATTTCGTTGTCATATCATAATCCACGCGAAATCCGCAGATCAACGACGGAAAACTTGTGAAAATCCTGTAAAACGAGAGATCGACGCTGCTTCTCGTAAAAATCGCCTACCGTTCCGATCGAGACACATTTGTCGCTGATTTTTTATTCTTTACATTTTATCGCATATTTTGTTTTATACGAAGCCATGAATCACGCCCAGACGATTATCTTAGAAAACAAAAAGAAAAACGCTGCTCATTGTAACGCTATTACTGTTCTTTATATTCTGGGGCTCTTACCGTGGCGCGAGTCTTCTGAAGTACTCGAATATGTACTTGGATCGATTTGCTTTTAGATCCGACGAGCTCGGATATTCGAGTGCTCGCATCGAGTTCTGACAAGATTCCCGATAACCGGGTAATACACGCCCCTGGAAGAAAATATTCGATCAAATAAACCAAGCGTCCGGCATAATCATTTTTCCATGTACGTATCGTAGAATATATTTTAAGGTTTCATCCTCTCCAATCGTGGAGAAACATCAGTAAGGCACCCTTTATTTTCATCGTTCGAAATACCAAAAAGTGGAAAGAAGCTATTTTCTATTTAGCAAAAGGACAAGAGCAATTATTTTATACTTTCTTCAACCACTATTTTACCAGTTCTATCATACTTACTCAGTTCTTTATCGTGTTTGATATGCGAATAATGGCTTCAACGATGACGTTTAGAAATTTGGTCGAATATGTTCAACCAGAAAGATGGCGAACACCTGGCGACGGTGTAATTTTATCTTCTGCGTGGTGCTGGACCCGAATCGGAAGTTAATGAACGTTGGGCCGCATCCGTCACCGATCGAATGAAGTGTACTTCGACTCACGAGAGTGTATCCGAAAGGAAATATATTGTATAAATATAGTTATATAATTATTTAAGCGCACGTCTATGTATATAAATATAATCGATCAAGACTGTAATCGATATCGGCGGAGTAAGTTTTCGATCGTGTTTCACTGCAGATAGACCAGAGCTAGAATCGTATGAAAAAGTGTTCGGTGTAGAAATCGAGGACAATGGGTAACGACACGGCGTACATTTAATTTACAACACTGTACAATATTTAAGTCGAGGCATTGCTTAATGAATCACACAACTTTCGTGAGGCTTCCGGTATATCCTCATCAGTTGCGAGGACATGTCCGTGGTGCTTTGAATCGCCAGAGAGCCGGCTGGCCTCCTAACTATCACAGGTTGGTTCCCGTAGTTGCTATACTCCATTGTTCTTCGGCTGGTTCCAAAAGTCAGATAATTCACTACGTCCCTCTTGCTCTGCTGTTCCTGCAAACAATTCCGCGAGCCGTCGAATTAGCACTGGAACTAATTCATGTCTCAATCGATCAAACCATAATCATTCTTTTCTAGGAAAATTCGCAAAGTTACTTTTTATATAGGACTTTAAAATTGGTTCCAGTTAAATTCGGCGGAAAATGTATATCTTTTACAAGGAAACGTACCGATGAAAAGGTAGCTCTTAAAAAAATATTTGAGATACTGAAGAGGTGGAACAACCTCCGAATTTAATATTATATTGAAAATATCTTGGGAAGTTAAAGAACTGGTTAAATAGCTAAGTTGCGTTTTACTTATGAGCAAACTGTGGATCTTTATGCAAAATAAAAGTGTTTTGCATTGATTGTGGGAAGCAGGAATAACATAAAAATTGATTTCATCCCTTAACGACTTTGTTGCATTGAAAGCAACATTACAACATTCTTGAATCTTTTAAATCTTTCACTGTTTTCATTGTCCAACCAATTTCTTCGTAAATGCATAAAGATCCGCAGTCTACTTATGAGAAGTGCATCTGCAGAATCAGATTTGAAATATCACTATTTGTTTAAATGATATATAATGCAAATATAAAATACGGATGAAATAGTGTTTTAACTTGTCTTTCAACTTTTTATCCCTTCGGTGTCCACGAAGACTGATCAACAAGACACGTCTCAAATATTTGTCTAAGAGCTACCTTCTAATAGGAACTATTACACTACAGTTGTACCGGACTATTTTCCGAATTCAAGATCCCTGTCAATAAACTGTTTTTACGTGTAAAGCGGATGACGATTACTTTGTGTATAATCAGCGCTGTATCCTGGTATCTCTTGTGAATCTCTTCTGTGGTCAGTGCAACGTTCACTTCGGGCGATTCATAGCGATCCGTCATTTACAGCTTCGACGAATGAAACCTGTAATCAGAAACGCCAGTGTCGCTTTATCAATTAACGTATTATTTACCGGCGGCTATTTAATCAATCTTAGACGTTCATGATTCACAGCTGAGGATTTCTTAACAAATCCAACAGTAAACAAGCCACCCTTAAGAACTTCATCCAATTTTTATTGAAAGTTTACTCTTTTTATATAACGCAATCGTTGAGAAACATATATTGATAAATTGCGGATTTTTATGAAAAAAGAATATTGTCTTCGGATTGCGAGAAATTAATAATTAACCCTTTGCACTCGACTGTCTTCTCTGAGGCATCACTAAAAATGACTATACTCTAATTTAATAAATTACTGAACGTTTAATTCTGGTACAATTAAGTGCACTCAATTTTTTATAAAGATTTTCTACACAACGTTTGAATTCTGGAGTGAAATTCGAGTGCAGAGAGTTAGTTAGAAATTGATTTCTTCTATAGTTCGAACGAGTTAAGAAGAATGTACGAATATCTCGAAATTCGCAGTCTACTAATAAGCTTCCGGTAAGCAACGTAGTCCGCAATCGGACGACCTTCAATCGTCGCGAAGATTCCTCTGCTCGATCAACGAAGATTAATGTTGGATCGCGGCCTCTGGAACGGGAACGACTGAAAAGAGGACCAAGTGAAACGTTGACGAGAGGGAAAAAAAGGCACGTGGGCAGACGACGAGGAGGAAACGCTGCAGGGAAGGGGTCACGGTTCTTGTCTAAAGTAAAAATAAATCCGGCTGGACTTTTGCAACGCAGTAAACACTGATTTTCCCGCCGTTTCGAAGACCACTCTAGACTCTAGACTCTTATTCTCCCCATCCGTTCCTTCGCTCATCGTCAAACTTTTTTCAGCTCTCCCTTGGCTAACATTAAACGTACCCCACGATTCTAGATTTTTTATTTTACAATTATTGAGATTATAAAGACGCTTTCATAATAAATTACTTAATAAATATCTTCAGCTTTTTTAATGCTCTAAAGCACATATTACAATAAGAACCGCGCAAAATCTAAATAAATTAAATCTTCTCGTTTTTATAAAATAATATGTGCCTGTTACTTTTGTAACTCTGTACGCTTAGCGTTAACTTGTCTCTATCATCAAAATTTACGAGAGTGTTTCCATCTAAATCTAAACCTCTCGTCGTACGATCTTTTTCGTTGGTACAACAATTAGAACTTCCTTTAACACTAAACCCCACCACTGCCGATCAAATGACCGGTTTTATATTTTCCATTAAAATTATTGAAATTATGAAGTTGCTTACATGGAAATTGATTCGATCAATTTCTTCATCCAAGCACATATTGTAATAAAAGTTGCAGAAAATCGAAATAAATAGAGCCTCGTCATTTTTACAAGGTAAAACATTTTAATCGGTTTCAGTGCTCGGTAGATTTAGTGTTAACAATTGCACAGGAAAGAGGAATAGCGAAAGTCGAGTAATTGTATCGTGCGATCAATTTGGTAATTCGAACTCGTTGCGTCACTCGCTCTGCACATTATCAGTGGAAATTGATGCAATCGGAGTCTGTAAAATTAGCTCTCCGAATGATAAAAATAAACTCACGTGTGTCTCATAAAACAACTGATACGACAGCTACCAACATTCTAAAACGTGAACGCAGTATTTGTTATTTCTCATACTGCATTCAGCCCTTATATGTATATATCAATACCCTAAATTGATTACGACGTTCGAAACACACAGTAATTTCGACGTATACTGTTACACCCAGAATGCAGATCAATTTATATAATCATTCAAGGAAGCGAAACCTAGCCGACAAGAACATTCCACAAAATTTGAAAAACAAATTAGGAGCGGGTACACGGAAGGAGATAGTCTATAAAATGCGAACAAAGGCTGAAACTCGGTACGCAATACGAAGTATATACGAAGTGTGCTGAAAACGAGCGACGTTGTACAGCTTGCTACCTTTTTCTCGCGAGTGTGAATCGAAAACTGATCGACCCGGGCTAGATTGCACGAAAGATGGCTGTATTCGTTGTAATTATCTGACGCAATGTATACCGACGGGCGGTTGAGATCAGGCTGTCTCTCGAGGCTTTCCTCTACGGACAAGTCACGGGAAAGTACGTCGACGGTGCTTCTCGTGTTCTGCGATCGCGATTCGACGAACACCACAAGCATTCGAGGCAAACACGGACAGGAGACACACGGCGCGGCGCTGCAGGAATAATCAACGAAACGCGACGGCTTCGCGGCTGATCTTCCACTCGCGAACAGAAGTCACGCTGCCCGGTTTTTGGATTCGGGCCAAACACTTTGTGGTATCCTTTTCGAGTTTCCGGTTCGGGATGCCAGACGACAGGGGAATTTTCTCGTGTGCTTTTTCTCCGCGCGAGCGTCTCGGCCTCTCTCTCTCTCTTTCTGCCGCAGACAATGCGGTTATTCTTGTACGCGAAACGACCCTGCGAAGGATCGAACGCGTCCGCAGGACATCGCCGCTCGAAGGAAGTTAATTTAATCCCGGACAGAGGGTTCGAATGAATGCGATTCTCGAGGCGGATCTCGAACACGTGGGATCTCCTCGAGAAAAACGGCGAACGCGCATTCCTCCGGAGTCAGCGCGTCACCGCGAATTTTTGCTTGTACGTGCCACTGCACCCTTCCTAATTGCATTGCACCAGCCGGTGACATTTATTGGCGTTGATTGAAGCGTTGCAACAGTCATACTTCGATTCAAGGTCCGGCCGGCCTGCAAGCGACGGCCTCAATAAAAACGGAGAGCGTTGCTATCGCTGTTCGACGCGCTCGCTGCCAAATCACCGCGAGAAATCGCAGAAAATTAATGGCGTGCCTGCCACGGTCAACCGACCGGTTTCTTCTTTTACGATTACTAACCCTCGCACCGCGCTCTTCGGAAATAGTCGCGCGAAAGATCCTAGTGCGAATAATAATTCGCCCGCACTTTCAATCGACAAATCATGTTTCATTCGTGCCGTCGCATTTTAAAGAAACACAGTAGAACCCCGATTATTTCTGCTAATCGGTGGAACATGATTATTTGAATAATACAACAATTACTTAGTTTCAGTGCTGAACTGAACCATTATTCTCCGTGAAAACAGATTTCGAACTGGAAAGCTACACGTAAGAGTTAAATGGGAGAAAAATTGTTTGCAATTTCGGTGAAGGTATTTGTTTATAAGAAGTTGAAATTATTGGTGCAGTTGAGAGAGCATAAAAGTGGACAGAATTTGAGAATATCGTTGCAGTTTATCAAAATGATTAGAGGAAGAGAGACTGATTTCTGTTTCTCGCAGTTGATGCAGAAGATTGTTGCGTAAATTTGTCAAGGAAGGTTTGGTAGAATTTTTAGTACGGTTTGGAAGTGTTTTCGATGAGAAAAATGTTTAAAAATCATGACGAAACATCGGGAAATCGGTGTTTCTACAGTACCACGGTCGATAACATCGATTCCTCGAACTGCGCCGAGCCCAAGCGCTCCCGGCGAGAATGCAACGACGGAAGTTTCTCAAACGAAGGATTAAATACGTCAGCGGGTTGCACAAGTTCTCAAGAAACTTTCGAAACGCCGCGCCGCGCGGTCCCTCGAAAGAAACCACCGTTTACAACTTTATCTCGCTGGGAACCGTGGCTGGCTACCTGTCTTTCGCTAATTACCGTCGAATCAATCGTTTCTCATTACCGTTCAATTAGCCTAGCCATTCCGTCGTGCACCGGAGGCTCGTATGGATGCGTTACATCATCCGTTGCACGTGTGGCGCATTCTTTGGGAGAAGCGTGCGACAGAAACTGCAAATCATATTTCGCTAACGATTGGGTGCTGTTGTCTATGCTTCAAATCGAAAGAGAATATTAAATGACCTGCACTAACGATTTTTAAAAAATTATTTCATCGAAAGTGGCGGCCGGAATGCTGTTCGAGTCGCCGACACACCTGTTCACCCTTGCATAGGCAATAGGAAATGCATAGATATAATTCCAAAGCTTTAATATTTCTGGTTTCTACATAGATTTTTATTTTGCAACTATGCATTGATGCAATACGTAGATTTCATGCGTTCACAACAAGAATGGGCGAATGTGATTTCAAACACTGGAAAGATTAGAAGCATTTAAGAGCATCGAATACGTTCCTTACCATTCAAATAAAACAACTCAAGTAAGAAATAAATTTCTATTTTTGGTTTCTACTTATTGCAATTAATTCAAACAATCTTTATTTCGTATAAAGATCCGCAGTCTAGCATTAAGGTTCAAAAACGCAGCTGTTCACCGTTGCATAGGCAATAGGAAATGCATAAGATCATTTCACAGCTTGAATTCTTACAACTCGAATGAAACCATTCAAATAAGAAATAAATTCCTATTTGGTTTCTACTTCCTGCAATCAATACAAACAATTTTTATTTCGAATAAAGATCCGCAGTCTAGCAATAAGGTTCAGAGACGCAGCTGTTCACGCTTGCATAGGCAATAGGAAATGCATAGATCATTTCAAAGCTTTAATATTTCTGGTTCTGCGTAGATTTTTATTTTGCGACTATGCATTGATGCAATAACTAGATTTCATGCATTTACAGCAAGAATGGGTAGGTGTGATTTCAAACAGTGGAAAGATTAAAAGCATTTAAGAGGATCGAATACATTTCTTACCACTCGACTGAAATGATAAATACATTCCTATTTAGTTTCTACTTCTTGCAATTCATGCAAACAATTTTTCTTTCGCATAAAGATCTGCAGTATAGTAAGGAGGTTCTAAAAACGGGCTTCAGAGTAAATCGAAGCCTACAAGGATCAAAAATGAAAATAGTGAAATTGTAGATCTACGATGGGAATTCTACGAAAATCATAAAACCGATTCTATGGGAACTTATTCGATGCATTGAACCCAATAACTTCGGTTCGTTGTACTTCCACTGTTACTCGTGTGCGAAGGAAGTATTAACACTTCAATAAAAGTCCCTTTAAACATAATTTACTGTTCACCGAGACGCGACACCGATTAAACAGCGTGACGAACGCGTTTAATTGCAACGCCTTTAGTTCTCCGAAAGAAAAAATCGTGAAATTGTCGGTGAACTTCCTCAATGACTCGCAATGAGTAAACGCTTCTTTGAATCGAAGCTCAATTTTTTCCTCTGTATTTTGTCAATGAACGAATGCAAGCTCACCTGTGTATTAATATTCAATTCACTCGTATCGATGTAAATTCCAACAGAAAAATCAACTATCTTAATGTTTACGGTAATAATCCAAGATTAAGAGAGCCCGTCGACGTGTGAACGTGTGATCGTTAAACAGTTTATCAGCTCATTTCGTCTTTCAATAATCGAATAAGCTGTTCTCGGGAATGAACAATGTAAGACGGTCGACGGGACATTCGATCGAAAAGGACAGGCTGGGTAATCATTGAAAGAGCATTTACGTCATTTATCGACACAAGTGCATCGCCGTGGTCGCCGAGAACCCGCGAGCAAACGGCCGATTGCGTGCTTAGAAAGTTTAGCGAGTACGTGCACGATCGTCGATCCGCGGCCACTGCCAATCGGTCGCGATAACGGAAACAATGCGTCGGTCGCATCGACGTGACCGCTTTCAGTGCACGAGTCACTGTGTGCGTATTCGTTTCTGCTTATCTCCCGCACGACGTTGATCCTTCTCCGAACACAACACTGCTCGGGCCAGGATCGACACTAAAAATCGGCTGATCCGAAAACCCGATCCTTCTCGTTTGCGCAACGCTGGAACTGGCAAAGAAGACAAAATCATTTCAGATTTCACAGAGCAATGAGACATGAAAGTTGATCCACTGTGCGCTACTGCAAAACATTCTTATAATTTATTTTTGATGCTGCCAATGTTAAATCGGCAGTGGAGCTTCAGTAAACGCCCCTTTACTGTCCAACAGCCGTGTTTTGCAAGGACAGTGATTGTACGCGGACACTATTTTTGATTTATGACTGCGTCTACCGCGCCGAGCGAGACTTCAATAGACAGCCGAACATAGAGAAGGACAGAAGAGCAGTGGAGTGGGTAGACACTGAACAGTGATCGTGCCCACGAACCCGGACAGTAAAGGGGCGTTTACTGTACTTACAAAAACGTTTAACCCCTATGTCAATATCCAAAATTGTCGACGATATTCAATGATGTTGCATTTTATAGTTCGAACAGATATATTTCTGTACCTATAAGAACATAAAACCCTAGAATAACAGTTTTAAAAAGAAACAGACAACCAAGCTGCTAAAACTATAAGCTTAAAAAAGTTCAAGACTCATTTTGAAGCTTGGTACCAACTCGGTTGTTTGTGTATGCTCGTATTATATAACGCATACATTGCGAAAGAAACGTCTTGGAAGAGCCTGATGCTAGTAAGTTTTCTGATTAGCAAACGAATGCGTAAATCACGTAAGAGGGAACTTCAGTGAACCTCCATGAAGAATTTGAGGGACATCAATTTCCGTTCATCGATTTTCTCGCTTCCGAATCATGAGAAACGCTCGTGGCGCGTGCACGCGCGCGTCAAGCTGAAGCAACGTCTGCTGGCGATAACAGGGAGCCTGATAATGCCGAAGAAAGTTGATACAGTCGAACTGAAGGTACACACAAGCCGCTCCACAAATTGATTTCAGCGGAACGGTACTTTCTTCGATTCGGATCTCTCGTGAACGATCGCGATACATATCCGAGAACGATTCTGCGAACGGGCCCGAGAGAACGGCTCGCGCGGATCACAATATTTATTGGACAATTGCAACTTTTACCCTTGATCGGTGTGGCTCGTCTGGCAATTTCCGTAATGGTAATCACACGGGAATAACGTTTCGTTCCCGAACGGTCTCTCGCGCTTTCGCTATCGTGCGCGCGCGAGCGCGCACTTGAAAGTTCCTCGGTTGAAAAATAAAACGCAAGAGCCTGTGTGTCATTGCACACATTGTCTCAGTGTCGAGTGCCTTCTCCTACGAGGCTACGTATTAATCTTATCTGATGAAATCTCGCTGGCCGATGTATCTGCAACGGAATAAAAACCTCGATCGAACGGCCGAAGGAGACCGGGGCTGGTTCACCGATCAGCCTAATTCCCGACAACTATTGCGTTATAGAGCTACCGATGGCCTCACTCGCGATACTGAAACATGGGAATGACTAACTCATCGTTTAACCCCTTGCATCACGATCTTTTTCACAACGCGAAGTATTTGGCTCGAAAAGTCGGAAAAAAGTCGATTTCAAAATTTTACGTAAGTCGTACAATTTTTGCTGTTCGACGTAGCTAAAGATCTGAAGCATAAGATTCCAGTATTGTTCAAGAAATTTTATAGCACGCTTTGCGTTCTTAAACAGTCTCCGAAACAGTGTTTATTCATTAGGGATTCTCAAGTATTTTAAGGAAATTGTGTAAATTCTTGCATTGCAGAAGCTTTTCAAGTAGGTAGATACAGTTAGGAGCATAATTGATCGCACATACTTTAAATCAGAATAACTTTTTTATGAACGGGCCAAACTACTTCGATTTTTCTGTAAGGCTAGAAGAATTGGTTTAGTAAATCACGTCTAAAAAATATATTGAAAAAATGCATTTGATCTGAATTGTGAAAAACAATTAGTTTTTACAACTTTTTTAGCTGGGCCAGTAACGAAAATTTAAAAGATGGCTCTTGTAAAGTCGTATAAATTATATATGTCCTGAAAATTTCATTGAAATTGGTTAATTGGTTTACGAGTCATAAACGATCAAAAGTGGTAAAATCTTGAAAAATTACAATTTTTACCACTTTTGATCGTTTATAACTCGTAAACCAATTTCAATGAAATTTTCAGAGCGTATATAATTTATACGAGTTGACAAAACACATCTTTTAAATGTTTCGTTATTTAAAATTTCTTAAAATATACACAGTCAGTGTAAGAAGTATTTGTACATGCTTCGAAAACGAATAATTTTGTTCAATATGGACCAAATGGCTTCAATTTTTTTTTTTGAGATGCTAGAAGAATTGGTTTACTAGCTAATGTGTAAATAATTTTTTTAAAAATTGTTATTGGTCGCAATTGCGAAGGAGAAAGTAACGGTCCGGTTCGAAATAACTAATGAAATCATCATTTTTTCGTTGAAATGACTATACTCTCTCTATTTTTCCCTTATTCTACAATATTTCAACTTTAATTAAAAAAAGTTTTTTGATTTTTACACAGAATTTATCCTATAATAACTATAAGTTCTAAGATAAGTTATAAGAACTATAAGTTCGGCCCACTGTGCGACGCACAAATTCAGTGGATTTTTTTATATTGAATCTTTTCGAAATTGTAAGGATGTCGCGGGCGAACATCGCGGGCGAACGATTTTACCGAATTCGACGAAATTTATCTGGGAGGTAGCAGAGAAGGTTCATCTTAACTAGTCCGGTTGATAAAATGAAGATCCTTTTGCTAGGAAGTCTGAAAAAAATTCAGGGACGAAAATGAATCGCATTTCCATGTCCCAATTAAAATATCATGAAAACCGTAGGCACTTGCTCCATTTAAAAGTGCGACACAAGCAAACGACTTCATGGAAATCTCTACAATCAATACAAGAGGTGGCAGAAGTTCAGGCTAACTAGGCCAATTGGTAAAGTGAGGATTACGCTACTGATACGTCTGGAAAAATTCAGTTCGAGGACTTTTTGTTTTGAATGTCCGATGCATATGTCCCGAAAGTACGAAAGACATGATGCATCAAATTCACCGATGCGATGGCTCGTTCTTCCTCATGTGCAGTGTGTCTGTCCCTCACGTTCTCCGTCTTCCTCCCGATGAATCACAATAACGGATATGGCCGGTAATCGGGCAAATTTTCCCGTCGGAAGGGAAACGCGTCGGACGCGACGGAATCAATAAACGGATATCGTCGTCGCTCACCGACGGACACTCATTTACGAAAAAAGAAAGACTGATAAGAGATGATCCTTTCGTTGCTATCGGATCACGGACGTATACTAGAATCCCAATTTTTATAAGAGCATTTGTAGAAAAACAAATTGACTCGCACGACCCTACGAAATCTTCTACTTTAACGTATCGAATTGTTGTTCAGTACTTTTCCACAACTAATTGTTTAATCGATGTTTCAATAGTCAAGGATTTAGTCATCCCCAGCAACGCATTTCAGTAATTGTTAGGCAGACTGTTATTCAAAAGGAGATTCTTAAGTTCCTCTTTAATATAGGACAACTGAAATAATTATGAAAACGATAACTCAGGAAACTTTTGTAAACTGTAAATGCAAATGCATGCAGAAAGTGATCGATGATCTGTCCTCGCATCCTTGAGACGCCAGTGGCGAGAAAGTGAAATGAATATATCAAAAGAATAAAACAATACGGTAGATATCGAATGGAATATTAAATTTTCTTACAGAGCAATAATTCCAACTTTTATAGTGTAATTAGCAGAAAGTTGTCGTGATCTATAATGCTTAGATTATCCTCGAGACGCCAGGAGCATTGGGGAATCGGGAAAAGTGGAGGAAAAGAATGAGATATCGGTTGAATGTACGAAACAAGCTTGGTTCTCTTCGATTTCGTTTATTCGGCGAACAAAGGAAACATGATCGAGTGTTGGCTCGCTGCGAACGAGCGGCGGCGTGGGTCGAGAATCGTCGACCAATAAATAAATCGAATAAATTTCAATACTGATTATCATTATCATTATCGTTTAAACGGTTGGACGAATCACCGGTGTTTCTCTATTGCGGGATATCACGACGCGTATCCTTGCCGAGAGATCCATCAGCTGGAGAGACGTTTTTCTTCGCCGTCGGAGGACGCGATATAAAATATATAATATCTATATATTTATATATGTATATATATATATATATATATATATATATATATATACACCGTGGCTCGTGTCGAGGACGCATTATTATTGGTCCTTGATTGGTCCTCGCGCGAAGCAATAAGGCACGGGCGATTTAAAGGCACCGGGCGAGTTTAAGAGGCGCTTCGTCGGTATATAACTTGATCGTATTAAAATATAATATTTCAATATATATATCTATATATATATATATCTATCTATCTATGCATCTATCTATTTATATATATAATTATGTATACATATATACGCGCGCGCGCGCGTGCTCTTGTCACTCTCTCTTCTCATCAACGCTGTATATATATATAAATTTCTTTGTACACGATACACGAGCATTATGCTTGCGATATTACGTCGTACCTTAGTGTGTGTGTTTCTGTGTGAGCCTGTCTATCTGTATACACTTCTGTCTACCTACACACAACAGCACGGACTCGAAATCGCGGGGGCTCGCCCACAAAAGCTCGAATCCCTACGTACACACACGCGTTCGGTTCTCGAAGTTGTTCCTTACACGCGTTTTTACACACTTAAAAAATATATATATATTGCTTACGTACGCTGTATGCCTCGTTTAATAGACTCTTGTGGGCTGTGCACACGGAACACACGCATTCACGCACGCACTTACGCACGCATTTTTTTTTGTCGAACGTTGCTTTTGCACGCGCTCGCTCTCCTCTCTTCTATGTATATCGCTTTCGTTAGTCGGATTCAATACAACACTGTGAACGTCGGTCGGCTCTCTCGCTCATTATGTAAAACGTATTATGGCATTATGTAATTCATTATGGCTTACGATTACGTTACATTTTATTGTACATTGCCGCCTTGACCCTCCGTCGACGACGCCGCCGCGGACAAGGCTGTGTGATATGGTTTCCTCACACCTGACTCGCGTGTGTTACGATTACACCGCCGGTTCCCTGATATGTTTCACAATACAGTCTCCGTCGAACGTTACGTCGACCCCCGGTCACTATCCTGACGCCCTCGGGCGAGAAAATGGCCGCCGGAAACCACCTCCGGTCGTTTAACCCTGCGTTCACAAATCTTTTTAACACTGGAACTACCGGATGAACCGAAATAACTTGCTCCCAATTTGCTCTTTTAGGAATATTAAAATTATAAATATGGTTTGTTTACGAGTCATTCGAATTAATTAAAAAAGTTATTTATGATAATTTTGTTCGTAATATAAATACAATTGCTTGAAACCAGTTTCGTTTGGGATTTGCACGAGATCTGAACGAGTTCAAGAAGGAATTCCAGCGATAAGCTTTAATGTCGCAGTTTGTATCAGAATGACTATATTACTTCGATCTTGTGGGATTTTGAAGGGCGTGACCGTGTTGAAAACGAAACGGACTCGTCGTTCCCGGTTAGAAGGTCAGCATCGTCTCGAAAGACGAAAGTGGAGCTAAATTCTGTGGTTGCAAGGAAAAACGGCGCATGTCGCAATTTCAAAAAATTTCATGAAAGAAGTCAAGAAAACAAATTCGAAAGGCTCAGAAAAATAATGCAATTTCACCGATGTGCTATGTCAAGGGAAATAATGTCAAAGAGAATTAGTGATCAAAACTTTAAACGTCAATATCTCGGAAGTGAAAGTACGTGACATGCGGCGTCCTTCCTTACGACCACAGAATTGTCACCTGAAGCAGCTGGTTCGACCTTCGGCGGCCATCTTCTCATCTGGGAGCGAGTCTCAGGTGTGCTGAGATATCATTGACCCGCGGGACGCATAATGCACGTCGGTGGCTTACGGTGACGTTGGCGGACGGTTCTCGGTCGAAACGAGCTCGATTGAGCATGAATATTGAAATATTGACGCAACCAGTCCGTCTGTGACGGTGATTTACAAGATTGCCGTGGTTCGCCGTGCTGTTTCAAGCTCAATTGGCCGCGCGGGTTTCGCGGAAGGCTATTTTCCATTTCGCGGCGCTGTTCCACGTCGCAGACGGATCGTCGCCGGTGACGCGCGCGATTCGCTTCATCGATCTGCAACGCTGATAACAGGCACCGTTATATACCATAGTATCTACGAGTAACCGGGCGTCGATGCAACACAATCGTCCGAGATAGAGACTTTTCCTCGCGAAGGCCGTTCCCGCGATAAATAGGGAACATGTTATCGCTGTTTCGAATCAGAGCGAGTTGCGAGACGATGCGACACTCGCCGCGAAACCCTGAGGACGATCCACGGATCCATCGAGATCGCGTGGATCGTGGCTTTAGAGAGAAATAGCGATTGCACGCCGATGGGGCCGGTAGTGGCTCTCTTCTTTACGGCACTGAGTGTCTTTACGGATTATTTCTACGGGGTGGTTTCGTTGAATTCGTTTGGCCGTAGCCCTTTGACGATCGCAATTAATCAAATTTATGTTTGTTCTGCTCTAATTGGCAGAGGTCAAAGTAACTGTGTGTATCTGTCTTTGCATACATTCTTCCTGTGTCGGTCTTGCACTGAAATTATATTTACACGACCGTCTTGATCCGACAGTCGATACTGTCGAATCACTCTGACGAGTCACACAGATTATTTCGACTCTACCCATTTTTTATTTGAATTTTAACCTTTTGGAAAATTTTTAAATACTGATCTGAAGGTTAAAGAAGGATATTTCATAAACTTTGTTCGAGAGTTTTTGGAATTATTATGATAAAGTGATGGATTAATCGCTGTTTCGTGATCGTCAAAGGGTAGATCCAAGATTCTCGACAAAATCACCCCTTTCCTCGACCATAAGGCACGCGTCTTTTCCTCGAGAGAAAGGATAAACTCCTACGATCAGCCTTTTCGAGAATCGACTGTGTAATTCATAGACAAAATATAATATATATCCGCTTTATATACAGGTAAGTCTACGAGTATGAATTTCCGCGCGTTTGTTCGTGGACCGGCAGAAAACGAAGGCACGCCGAGCATTCTCTAGCGGAAGTGATCCTTTCCGAGTTGCATATACTCGTTTCTTCCTTTCCCGTTTCGGTCGCGGACAAGAGAATCGAACCGACGGCACAGTGTTGCTAACAGTGCGCGCTGACTGGATGAAACTGCAAATTCAAGTTGCAAAGGCGCAGCTACTAACGCAGTACTATTAGAAATCCTATTATTTCGTTTTACTAAACAGTGACTCCGTTAACAGCAAACGTACCGAAAATTAAAAGTGACTGATTTGTATGCAGAATGAAAATTGTATAAATTGCGCGATACGAGAGCTGTACGTCTAGACATTTATTTCTTTGTTGATGACTTTACAGTGTTGAAAACAATACAATAATATTTCTAACTTCTCTAAATGTTTTTACTGTTCTACATTTGATCTACTCAGTTATTTCATAAATGCATAGAATTCGCAGTCTACTGATATGTGCTGCTCTGTGAAAATGACAAGATTATTTAAATACATTTGTCCGAACAAGTCAATTAGTTTCTACAAGAGTGTCTTTACAAATTCAACAATTTCAAAATAAAAAATCCGAGTCTTTTTCATTTGAGCAGCGATGGCAAGTTTGCTGTTAAAGGAAGTTCTTTGAATGAAAAATGCAGTTCCGTCCAGCGAGCTCCGATCGATCGGCCATCGGTTTCGTTCGGAGAGAATTCTCCCGAGCGATCGGTCCAAATCTCCGGTTTGCGCGACCGTGGATCGGTCGATTGCTCGCCGCGTATTTACATATTTACAGGCTATCGATCCAGGGAACGGAAGAAGCGAAACGGGCCGCAGAGAGACTTACGAGAAGACGAGAATCTAAACGAGAGAAAAGAAAACGGAGACCGGAACCCTGTCGTAATACTTGCGCATCGCGCGTGGAAGAAATTCTTTGAGCAATTAAACGATATCTAGGATCGGTCCCCGGCCGGAGGCGGAACAAGAGAATGCGAAAAATCGTGATCTCGCGCGCGCGGATTGTGCAACGAGAGAGATAGACTACGCGGGAGAAACTCGATTCGGGAGGGAGTTTTTTTTTTCTCGCCACCAGCGATCGATATCTCCGCGTCGCGACTGACATAATTCTGTAATTATAGCGAGTCTAGGCGACCTCTAAACGGCCTAGCCGATAGCGGCCGACGACAAACGGTAATCGCAAACGATAAAGTCAGCGCTAAAAAGTCGCGCCGCAGAGATATCCGCACGGATTTTCGTGGGGATGAGGGAACGAAGATAGAGAAAAGAGGTATGCGACTACGATGGAGGAAGATGCAAACGCGGGACGCGATCGTGTATGATCTCCTACCGCGCCACCGATCGTCCAATGGCCGATTAAGACTTTATCGTGATGCGTAACGCCGCGCGATCCCTGGAAACGATAAACGCTCACGTGGTGAGCGAGACCGACGTGTCGTAGATCACGTACCGGTCGATCCTGCGATCGAGGATCCTTTTGAAAAAGTCCGTGAATTTCGAAAGCTGCGTTCTCAACGGTGCAAGCACCGAACAACCTTTCAGCCTTTCCCGTCGTTTCTCTACAGAAATTTTTTTTTATGAAATCATAACGATCTTTACTTTACCTACCGGAAGCTTATTAATAGGCATTTTAATGATTGAACTACATGTAAAAAAAGCTGAATAATTTTCTTTTAAACGATAATGTCAGATATTTGATAACTGTTCGCCAATTTTTCAAACAAGTTTTTAACCCCTTGCGCTATGATTTATTTTACGGTTCAAGTTAAAAATTAATTATATCTTCATCGCAGAAAAAATTTAAAAGAAAAAAAAAATAAAATTTATATCTATTGTACGACTGTTGTTCTTTCGGTTTAAAGGACATTAGTTTTATAGATTCAATAGAGATGACTCGACATTATAGTGCAAGGGGTTAATAGCATTTTATCTAGATGCTTTTAAGTTTTTTATTGTGCCGAATTGCACAATTTTCGATTGGAACTCATCACCAGGAGCTGATAAAATAGTAAATGTGTTATAATAAGAAAAATTTATGCGGGTATTTTACAAAATAAACGCGGGTCCCGCCGTCCAAGTGTTAATGAAACTGAGACTGAGAAGTCCGACAGCATAATACTTCCGGTAAAAAAGAAAATCTAATTTTATCAATCAGAATATTCCCTGTTGCATTTTACGATTTCGTGAATGAATTTTACGCGATCGAACGAACTATAATTAATTGCATTTGGCCAGCAAGCTTTGAACGAGCTCTGCGCGTATAATAACGTTCGCGATCGAATCTCATTGAACGAGCATCTTCCTCGAGTTACCGAAGGGGGACTTTGAAAATGTTCGGTCTTGTTCCGCCCGGTAGGGGATCGCGATAGTCTTCGAATTACGTGTAATGGGGGCTCGCCGGATACCTAACGAACGCGCTCCTGACCTGTGGGAACTCGGTGTACGGGCTCTGATGTGTTCTCCAGGAGATGGGCAGTCTCAGACTGAGCTCGAGAGCATAGTCATGACCGCTGGCCTCGTTCAGGTTGCAGATGCTTTGGCAGTTGTTGTTGTTGACGATCTGGTTGCTGACGGGCGACAGGCCCCTCTGCATAGCGGGCTCCTTCGTGGGTTTGCTGACGGGATTGTCTAGATACGGCTTGAAGAGGATGGCGTCCTTCTTGGAGGTTGGTCCCGGAGGCGGAGGCGCGGCCGACGCCGGCGGCGTGGGCACGGTGCTGGTCACCGGCTCCGTTCTCGACGGTGAATCGACAGCGAATCTCTTCGACTTGACGAGACAGAGCGGCGTCTCCTGCGGCGGGGCTTCTTGGCAGGCAGAGTTGGTCCTGACGGACTCCTCCGGTTCGAGACACAGCCTCTTCGGCGAGCGTACGGCCTCGTAGCAGCAAGACATGGTGCAATGGTGCCTCTTCAAGGGCGAGGAGGAAAGCATCTCCTCGGTGGACTCGGAAACAATGGTGATCTCGGAGGAGTACTCTCCAGGGGAATAACAGTACTGCCTGTTCTGCGGGTCCGAGTAGCAAGATCCCCTTAAGGACGTTTCCTGGTAGCACGAGGTGATCGGTGTCACCGCGTGGCTGCTGTCCAAGCAGCAGGAGAGGTTGCAAGAAGCTGCCGGCTCGCTCTCGGACAACGACGGGTCCACCATCGAGTGTTGGTAATACGGAAGATGCTGCGAAGAGGAGGAGGAGGAGGAGCCCACGTCGCAGCAATAAAGCGGTGTCGGTGGCGACCGCTCGTACTCCACCACCTCGATCCGATCCTGCGACAAGCTGGACACGTAGCTCGAGGTCCTCAGGTCCACCGGTGACTCACCGGAAGCAACATCCTGCACGGGGCCCAGCCGTTGCCGCGAGTTCCCGCGGACCGCGATCTCGCCCCTCAGCTCAGTCTCTTGTCCGAGCCACTTCTGCACCTGGCGGCGGTTAATGCCGAACTTCCTGGCGGTGGCCCGTTGGTTCCCGGCCACGCCGACGTCCCGATGAAAGGCGTCCAGAACGTCCAATTTAAATCGGAGCGAGAACGATCGTCGCCGAGTGAGATCGTTCGACGAGTTCTGGCTGCCGGACGAGCAATCAAGCGGATCCATCTCACTATCCGAGCAACTAGTGCTGGACCGGCCGGAACTGGCAGGTCCGCGAGGACTCGAGGGCAAGGAATAGCCTTCCCTCGGATCGTGCATCGGGCTGACCGGACCCGAGTCGACAGGTGGCCTTTGGTAATCGACGTACGAAGACACGGCAGCCTCCCTTCCGTCCTCGCTGGTCTCTTCCTCGATCTGTAGCTCCTCCTTGACCACCGCTCCGCCGATCACCTCCGATATATCCTCCGGTCCTCCCTTCTCTCCGATATGGGTCTCCTTCGACTCGCGGATCGGCTTCTCGGAATCCAACGACGGGGACGCGAGTGAGTGATGGTGCACGTGCAGGCACGGGCTCGCGGGCGCCCGTGGGGAATCGAAGTGAACGGAGATTGTGGAACTGCTGCTGCTGCTGCTGGCTGAATGCGAACCGGGCGAGAGTGGGCCCCTCGGGGCACCGGGCGAGCACGTCGACTCGCACGGCCCTGGCGTCGCCGCCGAGTCTGGGCTCGCTCGCTCCGTCTTTATCATCGACGGCGCTAGTAGCAAACCGTACGACGATTTCCTGTCCGCGGAGGAATCCACGTCCCCGTAGCTCTGCTGGGGCCGATTGTGGCTCGGCGAACGATGTTGATGGATCATCTCGGTTTCGGTGTAACGACGATGCTCGGAACGTTGGGCCACCCGGTAGCTCGTCAGATTTTGATACACCTTGACCTCACCGCGACCGTCGTACGATGAACTTTCGATCTCCCGATGACCGTCCGCATTTGTGACGTAGTACCTGGATTGCTGGTCCGAGCAGTCCCTGTAATCGTGCACCGATTCCGGCACCCGATCCTCCGCCTCGCGATGAAGGTGACGTTGCTCTTGATTGATGGTGTACTCCTGATAGCGGACAGGCATCGCCGAGGCCGTGGTGGATTGAGCCACGTATTGGGGCGACGAGGGTGCACCGCCATGAGGAGGATGAGGAAGAAGAGGTGGGGGCCCTTGCTGTGCAGCCAGCTCGTCGCCGTGCAGTCTGGCGAGGCTGAGGTTCAAGGCCGGCGCTGCTGGAGCCACGGCGGGCCCCGTGGCTTCCGTCACGGTACCGTCCGGCTTGGGAACACCCGTCGACGAGATCACCGTGCTCGTTGTTGTCGTCGACACGACGGTATTGCCACTTTCCGCACAACTGTTACGCAGATTGTCCTCGCACTGTAACCACTTTTGTATCTGACGCCGATGGATCCCGTACTTTCTCGCGGTAGCCCGCTGGTTGCCACGACAGTCGATGTCGTTCCGATACGAGTCGAGAACCTTGAGCTTAAAGGCCGGCGCGAATATACGTCTGCTGCCCATCACTCCGACCGATTTCCTCGTGGCGGTGTTACTGGTCGGTTGTTGCTGCTGGTGCACTGTTGATTGCTGTTGCGGCTGCTTCTGATGCACCATTTTCACCGAGTTCCCCTCACCGAGCACCTCGCTCACACCATGAGTCATGACGACAACGACGTGTGATTTCGCGCACCCACCCGAGAAACCGATTCTCTCCTTTTTGCAACGTGACGTCGTTCCGCGACCGTCACACGACGAACACCGGAGACGAGAACGACGGCGACAATGACAACGATGAGCTTCGTAACCGGGCACTGCCAACAACGCACGGGGGTACCTTAACGCGTAACATTGCACGAAGTGCTTGCCTGGCCGCGCCGCGCACGGAGTTCCTTTTAGGTCTCTTGGTAGATGCCGTAACTAATTTTCATCCCCACCAACGGCCGAGGACTGCGGCTGCTTCCCACCGAGCAGTCTCTCTTTCCTTTCCCCCCTACTCATGCCACTGCCCCCTCTTACCTCGCTCTCTTTCTTTCTCTATCCCTAGAACGCTCGCGGTCTCTCCCTCCCTCTTTATGACCGTCGGTCTCGCTCGCGCAGTCTAGAAGCCCTGCAACGCTTCGCGCGTCTCTCTTCGCCTCGGTCTCTCACCGTATTTCCCTCTCCCGTCGTCTCTCTCCCTCTCTCTCTTCGCCTTTCTCCACCGTCTCTCCTTGTCTCTCAATCGCGGCAAGCGCCCCTCAACACATACCCAACATCCCACTCGACGGGCATAGGCGCTAGAGTCCACCGCTGCCGGCCACCAGTCATTCTTCTTTCTTTACGCCTAACCGACCTAACCTCCACCAACTATACTAGGCTCTTCTCTTTCTATGTTTCTCGTCATCCTGCCTGACTACCCGCACCCGTAGGCGCCCATCCGCCCCTCATCCCCCTTCTCCTCCTTCGCCTCTACCCACTCGGGGCTCTGCTTTCCCGCTGTTTTTGTCTCTCTCCCGCTCGACCGACCGTCTCTCTTCTCTTTCACACCTCAGCGCCGTAAAACTCCGCCATTTTGTGTGTTCACTTCCGTTAATGACGCGCGCGGGAAACGTCACGCCGGCGTGACGACGCTCTCGGCGCCATGTTGTCTGCCGTGATCGTCTGACTGCCTTGCCTGCCTGCTTGCCTGCCTGGCTGGCTGGCTGGCTGGCTGGCTGGCTGCTACCCGTTCTCTCTGGTTCGCCGTGGCAGCCAGCATGGAGCCTAGATTTTTGCTCGCCTTTCTCCTCGCTTTGCCTGCCTGCGCCGTGCCTTTTCTCGCCTTCTCGGCGTTCCAGCGGCCGTATCGCTACGCAGAATTTTATCGCGATCTACGATTGACTCGCCAGCCGTGCTCTCGAGAGCATACACCGACCAAGTATCGTTGGAAACGGTACGCGGCAGGCTGCTCGGGTTACGATGTTTTCCCGTTCGCCGAGATTAGGCGCGTTATCTAGGTTAAATCGTTGAAGACTTACGTCAGGCTTCGCATACGGTATACGATTCTTGAAAGCTCGCAGTGTAACCGAGCGCCAACACGCCGACGTCGACGCCGACGACAGTCGCCTAAGAAGTTTTATTGGCACTCGAATAAAGGGGAATGGCCGGGGTGGGGGCGGCGGCGAGGGGATTTTACCTTCCTGGAAAAACGGTCGTGGCCGTTGTCGGCTTCGTCGGCAGACCTGCTTAGGGTAGAAGTCGTCCCTATTATAATCCGACCAGGTAATACGATCTGTATTGTTCTTGACTGGTTATTACCAGCAATTCTGCCGTCTTAACCGTTACCCAGAGTCATCGGTGGTCAATTATTTCCCTCGGCTTTCCGGCACGATCTTATTTCGTTTTGCTCGTTGTACTCCCGCTCCCCCGCTCCACCGCGGAGTCGGAGAGTTATCAGCGGACGGAGTTTCCTGGCGTGCATGCGAATCGCAAATTTCTTGCATGTACGTCGTGGAATGAGATCATGTTGTTTTTGTGGCGTGAGCCGACAGTTAATATGTTTAGCTTTTCGCGCGGTTGCCATGTCGTTCGGCCGCACGTAGGCCGCGGACGTGTGTGTAAATATACGGGCGTCGAGAGAGCGAGATAGATACAGAGAGAGAGAGAGAGAAAGAGAGAGAGAGAGAGAGAGAGACTTGCAAGCAATGACGCAAACTTTGCTATATACTTTGATGAGCACGAGCGAGAGTGAGAATGAGCGATCGAGCGAGCGAGCGAGAGAGAGAGATAGAGATAGAGAGGGACAGAGAACGATAGGTCGCGTGGAAAGAAACGAGCGAGGCCTCGTAAATTTCCACGATTCGCGCCACCAGCAGAAACTTGGAGGTCCCACTGATCCTTCTGCGGTTCCTCGAAGGAGCACCCTGCTGCTCTTCTCGGAATCTCAATGGCTATTCTCGTTTCGCCGATTACGTTGACTCCGAGACCCCTTCTTCCTCGACTGCGTCCGAAGAGAAGACCAAGCGAATATTGCTACGATCGGAGAGGTACCTGCCTCTCAACATGATTCGACCTTCGCATAGTTCTATCGGTACGCGATTCATCGCTTAGGTATTTCGTGCGCCGATGTCGGAAGCGTCTCACGTTTTTCCTGTCGACGCGACGCGCAGATCTGATCCGTCGACGCTCTTTAATTGACGGCCTTGAAATTTCACGATTATTCGGGCCGTACCGTGCGACATCGGCACACCACCGATAGCGGTCTAGATGTATCGCAGGCCGGCTATCGGGAATAATACCGGTGTATACGAGGAGGCATAATACGTGGAAAGCGCCGCGGTGGTAGCAGACCGGCAGTCGCCTAAGTACGCCACGACGGCTGGCACGTTCATCGGATTTGTCCTTGGGGCCGAAGGTAGGCGCAGCCCGAAGTCCGAGGACGTGGCAACGCAGCCGACCAGGCTCCCCCTCCTTTGTCCGACGGCCGGTCTTGCCAGACAGGGTGTCGCCAGCTCGGTCGGCCGGGCCGTCCGGGTTGCCGCGGGGGGAGAGAGGAGAGGCAAAGAACTCGATGGTGTAAAGGGGCAAGGGGATTCCGTGGTTGGTGTCTGTGCGACCGTGTGACGGAGCAGACATTAGGGGGAAAGAGCCACACCGGCTATGGGAGGGAATCGTTCGAGACAGATTACAAAAGTGGAACCAAGAGAAACTGAAAAGAGAAAAAGAGACGGCACGAGGCTCGTAGCCGCCGCACCGGCCCGAGGCCTGATACTGTGTGTGCGTGTCATAGGATCGGTCGTGGACCTACATTCACGCGGGTAGCCATGTTTGAAAACTCATGTCCCGCTGGAATGTAGCCTGTAGGGGCCCCTTCGTTGATTTCCCCTCCCGCCCGCCCCGTCACCTCTCCCCTTTTCTGGCAGGCGGTGTTGTACACGCACGCGTCCACACATGCACATGCCACCCTACGCGATTCCCCAGCTCGCTGAACAATCCTCGGACGCCTACCTACCGTCTCCGCTCCTGGTCCCTCTCGTTCATCGGGGCCCCTCTTTTTCTCTCTTTCTGTCGTGCTTTGCCCTCCTATGGCTCTTCCCTTCTATCCGTAGCCGGTGTGATCCTCTCTCCTTGCTCCTCGCCGCTTCTCGGCGTTCCATGGCTTGGCGCCCCAAATGGTCGCGTAACCAGAGACGCGCCTCTGGCCTGGCCTGGCTTGGCCTGGTCGCGCCAGACTTCTCGGCGCCCAAATGATGTATGCCGACCGCGCGTTCTCTCTCTCTCTCTCTCTCTCTTTTTCTCCGTGTTTCTCTCCTCGTTTCTCTTTCTCGCCTGCTCGCCCCGTGTCCCGGGTTCGTAGCCTTCGCTTTCCTTGCTCTCTTTTCACGTGTATGCTCGCGTGTGGGTACGCCATGCGAACAAGTCGAGACTTCGTTCGGGAGAGCGAGCGAGACCGAGCACACCTTCTATTTACCAATGCTTCGACTTGCGACACCTCACCTTTGAGTCCTGCGGCGTACTACTCCGCTGGCCCTTACCTACCTTACTCGCGCGGTAACAGCCACGTGAGAACGCGCAGTGTGAAAGAAAAGGGCGTCAGCAGTCCCGATTCGCGGCAAAAAGTGCAGTAGACGAGGTCTCTCTCTCTCTCTCTCTCTCTGTTCGGTCCGTCCTTCTCCGATACACCAACGTAGAGGCTTGTTGGTAGTAGAAGCACGGCTCGAGACTCTTGGCAAAGACCAGACAAGCCGTCGCCTGCTGCTATGCCCGCTCTACGGGGACGATTGATTCTATCTTATTACTCTCCGGGCTGAAATTGTTCAGCCTTGCATGCAGTTTGCTTCTGTTGAATAAATACTGTAGCCGCTCTCTCTATCAGAGCAAATATGCGTCGAAGTTACTTTTATCTCGGCTAATCACACTGTTCACACATGTTTACGAGCATTCGTCATCCGACGTACCTCATCGATACTCACAACCGACTGTCACAACTCGAGCAGTCTTCGAAAATAACCTCATTCACCATGAGTAGGATTACTCGCGAGGATTACATTACGTCTAGGTCCTGTAGCAAAATTTTCCTCAGTCGCGAGGCACTCGTTGAAATCTCAGTCCCGCCTTTATAACCTAAGTTTATTTACGTACTTGCTAACTGGGAGAGCGCCACACGTGCACCAACACACGCATCTCTATCGACATGTGCATGTGTTTTAGTGTTCGAATCGCACGCGCCTCTGCTTGTGTGCGGTTTTCGAGTCTAATCAGCATGCACGGACACTAACGGGTTGCCGGGTTATCCAAATATCCTCTAACGGAATCGCCTTGGCTTTTGATCGTTCGCTCGGTAGGGGCTAGGTCGAGCGAACGGCAGAAAGAAACGAGGATACAGGCATTCGGATGAATTTTAACTACTACTCCGACAAAGGCACCGACATCCGGCGTGAAAACGTGAGCGCGGCTTATTAGAAAATCCCGGATTTGGTACAGTCACTGAAAACACTGCTGATACGCTGGCTGCCCACGGTTTTTGGATTTAACGCTGGGCTTACGGAGCACTAAAAGTGATTATTCTACATTACTTTATACAGATATCGAGAATGTATCCTAATTTTTTGCCATTTTTTAAATAATATATACCCGAAGAAATAAATTGGTTGAGTAATTCGTGTATGCATCTCTACAATCTCAATAATTGTAAATTAAAAATATTACAACGCGTCATTTTGACGTGTGCTGTAAATCTATATACTGTTAATGGCGACCTTTAGGGTTGTAAACTGCTGTGCGAATTGTTTAGCGAAAATCGATTTTCTAACCCCAACTTCATTTTAAAATGAACGAGACCCCAAAGATGCTTTCGTAAATTCAATCTTGTCGTTTCGCAAATAATGAGGTTAGATAATCATGTCAAGAGAGATCACTATAAATCATGTTACCGAGGTTAGATCTCGGTACAGATCGAATTTGATCAGTGCTGGAATAACCAATAAGCAAAATAAGCGCGTGCTTCGATACATCAGGAGAAATTTTCGGAATTTTACATCTTTTACATAGTAATAATATTGCTAAGCGTTTGTGTGCGAGTGGAAACAACGAAAGAATAATGAAAGTTGGTAGTGGACGAGCAAAACTCTAACTTTGTTAAAAACACTTTTCAGTCAAATCATCGAGGATGCCTAAGAAATAGTACAAGTCCACCCTACATTGCGTTGAAGTGATATTGTATAAGGGGACCTCAGAGTCTGTTAAGGTGCTTAGGGCCTTTAAAGATCTTAATCTGGCGTTGGAATTGATAATATCGGCCATCGAAAAATCGAACCCAGTCCTTAATGAACTTTCGAATGAAACAGCATGAAATATCGACTGGTGGTTAAAGTGTTAACGATCGCGAGGAAAAGTCGGCGTGTGCAGATCGTTTTTTCGATTCGCCGAGTACGTAGGTTAGGCGTCACAGTTGGTCGCATCGCTCGTTTGCCCACGTACACGAATACAGAAATATACCTTCTCCGTGGGCGGTCGCACGATGGCGCCTACTCGCTGCATACCTGCGCATACCTTCGTGATCGTGGTTAACCTCTTACCACGGAACTGGCTCGAGCTCGCCGAAATATCGCGCGATTCGTGCATTACGCCATGGACTACTGGTGGAGGACTATCGATAGCACCATTGACAGTTCTCGAAGACCATCCCTATCGGAAAACTATCGATAGCTGCTTTACGCTTTCGATAGTTATCGAGGACTCATTAAGATTGTGGGTCGATATTCCTGCAGCTCTGATTCCTTTACAAAAATAGAAGGGCATACAGAGCTGGGTAAACTAGTATTTTAAATAGTAAACAGTTAATAATCATACATATTTTAAAGCATGTTATGTATTTTGTATTTTATGTATTTTATGCATTGGCTCGAACTCAATACATTTACGAATTCATGAATTTTTAAAAGAATATGAACGTTGTATGCGACTCATTGCAGATTGTTAAAATAGAAATATTTTATTTCGTGGTCCAGACTGTTAAAATGAAAATATTTTATTTACGAGATTGTATATCTTATTTAAAATGCTAATATTTTCTTTCAGCAAAATCAAATTTGAAATATTCAATATAGTATTTGAAATATTTATTTCGCCAATTAATGCCCACCTCTGGAGGCACAATATGCACAACATGCTAATCGAAAGGCAATATTGAGAAATGCCAGATGATTTCAGATGATCATCCTGTTGTTCTAGACTTCAGGAGCGTAACTGATAAAAAAAACCAAATTGCTAATTGCAGCTGATCGTAAAACCGGAAAAACAAATATACTTTACAATTACGAATGTATTTGATGCCTGGCATAAAGCGATATGCAAAATGCATTGCGTACTATCACTACTGATAACAATCATCAACTATCGGAAGATATCGATAATTCTCCACTAGTACCTTTGGACCCACGCCTTCTTTTCCTCGATGCTGGAACGGGCGAGAATACTAATGGGGGTTAGGGATGAATAATCATGCGTGTGGAATAAAGAAAAAGAGAAGGAGAACGTTATCGTGAAAGAAACAGCGGGGACAGAGAGAGCGAGCGTGGTCGCGGCGTTCGGGGATCGCGAAATGCAACAACGCCCACGTTCGCGTCTCCGTTCGAGCAGAAACGTACACATGCTAACCTTTTTATCTTATCATTGGCGAAGGCGTATCGAGGTTGACGAGGTTGCCATACGCTCTTGCCTTTGGCACGACGGGGTTTCGACGAAAGACAACGGAGTACGACGAGCTCGACGGGCACACGTACATGTACGAAACGACTGGTGGTGTTGTCCTAGCCATCCTTCCGCGGGCTCGTTTTACAAGGAAAGCCTTGGAGAGTCGAGGCACGGAATCGTTACGGGTCTAGTTTCTGACCTCGCCGCGCACACCGCGGCCGCGATTCGCTTTATCGACCGAGCGGTAAAAAATTAAAGGGCGGATAAATAGCCGCTGCATTATCCGCCGCTCGCTTTATCGACGCCTCGAATGCTCCCGACGCGACGCTTTTTATCCGGACACTTTTCCGGTAATTTCTTGCCCGCTGCCGTGACTCACCGGGACCTTGCCATATAGATGAGAAATTCTTACTTTTATCATATATTTTGTACGTATATGGATAAAGGGTGGATGAATACTTTGCTAGAAAAATAATGTGGGAATGATTTGGTATTAGAGCTTTTTTATGCGGTCCCTTTTCCGGTAGTTTCTTGCCCGCCGCTGTGACTCATGAGGATCTTGCCTTTGAAATGAGAAATTATTTTAGGAAATATTTTGTACGTAGACGGATAAAGGGTGGGTGGATTCTTTGATAGAAAAATAATGTGGGAATGAAGTTGTATTAGAGCTTTTTTATGCGGTCCCTTTTCCGGTAGTTTCTTTTGTCCGCTGCCGTGATTCACGGGGACCTTGCCTTGGGAAATTCTTTTATGAAATACATTGCACGTAGACGGATAAAGGGTGGATGGATTATTTGCTAAAAATGTTATATTCAAATAGCAAAATGCTTATCTTAGATCAGAGCTCTTTGAGGAGACAATGTCTTGTACAATAATTTAAAGCAGTAATATTTGAGAGGTCGGACTTCTATGCAAATTAGAGTGAGGGGTAAATGCTGAAATATACTCATTGCTGAAATAATAGAGAGATCATTTTAGAAAAGGGGAATAACAATATGGAAGTCGTAAATTCAATGCGAATGCCGTTCGAGAAGTTTGCTAATTGATTCCTCTGCATTCGGAAATTTTGGAAATACCACGATGGTAATACTGTCTATATCGGTCTGTTTCTATGAATACCGCATGCAAATGACTTCTGTCAGAAGGATGATTTCTCGAAGGTGTGTGTGCATTAATCGTTCTGTCAATAGCTGGACACACGTGCGCGCACTTTGGAGTCATTAATTCAATTCTACGAGTTAATGGTCGATCTTATTCTCATCTCTTTGCTTGTTTCGTCATTTCCTTGTCTGATTTGCATTCACTTGCGAGCCTCTATCGTGTACCGAATCGGGATCTACCTCTCTCTCTCTCTCTCTCTCTCTCCCTCGCGCGCGTTTTCCAGCGTGTCCGTTTGAATTACCGTTTTACGTCATGCGGATTTTTCTCAAATACTTCGCTCCAATTAATTTCAGGCAAACCGTTGCGAAATGATAAACTCCGTAGATAACGGTAAATGCAAAATTGCTCGGATCACTCTTCATGGAATTTACCGTGAATTCGCAAGTCGGGCTCGGAAACGGAACGCGGCCGAAGTATGTATGTGGACTCGGCTTGCCACCGCTGAAAATGATTCAGTCGTTTCATTGCTATTGCAAAACGTCTTTCGACGAGCTCGCTTGAAAGTATTTATCGTCCAGATAACCGCTGCCTTCGAGGGTCGAGAGAAGTTAAGCTCGTTAAATTTCTTATCGATTAACGCTAGTCTTTGAAACCTCGTTAAAGCATGACGGACGCGTCATCGAAATCTCACGATTTACAGAAATGCACCGGCTATTAACAATTAGCCGGGTCCGTTTATTTTTTATCGTTCGGCCATATCAGGCGCAAACACGAGGCATATATTTCATTTATTTTTCGTTAGGCCGGGATTGGCAGCTATCAGAGGAATCGATCAACGATCCGCGTTAATTTTAAGACCAGCTTGAAACGTACACTCTCAGACGGTCGGACGCAACACAGTGCCGCGTTCTATTTTTAAAACGGAGATGCTGCAATTATTTTTATCTAGAGTCAACTGACCAATCTCCAAACTGCAATTGTATCAAGTGATTCATATTAATACTTGCCGCAACAATAAATGTGCACACGTGCGACGTGAGCACGAGCGCGGATCAATTAATCATAAGTGCTAGACGACCCCGCGTTTGGCCGTCGACCAATCGTTTTCCTTCGATTCTCGTTCGGGAAAATCGGCGCAGGGGATCTTGATCGATCATCGATCATTTATAAATTTCTATAATATCGCTCTTCTGCGTAGCAAGACAATATTTGTTTATCCCCTCAGCTTCGGATCTTCGTCGATGTACCAATTAATTTGTCTCAATTGCCTTCGAACCTTATTTGATTAATAACAAATTAAGGGCAATTTGTCCACGATATATTACCTACTATTTTCAGTACAAATTACAAGGGTATTTGAATAGACGGACTTCTACCGGTACATATCGGTATTTATCGGTTATTTCTTCCTAACCGTTATAGAAACCGAAATATCGGAATACCGGTATATGAAAATAATACCGGTATATTTGCATATAAACATATGTAAATGGTAAATACCGGTAATAATTTCGGTTTTTCCAATGTATAGGATACATTAACTGCTTCAAGACCATAAACGAGGTATTCCGCGACTCACATGTCTTATTGATAATTAATGTTGATACAAATTTTAGCAAATTTGATTAACACTAAACGTACCACGACCGGTTCTAGATCTTTTTATTTTACAATTAATAAAATTGTAAATATGCTTTCATAAAAAATGATTTAATACATATCTTTATTAGAGCACATATTATAATAAGAACCGCGCAAAGTCTGAATAAATTAATTCTGGTCATTCTTATAAGGCAACCACGTGCCTGTTGCTTTTATAGCTCGATATGTTCAGTGTTAATAATAATGAAATATATTTATTAAATGTAATTATGAACCCTCTATTGCAATCCGTTCCCAATTGGGGACTTAAATTTCAAATGTTCTATAGTAAATTAAGTAGACAATACTGAAGACTCTGAGCATGTTGGTTCCAAGTGGGAACATTGCGCTTATAAATAAAACCGTATAGAATGCAATAAATAACATTTTCTAATAAAATTCTATTATTTATTTCATGACCACACTCATTTTTAAGTAGACTAACAGCCATATATATTTTTTTCAACTCGCCATAAAAATTCATGCAATAGAGGGTTAAATATGTTTAAAAATCAGTTAATTGGGAGGTATATCTGGAAGGTCTTTGGCTTAATGTTTTATGACGGCCATGGTAGATACGTCGCCGGTGGATGGTTTACCTGAATTCGGACTGGCGCTTGTTCCTTCGCACGGAGCGTTTTACGACGGATCGTATTTCTATTGTGTATACTTCAGTAATTTAGGTGACTGTGCTTCTTAACGGTTCTGGAGTAATTGGCGCGCAGTTACTTTTTATTTGGCGCATCCTTTGCATTGAAATACCGAAAAAATATTTATTTCGGTTTCGGTAGAATATCGATTATACCGAAACCGGTATTTTAATGATTTCGGTTTTCATACTTTTTTGGTATTATTTTCGTTTCGGTACAGCCTCTTGGCATAATACCGGTATGAAAATTTTACCAATATTAAGTCCTTGATTTGGGACAATGGTTGAAGTATCTTCAGAGCCTGCAAAATTTATGAAAATAGTTCGGAATATTGATTTCTCCATTCCTGCGGTAAAAAAACGCACTGTATGGTGTGGAGTAGAATGGACGGGCTCGAGAGTTTGTCGAAATTGTTCGTTCAGTTTAATTGTTTAAACTTTCGCTTACATAAATAGAGTACGGATACATGTGATATTGATGCTTGTATACGTGTCTCCATTTCAGTACCTACTACGGTCCAGTAATATATACACTTCGTTCGTTCGTTTTCCACTCTCGGCAGGCTGACTCTTCCCAGAAATCCAATTGCCGTATTAATGCAGTCGGGAACAGTTGACGAGGAAAGCCAAGCTTGGAAGAAACAATGCCTAGCTCCAACCTCTTCAACACAATCTACATAAAAATGCGCTACTCTCAGCTGAAGATTCCCCGATAAACTTGTTCGAAAAAAATCTGACAACTTCATTAGATATTAGACTAAATCGTTAGAACACGCACAAATTAAAACTGTAAATAAAGAAAATACGAAGATCGCGACTGAAATAATCGATAATTCGATTGGTCTCCCAAAAATTTCGGTTCCCCTATCAAATAATCGAAGGGATCGAGTATTAAGCTAGCTTCTGGCAGCTGGCATTTCGATTTCCCGATCGTGCCAATGAGTTCGATCGAATCGGAGTTTCCAGCTGTTCCCGACGCGGATCGATCGGCGATTCGCGCGTCCAACGAAAGATCGAAGCATTCGTCGTGATTGAAAGAAGGAAAAACGGTTTGAAACGATGGATTAAAAAGCACCAGTAACCACGAGAGATCGAAACGGCTTTGCACATCGCGCGCAACAGAGATACACGTTCTCTCTCCTCCCCCTTCGCCTGTTCTCTTGCTCTCTTTTATCCTATGCTTCCATGCTCCGCTTATTTCCTACCTTAAACGCTAGGTTGTATCGTTAGAGACGTTAGTGAAGCGTGAACCTTTAAATATCGCTAGTCTTGATACAGGTTACAAGTCGATTTCCGTGGAATTAAACAAAAAAAAAATAATAATAAAAAGGTAGGCAGCCAGGGCCGTGCGCCTCGTGGCCACGGAACGGGGCCCCCGGCTCTCCACTTCGCACTCTTTGCAACCCGATCAGAAGTAGCCCATCAGGGATAAGACAGTTAGCTGTGTCTAAGATGAACTTATATAAAATAAAATGTGTACCTATTACATCGGGCTGGTCGCCGGGGCTGTTCCCGATCGCTGTGTCGATCCGTAAATACAACCGAGAACGATCCACAGGATCGAGGAACAGCTTTTACCTGGCCGACGATGCTCGGATTCGGAATGGTCTCACTCTGAATCGAACACGGATCTCTGTTCGTCGATTCGTTCGCTCTCGCAGTCCGCTTTCCGAAAGACAAGACTGTCTATCTCCTTTCGAAGAACGCGGACTATGATTTCGTCGTCCTCGAGAAAACCGATCGGAAATATTGCACTCAAGATCCCCACTATCATTCGTCCCCTTATGCGATCTATAAGATCCGAGTATGCACGATAAATATTATGTATAAACGAGTGTGAAATGAATCAGGCGTAAAATGCGTTAAAGTGTAAGAGCACTGTCCAGTAACAAAATATTCTGAGCGTGTCCGTGTGCGGGTTACCTGTGTGTCACCGTCCGCGAAATCGATCCTCCGAGATTTCTGCCTCGTGTGTAACTATGTATGTATAATATGCATGTATTCGTGTAACGCGCGTACTCACGTACGCGTGTGTATGAGTGGGTAGAGATGTGTTTAAACTATTCCCCCTCGCGAGACGTTGCACAAGCGGCACGCCTCGTGATACTCGTCACCCGCGACCAGTAATGTCGCATGTCCGCGTGAAATTCTATTTAAAGTGTTCTATAATGAGTGCGGTCTTGATATCATTCGATGAAAAGGTCTCATCGACAGCGTTGCACAAACGGCTCGCGAGCTATCGCTTCGATCCTTTCATCGGCCGAAGACGCGACCCTTGCGGCGACAATTTTTCCTTTCGCCCCGTCGCGAGTTCCAATTTTCCGTCGCCGCAAATAAACAATTTCCTTCTATGAACGACGAGCGTTCGCGGCGAACCTGACGCAACACGAAACAATGGTTAGAATTGTTAGGCGGTTCGCCTGAGCAAATCGACTTCGGAGATGAATTTGAGCAGAGCCCGGATTTGCTCAGGCGAACGCGCGACTCCCTCAGGTTCGTCACGATCGATCCCGATTCTTTTTCGGAGGTCCTGATTCCTCCAAACCCTCCTCACGAATTCGAGCGCGATAGGGACGGTCCTCAAGGCATCATCTTGCGAGGCGACATCCACTTCTTCATGTAGTAGCAGAAGATCGTGGAGATATAGATGAGGACCAGCAGGGCGCAGGTTACTCCGAGCATCAGCACGGACGTCTTGGTCGGGCAGGGCTCCACTATGGTCACCGTTTTATCTGGAAAACGTATCGTTTTTATCCATGCTGCAGGATTTGTGGCAGGATCGTGTCTAGGCGTCTCATCTATCTAGCGCACTGGTTCTTAACCGGTGTTCCGCGGAACACTGCTGTTCTGCGAGCTTTTTGCAACTGTTTCGCGAAATTCCGCGAAATATATATTAAATATATTTAATAATATATTTTCTAAAATATTTTTGTTTGTTTTTTGGATCATTAATTTTGGTGTTCCGCAAATTTTTCATATAATCAAAAGTGTTCCTCGACTTCAAAAAGGTTAAGAACCTTGAATATTGTATTAGAGAATTTTCTTTTCCTGTAGTATTTCAAACTTTCGTCCGGCGATTACAGGATTAGCTCTGAACATCCCCTATCTTATATCATAATTACCGGCTGTGTCGAAGTCTATGCTGGAGTCGCTCTTCAACTTCAACTGATTGTCGTCTCCGAAATCGAGGACCAAAATCTCCTGGGACAACGTCATGTCGTCCGCCTTCTCCTCCGTCGCGTTCGAGATGCTCCTTCGACGCCTCTTGCCCCAGGACTCTACCGATTCGTGTCCCCATTCGCAGACAGCCTGCAATCAATCAAATCGTGTCGTTAATCTTCTGTGAGGACTGTATCGATAATCCTTAATTTTCTTCAATTACCGGTTCGCAAGGTCCTAGGCAGTACTTGACGTTGCACTGGAAGATCACGCCGTAGGACTCGGTGAATCTGAACGCCTCGTAGACGGCTTCCAGCGCGTTTCCGTCCGGCGTGAAGCTGGGGAAGATCGATTGATCCTCCGGACATCTGAAACAGTCCCGAACATCCTATTTCAGTCTTCATTTATCAATAGATCGTGGATATTATGCATTTATGATAAAAATGCGCGAATGAAATATAAAACGTTGAGAGCTTTAGAGCAATTAATGGACACCGATTAAAACGATTAAAAGAGCCCCAAGGAATTCGTTGGTGTATAATCAACAAAACGAGATGGAAAGAACGCAGTTTTACAGCTACCAGAGGAACTAAGAAATTTTTTAATAAATTTGTATTTGTTGAAGCCCCATGTGCCCATAATTATGAAAGTGATCTAAATCATATAGTATAGGTGAAATTCTTCTCGATCGAAAATTAAATATATAATAAACTTTTGTGATTTCGGCGCAAGGTTCGATCATTTATAAGAAAACCAGCAAATGTGCAATTAATCAAACATGTTTCTCGACGTTTCGATCCTTATATGGATCATTCTCAAAGAGACATTTTTTGCGTCTGAAAAATAATATAAGTATAATAAATTTTGAACGAAGATTGTAACACAGCAGTGTAGATCCAATGGAGAAACAGAAATAAAGAAATAAAAAAACAACATACTTGCTGTGACAATAGAAATAAATTTTAAACGGAATTCAATATTTTCAACACCGGACTTTATTCCGTGGTGGCAGACATGAGACTGACACATGTGTTAGCAAAACGGTTAGAGCGAGTGTGTCCTATAGGACGGCCCATTCAGTGATTGGTTGATCGATATCGACATCATATAGTTCTTGTTTCGAGAAGGATATTAACACTAAATGAATTCCATATAATGTTGAAATAACATTACTACCATTGTCTAACGATTCATTTTTGACAGTATCGTAAAAATTACATTGAATTAATTTAGTTTCAAAAAATGTGATAATCTCATATCTTTTTTAAACTTTGACTTGGACCACTTTCATAATTATAGGTACATGTACTAAACAGTCTCCAAAATTTCGACTTATTCGGTTTTTGCACTAAGATCGTTAACGTAAGATGAAGAGGAAAGATGATCGGAAGATGCTGAGGAGCCAAGAGGGGACAATTAAGTTACCACCCTTAGAAACGAACTTATTATTGTTTGGATCTAAATAATGAATGACTGACCCTTCGTCGTCGATGATCGGGAAGGTGTTCTTCGAGTCCTTCGCCATGGCGACGCAGCTGCGGGCGAATATGCCGTAGGGAGCTGTATAAAGAGACATCAATCGATCATTTGTTTCCTACGCTCTTCCACCAGCTTCCTAGAACAAAGAGAGTGTGCGGAAACTCACTGTCTTGCGGGATTTCGATTCTGAAGGTGAGCTTGTCTCCGATGCGAACAGTCTCGACCTCCCTGGCCCTGCTGTCGAGAATGCGGATCCTTGGAGGAGGGGCTTCCGGCGCGCTGGTGATGCTGATCATGTCCGGGTCCCTGACAGGCATCATCCCAAAGGTGATGTTCTTCGAGGACATGTCGTAGGTGCACTTCACCTTGTATATCTTATCGGCCTTGGTCATCACCACGGAATGGTGTTGCAGAACGACCGTGTTCGTGTAGGTGCCAGTCTGAAAACCGTCACGCTGCCGTGATGAACAGAGAGTTCGAGCAGAGTTTAGGGACTCGTGCGAAATGGGTGTTTATAGGTAATAGTAATATCAGTGCGAATAATCTAGTGCAATTTTGCTCGCTTACCGCGCTCTGGGTATTGCAATCCTGGCCGCTCATGGTCAGGTCGAGCTTGAAGAGATCACTGTTGATGACGTCAATGTTGCACGTTTCAGATCTTCCCAGCGCGTAGATACGACCGTTGAACGGCTTGTTCGTGCGCACCTGCACCGCGATCCGCGTGTCCTTGCAGTCCACAGATACTGCAACCGATGCATTGCACATTGTACATTCTTCCTTAATTAATTCTAGGTAACTAGCCACTGATAAAAATGACCATCCGTGCAGTTGGAGCTTGGTCAACGGGTAATTAGAACTCTTTAATTTTGTGTGTCCTTCTTCTTTATAAAGTTAGGCAGGGGAACGATCTTGCAAATGTACTCACCATCGTAGCAGGTGCCAGTCTTGTCGCAGTTTATGTCCGTTCTTGTAAGATTGTTGATTGTCGGATCCTCCGTGGTGTCGAACACGACCGGAAGTGGATCAGCTGGTCCAGCACCCTCTGGAAGCGATCATTATAGTAAAATGTTTGACGATAATGATCTCAATACAAAGGAAGCTTGTACCCATCTTTTCGTACAGCCAGTGGAATATCGATTACTTACTCTCGCAGTAGTTCTCGAAGTAGGTCCCAACCCTTTCCCCATTATCGATCAGAGGTCTCTCAGCGTTGAGGTATGTAGAGGGACCATCGGGAAGAGTCCAGTGGTCCAGATGGAACAGCTGGCAGTTGTAAGCCGATCCCTGAGGGGCTCCTCGATAGAGGAACGATCTGCAGAGGAACTCGTTCTCGATCTCGCAGGCCAATCTGCAAGCGGATTCACTTTGGACCTGCAGCTCCTTATCGGTATAATAGTGCAAGCCCGCGTATTGCGCGACTTTGTCCTCGGCCACGCCGATCCTTGGCATCTGGAAGACCCTCTGCGACTTGCAAGCATCTCTTCCTGCAATTAATCGAACGATTAAATCCATTATCATTCACATCATTCGTTCGACGATCACATTCACGATTTTCATCAAATATTCTCTTCCCCATGTATAAAAGCAGTGTTTACGGTAAATTGGACCAGCGTTCTTCTCGTAAACACGAAGCATTTGAAAAAAGTAGAAGAGGAAGAGCTTACAATATATCTTATTGAGAACATGATAACTTATCTCGATTTTTTATATTTATAGTAGTTTCTCGAGAAATGAAGGCTTCAATTTTTCGAATGGACCGCTGTATGTTTGTTAACGTCATAATGACTTCCAAAGGTCATGTAAGGTTAGAAATAAGAGATTCCACATGAAATCCCTTAAATTTCTAAGCTTGATTCAACAATAAAATGTTTATCTCTATTTTATCTTCCAACAAGTGTTACCTTTTAAACAGAGGTTCTCAAAGTAGTCCACGCCCTGTGCATCCACAAACTGCACATATTGTCCCGTGGTTCGTCGATCGGAGTCGCTCAGGTGACACTGCATCGCCAGGTAATTGTACTCGACGGATCGGCAGGGGAATCGGTGTTCGTTTAAGCAGGCTGAGAGACAAGTCTCCTTCGAGGATGTGTAGATCAACGCGTTGTCCAAACCGCGAATCATCTTGTTCGGCACTTTCTCGAAGGCCCAAGGTCGCGGGCATACCTTGTCTGAAACATGATCGATGGTTACAGGACCGATCCCCTTCGCAAAAACACGATCAGAGGTTCGTGGATCGTTTAGGCTGTTTATAGTTTGATGACGCGCGAAAGGAGTTTGTTTACCGATTGGCAGGACACGTGGCCACGCCTGACCGCAGACGCGACGATCGCACACCTGACGAGCTCGCACACCTCACGAGACACAGGGTATGCATTCTTGGTTGCGTAACGATCATATATTTATGCAATCGAAATTGCAGACGCCAGCCCTCGCTCTGCGCCCGAGGAAACCCGATGCTAGCTGTCGTTCTTAGCCGATTTGGCTGCGATAAGGTAAACAAAGCCTTTTAACTCCCTTTCATCCCCGCGCCCGGGCTATACCTCCACATAAACGACGAGCTTTGACATTTGCGGTTTCTAGACTGCGGATCTTTATGCTAAATGCACTTCTTCATCAGCCTCAAGAAATGGGAGCCGAATTGCAGCTTCTTTATTTGCTGGCAATAAATCATTTCACCGCTTCGAAATTTGTACTCTGTTTTAAATTTTATCACGTAGCAGGACCTAACAAACAACCTCCAGGTTTTCTCCTTGTAATTTTTATCTTCTCAATCCTCCAAGGATCCTTTAAAGTTCTTTGTTCAACCGTAGACCCATTATTTACTGATCTATTTGATCTGATTGGTAGCTGCAGCTTTAAAACTTGAGTGTCATAAACACCAGCAGAAATTATTGTCGACTCGACGTCCAACGTTTACCACGAAAAGGACCTTAAGAACAACTTCCAAGTCCACCTTTTACAATTTTTATTCTCCAAACCCTCCAAGAATGCCTCAACGTCCTCCGGTTTGCTAGAGACCCATCATTTACCCCCCTATTCGATCTCATTGGTAACTGCTACCTTAAAGCTTGCGAATTATAAACACTGAAAGAAATTGTTGACGATTCGACCCAACATCTACAAGGAAAGGGACCTTGGAAACACCATCCAGATCTTTTCTCTACAAGATCCGCCCTTTGAACCATCCAAGAATTCCTCAAAGTCAGCTGGAGACCCATCATTTGTTCATCTACTTGATCTCATTGGTAACCGCTGTCTTAAAACTGCCGGATGGCAGGCAGTTTGCCTACGGTTCACCGAATAACTGTCGTAGTCTGCTACCAGGAGCCATAGTTACGCCAGCAGCAACGAAGAGGAAGTTCTAGATCATTAGGTCTCCGGATTTTATAAATACAATAGGTCTCACGAAACAAACACTATTGACGACTCGACCTAGCAAAATAAAAATATTCCTCATCGATTGCAACTGACGGGAGTCAAATAATATATAAAACCTACAGATATCCTGAATGTTTTTTAGCCTTTCCATTATTTTAAATTTCATCTGCTCAGGTTTATCATAGAACTACACAACTTTATACATTTATGATAAAAATGAGCAAGGGCGATTTCAAGCAGTGAACAGATCAAAAGCTGAAGAAAGAATTAAATTTTGATTCGGCTCTTCCTGCTTTGTACAATATATGTAAACAATTTTTATTTCGCACGAAGATCCGCAGTCTAATCATAACTACATTCGATCCGCAGCGTATTTACCGCGTAGAGGGATCTTGGAAACAACTTCCAGGAGCTCTGCAAAATGCATTCCTTCAACCTTCCAAAGATAGTCGAAAGAGTCCTCTATTCATGCAGAGACCTATTTATCCATCTCCACAGTCTACAAAATTTCATCGTCCGCTGCTGGCATAGAATCCATCGAACGGCAAGCATTCTGGCTTTAGTTCCGTGAATAACTGTAGAACGCTGCCACCAGCAACCACGGTTTCGCATAAGCAGTAAAGAAGGAAGGTCGACGGATTCGCGGTGGATCCCGCAGCGATCGAGAAACAGTTACGCATCCGGTGGGTCCGAGGAAGTGTGGCGAATTTCGCGGTTGGTCGATCATAGGAACGGAACAGACCTCTCCGAGGTGTTTGGGGAGGGGTTCGGAGGGGTGGAGGGGGAATCGCCAATGCCAAAATCGCGCGCAACATGTGACTTGGCGTCCTCATCGGATCGCGCGTTCTCGCCTCGTCGCTGACGCACGAGAATCGGTGCTCTCTGCCAGGGAAACTTGCGATATAATGATTCCGCGATGGTGTTGCTGAGGCGAGGGGGGGGTCGGCCAATGCAGCGGCGCGTTCCAATTTCTTTTGTTCCGCCCTCGAAACCGGCGCTAATGTCGACGGCTATCGAGACGGTGCCAATGAACGGACCCGTGACTCCGACACGGATGATTCACCGCGACCGTGCGAATTCTTGATCGCCAACGACAAATTGACGACCGCCGAAATGCCGCAGAATTACAAACTTAGTGTTCACTATACGGAATATACGCATCCATAACGTCATCTCAAACAGAAAAATATTCGAACTCGATGCCAAGAACGTTGAACGTTCGTCCATCAATGCCACCAACGTTGGAACAATGATGCGACCCCTTTTCATACAGGTGCACTCATTGGCTACCTTGCCTTTCGGTAATTGTTAACACGTTAATACACTGGGTATCAAAAGTTTAGACGCACCCTATTCTTGTCAAACAAAAATACACCCTCTCATGAATTTTTGATTGATTTCTTTTATCGTATGTTTAGAATACCCTGAAAAATTATGATTACTACTAAAACCATTCATATGTAACACTGCACATTTTGGGCAAAAATTCTTCCCTACAGTGCCATATACGAATGATTTTAGTAGTAATTATAATTTCTCAAGGTATCCTAAACGAACGTTAAAAGCAATCAATCAAAAATTCATCAGTGGATATGTGTTGTTTAAATAATAGGGTGCGTCTAAACTTTTGATGCGCGGTGTATAGGAAAATATATAGGGTAAAAGAAATGATCGATTCTACTTGCACCCCGGTGCGCCAACGTCAAGTTTCTCGAAGCTGGGAAAGAGAAACGAAATCTGTCTCCCCGAAGGGTCAGATTTCCAGGGAGACAAGGAGAGAGTCTACAAATTTGCCAACGGCGAGGGCTATCCCTTGGCCGGTGGCAAACAATGCTGGATTTGCTGGTACCTTCCGGTATGGTGTGAAGGATGCTTTAAGCACGGACGCCGCCGTAAACAGGTACCTGCTGGCGTCGAAGGTGTCGGCCCGAGGTGTCGAAAAGATCCCGAGGGGGTCTAAGAAACCCCTAATATTGGTTTAACGAGCCTGCTGGTACCTACGCTCTTTGAAAGCGCCTTCTCTCGCTCGTAAAACCCACTTGGACGAAAGTAGCCCCTCAATTCTCCCCCGCCCCGGGACATCAGCTCCGGGGGACTCTTCGGTTTCCAGGCTCGGGTCACGCTTGAAAGCAACGCGGACAATTTTCAAGGAAGGTTTCCATTTCGTTGAAACGCACGATTGCCCCTCCAGACGACTGGACGAGGTACGAGTAAACTTACAACGGCATAAACTGCTAGAAACTTAGGGTAATAAGCTCGGAGGCCTCGGGAAAAATACTCCTTTTATTCGGTGGTGCGATGCGCACTCGAGGAGTTACCGAATCGTACATCTTTTCGATGTATTACCGAGTGATTAACCCCTTGCCGTACTTTGACGAGCCAGACTCGTGATGGAGGTTTTTAATAGAGTCTAACAAATATGAATGTTACGCGTTTCATTCTAGATGAAATAAAATTTGATTCGTTTGTAATAAATATTTAAGCATTCAAGTAAATGTAGCCATACAAAAAATATACATTTTCTTTTCCCTTCTACGACATTTTCCTGCATAAGGACGTGTTCTAATCAGTGTGACTGTAAAAGAAAAGGTACAGCAAGGGGTTAGTCTCTCAAAGTAGTATGAAGTTTTTCTAGTATCTAGCATTATCTTATATTATCTTACAACAACCTTTTAGCTATAATGGTTTTGTTGATTGATTGATTCTGATTGAAGAAGACTGAAGTAAACTGGCAAAAATAACGCAATTTTCGGAAATTTTTAGTCAAACGATAGCTCAATCATTCGTTCTGAAACTTTTTACACATTTTCCTCGATGTCCCCAGATATGATCACAGAATTTTTTACTTCAACAATCTGTTTCAATGGCACCGATTTCCTCGAGGACTGGCTGAATCGTCCAACTTCCGTTCCGAAATTCGTTCTTTCCTTAAAATAACTCTCGGCCCGAACGAGACCGGAGCCTCTCCGTCATCGAGGTCTCTCGACTCGTTAAGAATTCGCGTCGTCGATCAGCTACGCGCAGTCTATAACGTTCGGGAGTTGGCTCGCGCGAAATTTACGTAACGCGCTCGCCCCCGGCGACGTTTTATTTCTCGAATTAAACAGGCCGATGATGCATTCTCGTGAGTCAAACTAACAACCAGAGCACAGAACAACAGGGGATCCGCGATGGAAATACATTATTAGAAACCATTTTGTACAGGATACATCCTGACGCGTCGCGTTTGCTGCCATTCGCGGCGTCTGCAGGACGTCCAAAAATAGTCCCTCTCGCAGAAACAACCTGGCGATTTATTTTTACAGGCTGCGAGCGAGCGAGCACGCTTCTTGTTGGCGATATTTAGGAGCTCGGTTCTGGAATTCGGCTAAATAACAGAATCATCGCCGAATTCTTTCGACGGGAGCACGATCGAAGAGTTAACTGACTTAGAGACAGAAGGCAGCGCAAAGAGGATCATGCTCTCTTCGTTAAAAGCGAAGTACAATTCTGCGCTTCTTTTTTCTGCAAAAAATCAAACTGGTCGGCGATAAAAAATCACAAAATCACAAAATTGTTCTCCGCAATTCTTTCTTATTTGTTAAAACCATGTTGAATAAACCAAGTTGAATACATCGTGGAATAATAGGCTGAATTGCTATCATAGATTTCGTCCGTCCCAGGAACTTTTCGTAGGGAGCCTTTGAGGAAATTCGAGTGCTGTTTGCAAGATATGATCGGGCCGGGTCGCGAGGCAGTTAAACAACCCTCCTAGCCTAACCGGCGCGGTGCTGCGGCTACCGGATTCTCCAGTTTATTTGCACATCTACCTGCTCTTCCGGACGACTTCGCCACAAGCGTCTAAACCTGGATTATGGCACCTTCCCAGACCTAACCCAGGGCTAGTCCCTCCTCGGGCTTTCTTAGTTATTGCAGAATTTCTCTTTGACCTGTCCTGCGTCCTGTCGCCCTTTTGTTTCCCTGCCGCCCTCGGAAGGGTTCGCAGCCCGAGAAGGGAGCGCAAGGACCGTCCAAGGGTGTGAACGTTCATTAACGAAGTCGTGCTGGTGGCTCGATTATGTTCGGCCTCTCGAGGTACCAATGGTCTTCCGGACAGGTGCGTAGAGATTAGGCTACAGCTCAGAAACCGTGTGGACTGTTGTCGTTTCTCGAGGATCATATAAATTAATATCGTCGAAACAATGTCTAGCATTATATTCCCCTGAGTACTGCGTCTCAAAAATTTAGGCGCATCCTTTTGTTTAAACAGAATCATATCCTCCGATGAATTTTTGATTGATTTCTTTTATCGTATATTTGGAATACTCTGGAAAATTATAATGACTACTAAAATTATTCATAAACGGCACTGCAGGGAAGGATTTTTACCCAAAATATGGAAAAGTATTGTCTTTTTGTTGTTTGCAACTTCATATTCTAAACCAATGGCTATATTCATTATAAGAGTGAATTTAGTAAAGTATTAAGAGACTCTGCAGAATTGCTTGCTAGGAAACGAAAACGGAAAGGAAGTAAATACAATCCGATTAATCAGCAAAAAGTTAGAGATTGATGTGTGTAACTATTCGTTCCATATTATTTGCTGTTATTGTTAGTGTACTGTTAGTGTATAATTATTAGTACTGTTATTTACGACAATGGGGATGTCAAATAAGTTGACTGATTTTGAAAAAGGCCAAATAATGGCACTTACCTCATCAAGAAAAAGTCAAAGAGGAATAGCCAGGGCCTTAAGGCGGTAGACCCGTTTTTCCAGGATTGCAATTTTGTACATACAAGATGTTCTTATCAAAGATACCATTAATATTATTGATACTTATTATAGAGTGCGTCTAAACTTCTGATACGGTCCTTTTTCATATTTTGGGTAAAATTCTTCCCTGTAGTGCCATCTATGAATGGTTTCAGTAGTAATCATAATTTTTCAAGGTATTCTAAACATACGATAAAAGGAATCAGTCAGAGGATATGTGTTGTTTAAATAATAGGGAGCGTCTAAACTTTTGATGCGCAGTGTATAGGAAAATATATAGGGTAAAAGAAATGATCGATTCTACTTGCACCCCGGTGCGCTAACGTCAAGTTTCTCGAAGCTAGAAAAGAGAAACGAAATCTGTCTCCCCGAAGGGTCAGATTTTTGTCAAAAACATAGGGTGCATCTTAACTTTTGATACGCAATGTACTGCGACTCGCGTAACCGACGACGCGGACTCCTAAAAATTCGCTGAACTGTGAATGAAATCGCTTTTGAACAGTTGAGTGAGAAGTTCTCAACTGTTGATCTTTGGTTCTGAAGAGACCACGAGAAAATTACAAGTAAACTATTAATTGCAATGAAGGAAGTGTTCACATGCTTTCGAGCGGCAGTACATGTGTCCTGAAAAGAATGCTGCACAGGTGTGACTCTTACCCGATAGAAGCTGGAGCTTCGTCATGTAGTACATGTTTGCAGCTCGCTGCGGTTGCGCCGGAGGATCTCTTGCTGCAGTTTCGTTCTGCACCTGACACAGGGTGTCCTGCACAGGCGCCAACGGGTTCACCACGAAGGAGAACGCTGCCGCTTGACATTCCGGATCTCGTCTGCACCAGCTCTCACACTCGTACAACGACACATTACGCACGCTGTTGTAGGTTGTTCCACGGTAGTCGTAGTCTGTCAACTTCTCGAACGCTGGTCGACTCTCAACTGTAACGTGAAACGCAAGCTCCCTTCAGCATGATTGAACGATCGGAGTAGATTCCTGGTCGGGAATTTGGCTGTCGATTCATGTTTGGGGTTGGTTATAGTCGCTATCCGCATGTACACCCAAGTAATTATGTTCAGAAAATGAGGGGAAGTTCGAAAATTATAACTGCGATGCTGTAACAGATATCGACAGGCAACTTATGGCATTTTATAGGCAATACTTTGAAGTGTAATCAAAAAACACTGTTACATATATAATGGGTGTATAAAGTGTTCGTACACCTTTTAAAAATAGAATAAATTTTTTATAATTGTTCCAAACGATCTGATTTTTTATAATAAATTAGAAGCATTAGTTTACGAAATTAAAAGATTTTCCAAAAATTATAATTTACAAGATTACATGCAAAAATAGAGAAGGCATATTTTAAAACTTTTTTATTTGGGCCCTTAATGAAAATTTAAAATATATGTTTTGTAGATCTATGTTAGTTATACGTATACTGAAAATTTCATCGAGATCGGTTGATACAGAAAAAAAACGACACGTATCGAAAGGTGGATTTTAAGCAGGAACTGACCAAAAATCGCGAAAAACTGTGATTTTCACCACATTTAACCACTTGTAGCTGTTCGGTGTGTTAATCGATTTTGATGAAATTTTTCGCATGTGTATATTTGAAATTTTCATTAAGGGCCCAAATAAAAAAGTTTTAAAAATCCTTTTCTTATATTTGCATGCAACCTTGTAAACTGTAATTTCTAGAAAAGATTTTTTGCAGATCATGGTAGTAAACCAATGCTTCTAATTGATTATAAAAAATCAGGTCGTTTGGTACAATTATAAAAAAGTTATTCTATTTTAAAACGAACACTTTGTACACGCATCAATCAGATTTTATTTTCAAGACGGGCACAGTCAATTAATTATGAACGATCTGCAACATTGAAATCATTAATTTGCTTTAAAAAATCATAACTTCATCAATATTACAGACTCCGTCACGCAACCGCGAGCATCTCGTAGACGAGACTTTGAAGTAACTAAAAAAATATTCCACCCGGCTGCGCAAATTTTACATTCCTCCAAATAACATTTTTAATCACCAACCTTGAAGGTGTCTGAAGCTTCGTTTTTTTTTCGAAGCTCAAACGCAACGAAGCGTTGCAAACGGGAGACGGCTGATCAATTATAAAATTAGTTAAGGCGGGGAATGCATCAGTTGCACAACCGGAAATCCGATTTCGGTCATCGAGCGATACTTACTCTTACCAGCCTGAGAGACCGCGACGAAGGTCAGGAGAGTCACGCTCGCAGCCATACTCGCCATCGTGCCGATCGCAGACGAGCCCATCTGCAACAGAAAGCGACGGATATCTCGGTTAGAAACTTAATTAGATTCGATTTGACCGCCTCTCTCTCTCTTTTTTCTCTTTTTCTGACTGTCTAACGCTTGATTGTTATGCGGCGCTTAATGAATTCCGCGCGCACGTACGCTTGACGCGAGTAATGAAACACGTTCGCGCATCCAAAACGGTTTTTCAACCGGAGTTCCGCGCGTGGTGCAAACACGCTGCTCTCTGCCCGACAATGGAAAGTAGCCAGAGGGGATAGAGATCATAGTACTCGCTCCCTCCGGAGAAAAATGTATAGAACTTTAGAACACGAACCATTTTCATTCGAAAACGCATCGCATTAGAGTCACGAACGCTGTAAAAGACTCTTTCCATACTTCCATACTCTCGTTCCATACTAATTGTAAGAATCAACCATTCAAGATGAATCAATTTGCTATTTACTAGTTATAACCAGCTTGAACAGCTGTTAAGTATTGTATTTGTTCTACTACTTTCGTTTTCGTTATTTTCTGAGATTTATTAGTTTTAGTTGACTTTGTATTTTAGCTTCTATCTAGATTCTAATATGTTTGTAGTAGCAGGGTCAAATCTATCAATTGTTTTTGTATTCATTTTCTGAGATTCATTGGCTGACTGTGTGTATTAGGGTTGCTCTTATTTTCTACTTTTGAATTTCTATTGAAAACAATTGTTTTGCGAAGAAAGTAATAGGACAAAAAAGACGCAGTCTGTCCAAATCTACAGGTTTTGTCTAACATATTTTTCGACGCGTTGAATAACATAGAAGATATTCGAGAAAAGTTATTTGATGAGCATTTAATTAATTATTTTAATGTTTAACACTAAACCTACCATTGCCGGTCAAAATGATCGGTTCCAGATTTTTTTATTCTACGATTATTGATATAATAAAAATAATTTCATAAGAAATGATTGTGTAGATATTTTTAGTGGAGCAAATATTACAATAGGCTCGGTAGGTTTAGTATTAAGGGCCTTGGGACACGTTTTTCCGTTATCAGGATCGAGCTCAAACGTTGCACAGGATTTCTTTTAATTATTCGGAACAACCCTGGGGGTGCCGTAAAAGAAATTCTGACAAAAACTTTTGTGACAAGAGTAAATAAGAGCTACCTTAGTCACCACGTTTCCAACCAAGAAGCAGCTATCTTGGAACAACTCCCACTGAAACCAGTAAAGTGGTGCAAAAATCTACAAACATGATTGTTCAAGCGGTAGTGTTCCAACAGTGTACGACTAGAAGAAAATCGCCATTCGATTGAAGACGTCGAAGAAGAAGGTTCTTCGGCGACGTGCAGCGAGACGAACGTAGAATCTGTTTTCCTACCGACAAAAAGAGGAAGTCTGACGATAAGAATGATAGTCAAGCAGTGAAAGATCGTTGTAGACACGTAATGGCGTGTGTCCTCTTAGGACGTCAGTGGAAGTCGGGTGAGAACAACGAGCGATAGAAATCGTTTTATGGAGATGGAGGCGAGGTGAATCAGGAATCGGCAGGGATAATGAGCGGATCGGGCAAACGGAATTCCTGTTGGTGGAAGTCCGAGGCGAGAGGAGCCTGCAAAATGCCGATCCTTACACGGCTGGCTACTCGCTGGTGAATCGCTCAATCGACCGCGAGGAAAAACACGCGTACGGCGTGGAAAGAGGATACGATCGATCGTAAATACGTTTTGTTCGAGAGAACGGAACAGGGAACGTTGGAAGAGAAAGAGAGGAGGCTCCGGGGAATCCCGCGGAGAAGAAGTCGGCAGCTGCGGAAAGGCCGCAAGAAAGTAGAAAACGAAGAAATCCAGGAAGCGGTCGGCTCCGGTGAGCAACACGAGCAAAACGCGATGGTGACTTGCGTGCTCGAGCGCCGGAGAATTACTCGGGCAACGCGTTTGGCGAGAAGCTGTGATCTTCACAGGTTTCCTCTTTGCTCTGGGAGACCGCATTTTCGCTGGAAAATTCGATCAATTGGTCCCGACAGGATGGCAGAAGAATCCATGAATGAAGTTGGGCACTCGGAGGTAGTCCTACACTGTCGAATCATGGACTGTCCCAACTCTTGAACTCTGAACGATAACTATTCAGCAGCATTGCAATTTTGACGACCGTGCTACCAATTTTAGGTAGCCTGAACACTCTGGGCCCGGAGAAGTAGCCAAATATTTTCTAGAGAGTCCCACATCGTGTTACGTCGGGAGAAACGTTGGCGGACCTCATACACGTTCCAGGTCGCACGGCGGAACTCTTCGGTAATTGCGGCAGCAGGTAAATGACGCGAGATTGCTCGCCGGAAATTAACGTAATGCAATAACGGCGCGCCGGGCCTCCGGAGGATGGCATTTCGTGGGCACCGTGGTTCGAGGTCAGCGCGAGCCTGCCTGGGATAACCGTGTAACAGAGGAGGAGAGACGCTTTGTCGTGGCTCGCAGCCGGGTCAAAAGTTCAGGCTGCGCTTGCCTCGTTCTCGTCTCTTCGACGCCCCTCGGCCCATTCCCGCGGGTCTCGAATGAGGTTCGGGTCGCTGGGCTATGAAGACGTCTTCGAATTGCTGCCTAGCGTGACCAAATTGCACTCCCAGGATCCCTGTTTCTCTGGTCTGGCCGGGAACGCTTCCTCGAATCATCGAATCATCTCTGACGATCGTTCCGACGAACTTGGGCATGAACATTCCTGCGAATTGTTGGTTACCGTGACCGAATTTCGCTCGAGTGCCACGGGTTTAGCTACCCTAGCTGGGAAAATCTCTTTGGAACGTTTACCAGGAGGACTGGGTCATCACTGACAATTGATTTAGTTAGCCTAGCTGCGAAAACATCTTCGAATAGCTGTTTGGAATGACCTTTACGTTCTCCTACCCTCAAGTGGTTCAGGGTACGCGTTGACTAGACGGGACTGCGGATCTTTATGCGCAATAAAAATGTTCTGCATTGATCGTGGGAAGCAAGAGTAAAATAAACATTGATTTCATCCCTTAATGACTTTATTGCAGTCAAAGCAACATTACAATATTCTTAAATTTTTCAAATTTTTTACTGTTTCACCCAGCCAATTTCTTCATAAAAAAAACGTCTGTTTCACAAAGATTTTCGAGCGACAGCAGCACGAAATGAAAACTTCGAAATCTTCTACTTTAAGCTTCGCTCGTTAAAAGACGACAGGCTGTTAACAATCGGCTGATCTAATCGTAACGGACGCTCGAAATTAAGAGACAAAGGCTGGGTTAATATTCCACAATTAAGTTAAATAACTATTAATAACGAAGAAAATCTAGAACGCGATACAAGGCGATAAGGGGTTCGCATAATCGGATGATCTCTCTGTTGCGGGACAGACGCGCGAAATGCTCAGACAATGGGGCTCGCTGAAGAAGTTGTAACAGGAGGTCCCTGATTAGGCTGCTCGTTATCGTGGAAACGTACCCACGGGTGAGAGCGGAAGCCTGTTGGATCGCTTTTATTAGAAACCGAGCAGCGTCTAATAAAAAGTAGGCGGCGAACGGGAGAGGGCTTCCGGAAGCGGTGTTAGTTCGCGGAACGAAATACCGGAAGCGTCGGTCCCCGGTGGCGTCGGAGCCTTGAAGACCCTTGAAGAGTGCAACATGTTTCGAGACCGGTTGTGACGTAAAGGTCAGGGATCCTGGCGCACGCGAAACTGCTTTTTCTAAGGCGGTAATGACCGAGGACAATGGACAAGCAAGAAATTCGCACGTGCAGACCGTGATCCTGCTACTAACTCCGCGTTCATGCAACACCAGGTGGTGTTGGTTATGTCGCGGCGCATTTCCTTCGCTTCGATGACATACTAGTACGTCGAAACGTATTTTTGGTGATAGTTCGATTCCCACGATTTCGCTGGACAAAATGCAATATTAATAATGATCCAGATGTATGAAATCATATTAGAATTCGATAGTAGAATGTCCATTTAGCCAGGAAATATAAAATTTATAGCAAAATATAATCTATAATGTTATATTAACACTAGAACTACCGAGCAGTAAACGCAATTGGCATACTTTGCCCTATAATAGTGAGGAAATTTCATTTATTTAGATTTCGTATCAGATTTTTTAAAATATGTACTTCAATAGAGAAGTTTACTAAAACAATTTCTCAGAAAAACGTATTTATAATATCAATATTTCTAAACGAACAAATCAGGAGCAAGTCATTTTGACCCCCCTTGGGTGATCTAGTGTTAATAGTATCTAAAAATGTAGATCACTTTGTCTACTCTTGTGGTCCTGTATTATGGCTTTCAAATTCTCTTTAATTGCGTTGTACTGTATCTAACAAAACTATTTAAAAATTATGTATTGTATCGCACACTATTCAAGATACATTTGCAAATTTCTTTTGTCCACATTATGTTAACCTTTTTAATTCCTTCTCTATTCCGAACGTCAACTAGACTTTTAACACATTATACCACTTTATATGTTGTTAATTTTTATCTCAATTGAAAGCTGGGATCATAAGCTACAGAAGTCTGCTAGATTGGCATTTTCGCTCACTGAGCGCTGGTAGCAAAAGTGTTGAAAGCGTTCCGGACTGATTCGAAAGTCGTCCAGAAGGCTTTCTAGAACGTAAAACCCGAGACGTCGTTAAAACCTCCGGGCCAACTGTTAAGGGAACTCTCGCCCGGAAAATCAGGAGGAAGTCGTGGCAGAAATATCGTCGTTCACATATGCTGTGGAAATCCCAAGTTCACGGGAACGCGTCATTCAACACCATCGGGATCGAGTTCGATGTATGCTCACGCTTCTGAAACGTCCTCCAGTCTCGTTTTGGGGATTTCCAGATAATAAATTGATTGCGACGGAAACTGAGCAGCTCGCTGCTTTTAACTATAATTAATTGTTCTTGCCGAAATATGAAGAGTAGTCAATGTTAGACTCAATTCGCAGTACACAAATATTTCTCTTCTTCGAGATACGTAGCTAAACCGGGCTCAGAGTGTCATGCCTTAAGATTTTTTCACATGTGCCATACTTAAAACCTTTGATCACGGAAAAATAGTAGAACTGTACGATCTAAGAAACAGCGCGTACCCGAGGGTTTTTCTTAGATCGAACTTTACACTGTATAAAGTTTCATACCTGGAAGATGATGGGATAAATATCTTCAGTCGGGCACATATTAAAAAACCTGCCTCATTTTTATGAGGCAATAAGTACCAGTTAGATTTAATGGTTGATAGATAGAATAGATAGAATAATAGTGCAGCATCTTCACCTATTAACATAATACAGTTAATGTACATTGATCTCGAGCCAGGAACTAGATCTCTAGAATTGAATGTTGCAGTCAGACTTAATTCCCGGGACATAATTGCCCAGATTTCCTGAATAGCGCGCAGGCTCATTCCGTTTATTACAGATCGAGCGCGCCGGGAATGATTGCTTCCCTTTTTGGTAGTAATTGCGCGATCAGATTGAACAGACTGTGCGCGGAACGTTCTCTCCCGAGGATGATCGTTCCTAGAAACTCCGGTTTCTTCAGGTTCAATCCTCCTGACGCAACAGCCTCGCCGCGCCGGAAGAAACCCGCGGTTCTTCTCGCCGACCGCGGCGAGAGCGTTAATCTTCGTAACAGTGCATCAACCCATCCGCCAAGTGAACCAAAGCGCATTCCTCATTGTTAGCGGGTGAAGACGAGCGACCGCGACTTCAGGCTAGCATCGTGGTAACCTGGGATCACCAGGAAGAACGGATGGTCACGTTGCCTTGCGGATTTACAGCCTCTTCTGAATTGTTGAACGTCGTTCGGACAGATTGCTTTTACGAAGACGACTTCATGCTTCGAGTCGCTGGAACTGTTTTCCTAGCTTATAAAGCATAATTTGATTATTCTGAACTGGGATTTGAAGACGTCCTTGCGAGTAGGTTGACCGAATTCATGGATTGACTCTGTTTGGTCTGATTAGATGTTTGAATTATGAGTACCATGAATTACGAGTAGACAGCGAATTATATGCATTTATAACAAGAATGAGTAGATGTAATTGAAAACAGTAAAAACATTAGAAGAGTTTAAAAATATTGTTACATTATTTTCATTCAATAAATTTCTGTTGCTCTTACTTGTCGCAATCCATCAACACTAAACCCAAAGCTGTCTCCTTATAAAAATGACAAGATTGATTGTAGATTTTGTGCGGCTCCTATTGTAATGCAACCATTCCTTATGAAATCATTTTTATTATTTCGATAATATAAAATAAAAAATCTTATCCATTAGAAGCTCTGGCAAAGGAGATAGCAAGATCGAACCAAGCGATCCAATCAGAAAACAGCCTTTCGGACAACCGTGTGAAAACGGAGTAAGTAGGTCTGCAACATACTGATTCGTAACAGTGGGACACAGATACTCGCGGATCGCGTCTGTGTAATTGATATGCCGCGTTGAGCACCGTTGTGCGCCGCGGCTCGGGGCATATAATTATATCGTGTTTATGAGGGGTCGAGGTCCCCACTATCATCGGGAGGTTGGATCCTCGTCGAAATCGCTTCGTGAATCACGGCCACCTTGTCCAAGGGCTTGCGACTGCGAAACGAGGCGAGGCAAAGTGAGGCGAGGCAAGAGCACGGATTTCCATTTGTCTTGGTTTTCGTTCCCGCGGTCGTGACTAGGCACAATGATCTCGTAACAAATGCGCTCCGGTTTAGCGGAGGCGTATTCTCTCCCTCCCAAGGATCCCGAGGAACTCGTCGAGGAACTCGACGAGAGATCGCCACGAGCGAATCTATTCTCCTTATTAACTCGTTCGCCGGCGACGAACTGGTAACGAACTGGTTCGCAAGGGTTCGCTGGGTTCGCCTGATTGGACCCAATCGGCCCCGGCTGGCCCAGGAACCGATCGGGTCATCAATATTGAACAGGACAGCGTCTAGGATTTATTGGGGCTGTCACCGGGGGCGGGATTAGGGATGGGATCAAGCTCAAGATGTGTTTGTGTGTGTGTGTGTGTGTGCGAGTCCCCGGTGATTTTCGAAGAACAGCTGCATTTTCATGTTCCACGAAGATCCGCAGTTTAGTATGATAATAGACAATATACAAGAATATACTAGAGTTTACCAGAATATACTAAGATACACCAGAATATATTTGAATATAGTACAATATACCAGAATATACCAGAATATACAAGAATATACTAGAATATATCAGAATGTACAAGAATATACTAGACAATTTTCTATTTCTAATACACATATAGTGAGTGTGAAAAATATTCGTACGCCCTTTAAAATAGAATAACTTTTTTATAATTGTACCAAACGAACTGATTTTTTATAATCAGTTAGAAGCATTGGCTTACGAAACGATATGCAAAAAAGGTTTTCCAAAAATTATAATTTATTTGGGCCTTTAATAAAAGTTTATAATATGTGTTTTGTAGATCTATGTTAGTTATACACATACTGAAAATTTCATCGAAATCGGTTGACGTCCGAGAAAACGACACGCATCGAAAGATGTACGATTCTGTGGATTTTAAGCGGAAACTGATCCAATCAAATCAATCAAATCAAATCAAAATTAACCAATCGAATCAAAAGTCGTGTAAAACTGCGATTTTCACCATATTTAACCGCTTGTAGCTCGTGTGTATGTTAATCGATGAAATTAATTTCGATGAAATTTTCAGCATGTGTATAACTAACATAGATCTACAAAACATATATAATATTTTAAATTTTCATTAAGGGCCAAAATAAGAAAGTTTAAAAGAATGCCTTTTTGATGTTTGGAAAATCTTTTCTGCATATCATTTCGTAAACGAATGCTTCTAATTGATTATAAAAAATCAGGTCGTTTGGTACAATGATAAAAAAAAGTTTTAAAGGGCGTACGAATACTTTTTACACTCACTGTATATATTTTCTATATTATTATTCCTGACTCGATAAGGCAATAGTTTGTAAGAGGAAAATTCGACAAAGGTGCTCAGACAAATCAAAATATTTCAAGAGAGAGTTCAGACCCAGTAAAGGTTTGAATCCACTCGCAACATACTTTATCTCATCACTAGTTGTCACCGTAGTTGACGCAGGTAGATCACTATTTTCCTGGGACCCCCCGTAAGGAAAACTGTGCCCCGTCGACGGGCAATTAAATGGTATCTGGCGTTCATTAAACGAACGAGCCGTGTGGCGATCTAATTGCATGCAGGGGGGAGAGGCGAGCGACGCGTTCTTCCGTGGTCGATTTTTCAGGATGAGAGCTGAGAATAACTACGTTAACGAGCATTGTAATCGCCTTGTTCCCGCCTCTGCGGAGTTCGACGGTTCTACAGAGAGGTTTTATCTTACTCTTATACGGTAGCCTGATCACAAACCATCCTCGGACCACGGTGGTCCCAAATCAGAATTGATCAGCTCAGAATCAACACAAGTACCTAACAGTTTAAGAGAAGTATCACTAAGAATATCTGAATGTTAGTGAATAGTATTGCCAGTCACGGTTCAACGTTCAATAGTATTGCCAGTCACGGTTCAACTGTTGTTATTTAACTAGTATTCCATTTTGCAATTATTTTGAATTGTTCTGCGAATTATTATACTACTATGATATAGTCACGAAAGCTAATTTTTACACGTTCCGCACTCCATTTTGTATAGTAGAGAATAGTCTCATTCTAAACTGTTCGGCTAATTATTATTACTACTTCCCAATAATAAAGTTACGAGAGGTCATTTTTACGTGTCCTTTACTCCATTCTGTACAGTAGAAAATAATCTAGTTAAAAATATGTAATATGATTTAAAAAATTTTGGAAAATCTTGCTATCCCTCTGCACTCGAAGTCAGCGGCGTAGAAATTATTTCGGATTATGGTATAATGACTCTCAATGGCGTCTTGGACCATAACAGATTTTATATTTTCTTAAACGTTTTCAGTCAGACGATTTCTAAAGGCGAGGAACTGCCGCTAATCGTTATCACTCGACACAACCATCCGACAGGTTTTTTCTCAACGATCTCAGGTGTCTTAAAGCTTTACGACGTCATTCTTCCAATAAATTGACAGTCAGCGATGGCTGTGCATCGGCTACAGACGCAGCTCTTATCGATGCAAGCCAAGATCAGAGGCACGCAACGAAACGGGAAGCGATTAGTGTCGCTCTCTCGCGGATACGTAGACAACCATCTTGCCCGGTGAATGGTTAATCAATCATTCGAGATAACCGATGATCATCGGCGCCTATTACGATCGACGATCCATTCGCATTTAATTACCAAGTCGTCACGATCCATGCTGGACGTTTTGCATTTTTTACAGACAGCGACATAATCTTTATTTCATCGATTGGTTCAGTTAGCGATGACTTTTACTACCCTTCGAGTTGCTCCTTTATAATTCGTTATCGAGCTTAGTACGATTTTTCTTGCGATCACAATTTTTTAATTGTATTTTCTATATTACTAAATACATCAGGATTAAAATTCAGAAATTCCGAACTAAATGGATCTTCAAAGATCAGTTCGCGTCTGATCTAGCGCAAAAACATGCAGGATCTTTCTCGGCAAGTCCAGGATGTGAGATCGCGGTCTAGATCACGGCCAGCTCGTATCTGGGCTAGCAAATCGAACATATTTCCCGGTCTCTTAATTAATTATGTAATATGCTAATGGATTTATGTTTTGTATATGCTATATAAACCACACCTGGTTTGAAGCACTAAATAAATAAATAAATAAATATTTCCCGGTCTCCGTGACTTTTCTGCCTGGAAACCTGCCAGGCGAATATCGATTTCTGCGCAAGGGGATCGAGGCGATCGTCCTTTCGCCGGCGAAAATCCTCGAAAACGGGATCGCGATCGAACGATTTCCGTCGGACATCGCCCGCGCACCGTTACATTCGCCGTAATTTGCCCGTAATCATCGTCGCGAATAACCGTCGATCGACACACTTTTCGAACGCACGATTAGATGAGAAGCAGGGAATGGCCGGCTGGAATCAATTCGATGTCAAAGACCTCGGCAAGCTTCCACGTATGCTCCTTTCGCGAGCTTTTTATTAAACTGTGGACTGTTTAGCTAAATAAATGTTTTGTGCATCCATTCTAAGAAATGCGAGCAAAGTACAGAGTTGTATATTATTATTATTCAAAATATTATTATTTCAAATTGTCCTATCGTTCATTTTCATGAAACAAGTCAAATTTAAAACAGTGGAGAAATTATAAAAATTTAAGGACTCTACTTTATATACAGTATATATTAATTTAATAATTTTTACAGACGCAATTATACAAAAAAGAAAAAAAAAATTTTTCTTGAAAATGGTCTAAATAGTGACCGAAACGTTGAAAATTTTGTGGTAATTTGCAAAATTGCTTAAGTAGTAGCATTAGATCGAACCAGTGCGTCGAAAACATTAATATACGTTACTCTACTTTATATTCATCTCTATAAAATGTTATGCAAAATAAAAATGTTGTGCATCCATTGTAAGAAATACGAGTCAAGTAAAAAGTTCTTTCTATCTTCAATAATGTTATCTTTCATAATTCCTTTGAATATTTTTATTATTTCTAATTGTCCTACCAATTTTCATTAAATGACTGAAATTTAACCCTCTATTGCATTCCGTTCCCAATTATAGGGACTTAAATTTCAAATGTTCTATAGTAAATTAAGTAGACAATACTGAAGATTCCGAGCATGTTGGTTCCAAGTGGGAACATTGCGCTTACGAATAAAACCGCATATGTATAAAGTTCCCGTACAGGAACAGTCATAAAATGCAATAAATAACATTTTCTAATGAAATTTTATTATTTATTTCATGACCACACTCATTCTTAAGTAGACTAACAACCATAAATAATTTTTTCAACTCGTCATAAAAATTCATGCAATAGAGGGTTAAAGCAGTGAGGAAATGATAAATCTTTAGGGACTTCGGTACTTTATATTCATCTCAATAAAATGTTTAAAGGAAGAAAGACATTTGGTTCCTGTTTCTTACGATCAATTAAGAAAAATTGGCCTAACATAGACCATTCTTCCCATTTAACACTGATTGATCTGGTGGCACTAAATAGTCCGGTTATTAAAATTGCCTGAGCAAGTGCATATCGAAGTGGATCCCATCTCCAGTTTGCAGTTGCAGCGTTCAGCTCGGGTTATCGCGTCCCGATCCTCGCAACGGTGAACTTCAAGAATCTGATTTACGAGTGCGGGCTCTCTTCGTGGTGGCGAACGGTAGCCCGCGAGTAGATTCATAAATAATGAGACGGCGAAGGCAATGGAACGTTGTAACAACAGCCGGGCCCCGGTGGATACCCTCGAAGAATAAGAGATTCATAAACAATGAAGCTCAGGTAAATCGGTGTCGGGCCGGAGCGGAGGAGCGGCAGCTGGATTCAACCCGACGAATGGATCTTGTTTTCTTCGGATCTAGCCGAGCCACGGAGGATGATCGCTCTCGTCGCAGTATACTTCAGCGTCGATCGTATAAACCACGGATTCCAAGCGATTCTACCTCGCCTTCCGTGAGAAAACCTGCGGCCACAGTTATCTCTTTCTTGATAGAAAGAGAGAAAACGCGAGGGAAGCCGCGTTGCACGCTCGGAATAATCGTAAACGAACGCCGGCAGATTAATGGAACCAAGGTGTGTCATGGCGAAGTCTCAATTACCTGCCATACACGTTCCTTTGACTTTTAACCCTTCTTTGATTGATGACCAGACTGCGAATCTTTACGCATTTATGAAGAAATTGGCTGGGTGAAATATAAAACGATAACAGATTAGAAAAATTTCAGAATGTTGTAACGTTGTTTTTAACGCAACAAAATCATTAAGGGATGAAGTCAATTTTTATTTTACTCCTGCTGTCCACAATCAATGCAGAATATTTTTATTTTGCATAAAGATCCGCAGTCTATTGATGACTGAAACGACCCGCATTGCTTTTATTTGTGAAGAAGGCTCGATTTGCGGGAAGATGTTGTTTGATTTCGATTCGAAGACATTTCTGTTGTCCCTGCCGTGTCTCTACCCGAGAATACAAATTCAATGTTCCAATCCAATTAGAATCAGGACTCGAATCTCCCCCAACTCTACTCCATCAGATCTCTGATAAGTACTCGAGTGCAGTTCCAACAGCTACCTCTTTGGCCGCGGAGAATCTGTTCAGGATATCATGGTACTTATCTGTTTAAGGAAACGAACAGGACCATTTGAATAATAAGCTACAAGCAGAGTAAGAAAGAAAGAAGTGGAGGGAGTCCGCGAGTCAGGATCGAAGGTTAAAGATCTTGGCGTCGAAGGAAGTGACCGGGGGTCGCGAAATTTACAGGCGACGACTCGCTTTACCGTTTGCTTCTTCTTCTTCCTCTTCAGCTTCTCCACTAGGCACCCACACCTTTCCCTTCGCCCGTATCCACGCCGAGAACGGATTTATTTCTCGCGACCGGTTGCGTGGGACTCTAATCTTTACGCTCGCGCGAACGTTTCATTTCTCCCCGTCCTCCCCGCGAAGGTGATCAATTCATCACGAACGCGGACGTACTGTCGTGACGGGGAACGTTTGTTCGCTCTCCTCGTGAAATGGCCCTAAGCGAGCCGAGGATAGAGGATAACTCTCCTCGTCCTGGCAGCGTGCCCGGGCGCGAAGCTATCGCGGGATCAGCCGCGAGTAAAATATGCAAATAACAATCACCCTGCCGGAAATAATAGGCGGGGCAAAATTAGCCGACGGAAATGATACCATCGCGAACCACTACCTTCTAACTATACCGATCTCCCGGCGTGCAGCGTTCGGTCCGGTGCCGTTTTCTTTCGAGAACTGTTTCTTCAAGGAGTCATCAGGAGTATCAGCTGTGACAATTATTTCCGCTTTTTTACAGGCCAACGACATATTTATCGATCATCAAGATTAATCGAATTAGGTTCGGTAGACACAGAGCATGCGGTTTGTAATCAAGGTCACCTCACGGTCAGCTTCTCGGAGATCAGCAAGTTGTTTTCATTTACGTTTTGACAGAGCGTTTCAGGACGAATACAAGGAGCTATTATGAAGGTCATCCAAGGTCACTCAAGGGCAGACGCAATGGAAAATAAATTGGTTCGCTGTATCTATGTTCAAGGTCGACTTGAACACTTGCCTCACTAGTGGGTTACATGTAAGATGTCGAAGTTGTCTGAACAGTGTCCCCAAACAATTTATTGATACTTCAGATATTTGGAATATTCAATTCACCTAAGCGATAGGCTCAGGAGCCGGCGCTAACGAGGTGATGAAGTCATCGGCGTAAACGAGGCCCGATTATTGCCTCGCGGAATAGTTTCACGGTGGAAGCAGGGAAGGTCCTTTATGCTTCAGCCTAGGCAGGCGAGTTCCTGCGGTGATAACGATCGATCCGGCGAACGAACATAGTCGAGCAGAGCCTGATCTCGATAAATCCTGAAAGTAATTAGCGGCTGGATTGTCGTCTCTGTCGTTGTCTTCGTCGTCTCGAGACGTGGAGCAGCCGAAGGAGGAACGTCGAAGGACGATAGGGGAGGGTAGTAGTATGATTACACGTTCTACCGAAGATGCTCTCGAAGGTGCATCGACCTTCAGGGCTCTTCAGGCTATCGAACCACGGGAATGATCTGTGCAGGCGATCTATCGATCCTGCTCTCGATATGCGTAATTTGAGGATTCGTTATCCGAGAACTGGAATTTCGTTAAAATTTAATGACTGGCCTGCGGATTCTATTCACTCGTGGCAAGAATGATTAGTAGACAGTGTATTTGATGCATTTATGATAAGAATGAAGAGATAAAAATTTTAAACATTGAAAAGACTAAATGAATTATTTTTATGATAGAAGAAAGGTCAGAGGAAAAGAGCTTTCTATTCTGCTCGAAAAAATTTTCTCGGTGTCACTTTTTTGAGATTTCAAGATCATCGAAGTTTTGTTAAATGGGACTACATCGTTTCATTGCAGCTGTGTTATAGCTTATAGAAAAACAAATTCAACGATATGCGATATGTTACCGATTTTCATGACGGTGGGTAAAGATTAAAAAATTTAATTGAAGACATAAAAATTCTCTGCGAACAAATATAATTAATTTAATAATTTGAATTCTTTTTTGTGAAATATGTCACAGATAGTATGTTCCTAACAGAACTTTGAACATTTTCCATTCGGTAACATTTCACATGTACGTTTTTACTAGGCTGGTGGTACTTTTACAACCCCATACGCAGAGCGAGGGTTAAGAATGTCAATGTATTATTCGCAAACTTATTCAAACTGTTAAGTAAAGGACCAAATTCCCATCTGGCAGTTAATGCAGAAAAATTTGTATTTTGCAGAAGAATCCGTAATGATCTAATGATTATGTAAAACGTGTGAAACAGTGAACGCAATAGAAGAATTTTTTTGTTTACCTTCTCTTTGTTGCACACGACGCTAAAAGATTAATTAGCGACAAAATGGAAGATTCAGTAAAAATCACGACTGCTATTAAAATCTGCATTTCTTTATCGGAATTTTAAGGCATAACAAGCTACGGATTTTGAAGTACAGGGTTTTTGTCCTCGTTCATTGATCGTCGCATACGCGTCCGTCCGATTTACTCGATCGCCGGTCGAGACTTGCCCGTGGATCGTTAATGGCGGAATACTTTAATTGGAAGCGGCGATCGCGATCGACGTGGGGATCGAGTAGATCGTCAGGGGGTTAAAAGCTGGAACGAGAACTCTATTCCAGCCTGTCGAGCCGCGTTTCTCGTCGACGCAACAGAGACGGCCGTCCCGGCTGCTGTCAGCTCGGCGTTTTCGTTTTTCATGCAAATTTAATCATCATTGCGGACGCGACGAGGGTAGAACAGCCTGACGGATCCTCGGGAGCGTACTATTTCAATCCTGCGAAAGAAAGAGAGAGAGAGAGAAGGCAAGAGCGCTTTGTCTTCGAAGTTTTCTCTCTGTCTCGAGAATTTCTCGCGTCTCGGATCGGACAAAAAGAATCGCAAAAAGCGGAAAAATTCTTCACGGTGCCCTGGTGGCGACGAGATCCCAGGTGAACCAACGACCCTGAAGTTGTTCGACGGTTCGAGGAGAATCGTCACGCCTCGTTGCCTCGGCAGAATGACGGATCGCAAAATTCGGCGGCACGGGAATAGCGAATGCAATATTGTCTCTCGAAGTTCGATTGAACATTTTTATTTCAGGTGTATACTGCCGATTTTCAGTTACAGACGTTTTCCTTCTTCTATGTTTAATCTTTGGACTGCGAATTTGTTTGCAAAATAAAAATTGTGATTGTTTATGAAAAGTCGGTCAGAATACAAGCAATCAATTAATGTATAGTTAGATTCCAAGATAGATTATATACTAATAGATTGCGGATTTTACGCCTTTTTGACAAAAATGAGTAGATAGAATTCAAAACAGTAGACAAATTGAGTTTATATTGAAGAACAACAATATTTTTAACTTGTGCAAATAATTCAAAAAAGTGTCTATCTGGCTCTTGTTTCTTGCAACTGATGCAGAAAATTGTTATTGTGTTCTACTTAGTCTACTTAGAACATATACTTTATCCCACCCGAATTCTTTCAAGTCGTGAACTCGCAGAGATTCGCAGCAATCGAGTGACGATTGGAGGAAGATCTCGTTGTCATTTTGAAAGCTTCCGCTCTTCGGTTCAGGATTTCAGGGTTCGATTCTCCGAGTCCCGATCCGCGGAAACTATGAAACTGATTGCCTTCCGTGGGCGCGGCGCAATTGCCAGTTGCAGCGGCGTTTATCTTCGAGGGACTCCTCTCTTCGAGGAAACTGAAACTACAGTAGAAGCGAAGGACGTTATTGGAATGAAACATTTTTCCCCGGTGTTCATTCCAGATTACAGCGTTCGGTCGACCGGCGGAATGACATGCCCCGCGGCGACGACGACCGACCAACAACTGCGCTCTTCGGGAAACGTCGAATAGCACTTAATGGCGTCGAAGACAAACAGATTATACCGCTGGCAGTCTCGTAACCTTCAATTTGCCCCCCTTTTTTTCCTAGTACCCAAGGTCTCGACACACAGTGGGAAAATGTCCAATCCAGCTGGACAAAAGTCATTGTTCTCAGGTATTTCAATCGGGATTTTGAGGGTACTGGTTAGAACTCTAACGAAATGCATCAAAAGCATGCGACCCGCGGAAAATATGAATCTGTCGCACGGAACGTTGACTGCAAATCGTCAGTATGACGAAGTTTTCAAGTGAAATGATTATTTGTGAAGTGTATAGCATAACGAAAGATATGTAAATTGAAAATCAATATGTATTTCGAATAAAAATTACAGGCAGAATTTAAATTGAATGAGCCTTTGCTATAAGTGTTTTTTTTTGGTGTAGTAATTAAATTAAGTAATAATTTACTTTGGCTCCAACAAGCTCAAGCGTTAATTTTTTTTTGTTCGCAGAAAAATTAGCTGCAACAACTTGCACCTGATTGAACAATTATCAAATTTTAGACACGTACATGTACATTATGGTTTGTAGAGAATCTCATCTATTCATACTTCATCTATTAACGCTTTGATGAAAATTCTATGAAATCGAAGCTAATAAGTAAAAATTGGTAAGCTAAGATTATGATACTGAAAGTACTCTTTCAACCTTCTTCTATTTTACCGATTCTAATCACATTTGCTAGATTTCGTTTATCAACGCAAAAATGAATTTGCAAATCTTTAGAAATAATAGTTATTTTAGGAGATGTAGCTCTCAAAGTGCTAACAAGAGTTTCAATAATAGTGTTCTACTGAAAGGAAGCTTGAAAATCATATTTTACATAACAATCCAAAACGAAATGATTAACCTAAAAAATTATGAAACAATCTCTGGTAATCCCAGGCCTCATGATCGCAAGCCTCGAGCCTTTCAGCAAGGCTGTCAACATTATTGCCAATTACATTATTACCAACGGGTGACACAGTAGGTCGAATTTCTGGGAAAGCCAGGAACAAGCAGTTTCTCTCCTAGATAAAAAGTGAGGCTGAACCGAGACAGTCTCCTCGCAGCCAGAAGCAGAAGAAGAGGAAGAAGAAGAAGCGTAACAGGAGTTTGTTAACTGTAGCCGAGTGGTAACGATCGGGGAGCGCGCGGGCCCCGTTACAAGACAACCAGGGAATCACGGAAGCTCGCCGGGACACAATGGTACGCAGTGTCGCCGGACGAGGAACCGCAACAACAAATGCGGCTCGCTCGCCTCTACCTGGAAGGGTAGCTTGTTCGCGATATGTAGAATCGCGAGGGGTCCACGGGTGGCTCCGTTACATCTCTGCTGCGGCGATCTAACGTGACTCCGTTACGTGAGCTGCAAACGGAAAAACCTTGGCGATCGCGAGCCTAGAATTGTGTGGGTGGTTGACACCTCGACAATCGTGCTACTTAGGTTCTTAGTGCTGTTGGAGAAAAGTGAGAACATCGATCTTCGTTGGGGACCGTTGCTACGTGATGCTGGAATTTATCTGCTCGGTTCTTTCGTAGATTGATACAGAGGAACTGGCTGTATCTATATAAATAAAAATTAAATGCTGTTCGTTGGTAAGCGGATCACTTGAGAACGGCTGGACTGATTTGGCTAATTTAAAAAAAAAATGTTCATAATAGTCCCAATAAGGTTTTCAGGGAAAGAAAAATTGGAAAAGTCCAGGGCAACCCGCCCGGAGGGCCTGCCCACGATCAGCTGGTTTAATATAAGGGTTAAAGAACTCCATTGTTTCAGTACTCTTAATTTTCATACCAATATGCAGTTTCCAGGATTTCCTCCACGAGAACGCACTGATTAAGTGCGCATAGGTCCCACGCCAATGGGGACAGCGGATGCCAAGCCTCCGGGGCACGCGAAGTTGCAAATTGCCCTACTGGGCACTGCCCTTCCTCTATCGAAGCCGAAAGCGTCGGAGCTGCGCCTATTAAAACTGAACAATCCGAAGATAGAGGATGTTAGTCACTTCTTCTTGTGACGTCTAGCGTTTGCCCGGAAGGGTGGCCTGGAGAGACACAAATTGTCCTGCGGGGTACATCCTTGCTCCGTTGAGACTGAAAGCAACGATACTGCGCCTACCCAGAGATAGCAACGTAGCTACTACTGCTACGAAGAAGAAGAGCAAGATCTTCGATACAGTTTATGGCTTCCCAGAGTATCCCCTAAAATTCATCATGTGAAAACTATCGGCAGAGTCGAAATCATCAGACCAGCAGAAGACCGATTCGATCTCCTCGATCACTCTCTCAGCTCCTAGCAATAAGATCTCCGGCGGTTCGTAGCTTGAAAAGCAACCATGTTGAAGAGAGCAACATTGATGCGCGGCATAATCGCCAATCGACAATTACCCGGCTTCGATCTCATTACGTCGCATCCCGTAATTTCCCGAGTCCTCCCGCGAGAAACAGATCGAGAGCCAGCACCACCGAGGTCCTGGCCGTTCGATTAGGGCGCCGCGCCGCTCGGAGTCCGGACCGGTTGCTATTCGAGTCTGATCATTAGTTTCGAGTCTCCGCCGGTGGTACGAGTGCGGGAATAGCGAATTTAAAAGAAGTCCCCCTCGGACAAGCGGTTTCGTGTAACCGAGATCCACGGATGCATCTCTCTTGGTGGATCCTCTCCGTGTTCTCTCCTCCGCTGTTCCATCTCCTCGTGAAGCCTGGCCGGCTGTTCCTCTACGGCGGCGGCTGCGTATCCTTGTCACGAACCTCGGAGTTGCGGTAGATCGTGTCCTTGAGCGGTACATCTCCCCGTTCCTCTCTCCGTCCCTCTGTCCTTTTTCCTTCCTCGTTCGTCGACTCTCGCCGATTCTCTTTCTTTCTCTCTCTCTCTCTGGCTTGCTCGCGCGCGCTTTCGTTCGCTCGCCTATTCCTGGCCACTCCATTTGCATCGGCCAACAAGAACAGGACAATGAAGAGGGAGAAAGACGAGGAGAAGGCGGAGGAGAAGAGCCAGAGATCCGCTTAGACGGCCGGAAAAATCGTGGAACACGAAAGCGAGCCGCTCGTGCGATCGAGGGAGGAAGACAAAATGTCGCGAGGGGACGGTTTTACATGGCCAACGTTCTGCCCGGCTACGTAATATCTCCTCTCTCGCCGGGTGCACACGCCTGCGCGCCCCAAAGACGACGACGACGAAGACGCAACAGCATCCGGTCGCCTTCGCCGCGCCGGATCGTTTCGCGGCTCGGAACTCGTGTCTTGAATTTGCAACCGCTCCAAGCAATCTGATAAGCCGGCCACCACGGATCCCCCGGATCGTTTGCTTTTTACACGGGTTCGTGCACCGGCCTCGTCTTATTTTGCCCGGGGAGCAGCATCCTGGACCGATCACGGCCCCGGCAATAACCTCCGATCGTTGACTCGCTCCCGGCTCCGCATAGAAAGTCTCCTCCACTCGCTCGCTGATGCTTTTCGGAGAGGACTCGAAGAGGGTCTTTGCGTTAAGTCGGATTAAGGTCTGATCTAGTGGCGGATGGGGCCAATGAAGCGACCGTGATCTTTGCTTTGGCTGCGTTATGGAGTGTCCCCGGGATCGCGCTTTGGGGCAAAAGACGCGAAAGAGGAAAACTAATTTGGATCTTCCTCTGTTCTCTTCCACTGCCTAACTGGCGTTATCCTTTATATAATTGTAAAGTAACGGCACGCATGAGATTAGTTTGACTTTCTTTACGCGACTTAGAAAATCCTAGTCTCGCCACGAATGTGTGATACTGGTAGCGAACGTGTTAAGGAAATTCAGCTCTGTAGAAACGCGAGAATACACGAGCTAGAGTAGCGTTTTTCATAAAATTCGCTCACAGTGCCACTTAATTGAATCCAGGATCATCGGAGGAGTACTATACTGTTCTCTGCAGAAGCCAGCAGAAGCACCAGGCGACAATCTCGCTCGTCTCCCCGTTTGATTTAAACCAAGAGATTCGTGCAGCACGCACGAACGTTCTCTCCGTTCCCCCATAGTCGCGTGCAAGCCGTTCGTGCGAGCTTCGTCAACCGAACGGCTCATTAACTCTAAATGATTTCTCATTACGCGGTGCCGTGTTGGTCTAAGCGCGCAATCTCCTATCCGCGAATAGAAATCGAGTTTTTCCTTTTGATTTCGCTTCCTGAAGAGAGGTCGGAGCACCTTATCTCGAGCGGACGTCCGAGGACTTTTGTTTCGCCGAGGAAGACGGCAATTTCGCCATGCGAACCCTTGCTCGGGAAGGTTCAACACCCTCTCGGCGGCGTTCGACGATTTCGTTACGCTTCTCTACGCAACGTTTGCGTGCCCATGGAATCGATTCTACACGGCTTGGTGGAGCTGGAGAACAACGCTGCCCTTGTTGAACACCTTCGTGTCTTCACAGGAACGAAACCGATGAATTCATTTTGTAGAACATGCTGAACGACGCTTTCCGTTTCGTATATTTCGGTGTCCTTATGCAGGGCGAGTCACGAAGAACAGAACACCCGAATTTCTCTGTTGGTATGAAGGATAAACGAAAGTGTCAAAAACGAAGTGAATCCATTCAAAGGGGACAATATAATGATATCAAGGTCATTGTGATTAACGTTGTTTATCAAGTTCATCGGTGTTTTTTAAAATACATTTTACATATATTTTTAACTTCATATTGTCGTAGCTGATGCGAAGACGAATTCAATAATGTGGTACACTATGACCTTCAAATGAACTTGGACTCATTAATAGGTATATTTTGACTACTACTGACCGTTAACGGAAAGAAATCTCTAAGCGTACACAAACAAGATTATTAACAAACTTACGTTTTTAGAAGAAAAATTGCCAATATTTTTAGAAGATATTTCTTTAGATATTCGCCGAGTAATGTGGTACCAACACGGTGACTGTCCCGCCCATTCTTCGCATACCGTAAAGCATCATAACAAATATTTCTTTCTGAATCTAAAACAGTTTCGAAGGCTCACGCGGTTGTATTAGTGCTAGTGGACAGCACTTTTGAGCATCGATTCAATTAAGGTGAATTATATTTTTTCAATGTTTCTTTGGATTAGATGAAGAAGAAATACTTTTTATAGTGCTTGAAAGACGACGTAAAAAGATTGTAGGTTTACCTATAAAAACGGTTGACTATAAGAGTTGTATAATCTAAGCTGATCACGCTTCGTGGTCCACCTGTATACAATCGAAGTTGGACAACGAATTGTCGAGAATACGTTGAGAAACGCTACCCTCTTTGTACAATTTCGTGTTTTTATAGGAGAGTTTAGAGAAAGATTCGGGACAACCTGACTATGAATGAATTTTGTAGGACATGTTGGCTGGTACGGGAGGTTGACCGTCTTCGGAAGTGTACCATTTCGTCAGGTTTGCCTATGTAGAATCGATGGTATGGTGTCGGCGGATTCGCAAACGCCGCGAGGAAATCGCGCGCCGATCCTGCGGCTTTCGCATTACGTAAACACGATAGCCATTACCTCGGACTCTCGTAAGCGCGGTGAAAGTGCATCCTCTGCCATTCCACACCGACACTGACCCGCTTTTTCAGCGACCGTGAAACCGAGGAGACTTTCCTTCCGTAAACGCACGCGGTTCCGCGACATTGTCGCGAAAGCGGTCGCTGAACTTTGACTGTCGACCTCCCCTTTGCCCCTGAGATGATCAATTTCAAATTAACACTTCCGGTGCTAGCCTGATGGCCTCAAAAATTGTATAAAATCAAAGTATTAAAATCGAAGTAAAAAAAGAATTATGTAGTCATCATTCTTCTCTAATTGTAGAAAAGAATGGTGACTATACATATAATTGATTAATAAAGCTGTATTCTTTAAAATTTAATCACAGCATTTTATTTTCAAATCGGGCATGAAGTTATGCAATCATCTGATAACACCTTCAATGACACGAACATTAAAATGTTAAGATTTATGATGCTGGGAGTACTCTGCTGACCCTTCTAGCATTTAGTATATTATGCAACATTATGCAATATTACGCATGTCACAGAAGCAACAGTTGTTTTTTTCAATAAGTCGAAACTAATACTAGACACTTTTTTGTCATAATTGCATAAAATCCGCGGTTATGAGATACAATATAGATATTAATATAATGAGAGGCTACAATACATAGCGTCTGACATCAGAATTAAACGCGCAGATGGCAATCTTTGGGAAAAGAGAAGATACAGATCTTAATATGCAATCTTTACGAGGCAAGTCTCGAAGGGTAATTCTTCCGAGGCAATCGTAGAAACTACAGCGATATTGCGTGGAAGAACCGATCGCGATTAAAAAATATCGGGGATTAAATTGCAGCGCAATTCGCGGCGGAATCACACTCCCATTACGAGTGTTCCGCCTGCACCAGGCCAGACGCAACTATGTTCGCTGCTGGCACTGCTGCGGGCCTTGTAATCAATCCACAGGCGCGCTTCCTGCCTCCACGAAGAGCAAACAACTGGCAAACGCGTTGCATCCTCGACATGTTTTCCAACCATTCTTCCCCGGCAGTCCTCGAAGAATGCCAAATTAGAGGGCATCCTCCGTCCGCGGAATTGAACGCCGCGTTTAATTAAAGATCTGCGGTCGGCTCCCTGAATTCTACTACGATGCTGAGATTTAATGTGATTCCATTCGTTGGATTGCGTAATTAACCCCTCTTCGACTGAGGAATATTGTGTCCTATCGCATCGTGACGAAACTCTAGGTTCTATAATTGTTTGGATAAAAAGATTGGCGAATAGCCATTGAATCCATCATGAGACATCACGAGGTACTACCTCATTAATTAATCGTAGAAGAAAAGACGTCCACCTAGGCTCAGTTGAACACTTTAAGTGCCAAATCACAAAAGTTCTAATAAAAATTAATTTTCTTCAATATTTTACCAGTAACTATTCATTTCTAAAATCGATGAAAGAACAATGTCACATTCGTAGTGTCTGAAAATTTGTATACAATGAGAAGCTTTGAAACGTTTATCAAAAGTGGCCATTTTCTCCCGTCTTCAGAACCATCGGTTCAGCTCGAGAACGTTTTGAGTTCTGCACAGTGGAGGAAACTCAAACGTAGGATAATGAATTTCAGGAATGAATAATGCGAGAGTTTGTCCACGATCGTCGAATCGCCTAATTGCTTCGTTAAACGAGTAGCGACGGAGCCCTCCGGAGGTCCGGATTCAGTAAAAACTGGTGGAAAAAGTTGGATTCGCCGATGTTACCTGGTGATCGAGTGGATCAAAGGGACACCGGTGCCATTATTGCGCCGGAGGATCTGCTCCCAACACGATTTTTACGGGGTGGATACGCTCCGAACGTCCTCGTCGCTCGTTTTTCTGTGTCGCGAGCAGACGTGACGTACTTACGAAGTTCGGGCCCGTTAGAACGGTACACCGGCAGAACGTCCGCGAGATTAACACGCTTTCTTTCGCACGTGGCGATCCGGAATGAGACGTCACCTGCGACAACCGGTCGCCAATTCGCGACACAACGTCCGACGATCGTTTTCGCGAACTGTCCGATCAGACACACGAGAACGTGCGCGCGGTACTTGCGAAATTCTCATCTTTTACTGGTGTACTTTATACTCGTATTTTAATTAATGATTTCAGTATTCGTCTCTGAACCATTTAGCTGTGTAACTCGATTTTATAAGTGGGTGCTAAGAGTTTTTAAATATTTTATTGATCACGCTCTTCGATTTCTTCGGCTGTTTTCTTTAGTTCGTTTTTTAATAGAAATATTCTGAAATGTTTCAACATTGCAAACGTCTTTTAGTTTTCACAACAATTTTTACATCGATAGTAAGTAATGTTTTTTCTTTATATATATATACGATTTGGATTTTTCGAGAAGTTAGAACAATTAGTTTACTACATAACGTGAAAAATATTGTGAGAAAATTGCAATCGGTCGCAATTACAGAGAAAATAGTAAAAATCATTTTTTTACAAATTTTTTCTGTATACTGAAAATTTTAAAATGCATTTTGTAGATCTGTGTCAATTCTACAGTGACTTCCACTAATATTCGGATACTCTTAGAAAGACGATAACTTTTTTAACATTGTACTATACGATCTGAACTTTTTTGGGAAGCTAGAGCAATTAGTTTGCTATAGGATGTGAAAAAAAAATTTTTCAAAAATTGCAATTGATCGGAATTGTAGAAAAAATACTAAAAATTGCATTTTATAACTTTTTTATGTAGGCCTATATTGAAAAGTTAAAAAATACGTTTTATAGATGTGTGTCAATTAAACATATTCTGAAAATATCGTCAAAATCGTTGCAATGAGCTACAAACGTTTAAAGATGGTAAAAATGGCAAATTTTCAGGATTTTCAGCCCATAACTGCAGTAAATCTAAGGATTCTTACGATATCTTTCGATGCCTGTCGTTTTTTTCCGCATCAACCGATTTCGACGAAACTTTTACAGTGCATATAATTGGCACAGATCTACAAAACGTATTTCTTAAATTTTCAATATGAGCATAACATAAAATGTTGTAAAATGCAATTTTTAGTATTTTTTCTGCAATTCCGACCAATTGCAATTTTTGAAAAAATTTTAATCACGTTGTGCAGCAAACCAATTGTTCTAACATTCCAAAAAATTTCCAATCGTATGGTCCAATATTAAAAATGTTGTCGTCTTTTCAAAAGTGTTCAAATATTAGTGAAAGTCACTGTACATATTCGAAAAATTTCATCGAAATGTATATGAACAAGATACTGTACGCATACAAACAACATTATAATGAAATTACCAAATTCAGTTAATCTGGAATTGAAAGGTATGTAAATGAAAGTTAGCTGCTGTAAAATATTGGATAGCATGAAACAAGCGACTCGATAGGAAAATGCAGAATACAACTACAACGGAACAGAGGTAACGGACGACCATCTAACTGATGACACTTAATGGCAACGATCGACACCGACGTAAATCGTTCCCAATGATTGAAAACGAACGAAAGCAAGCATCGTCGGAGGAAGGCCGAGAAAAGAGAGGCGCTCGAGCGAGTCGCCCGTTTTCGTCTTCTCCGAGTAACGGTAAAACAGTCAACGAAACGAGGTCGTTCGACGATTTTTCGGGTTACGTAACTGCCCTTAGGACTACTCACGATCGATCGCCGGAATTCCAGCCGGAAACCTGCGTGCGAGTCTCTCCATTTTGTCGGACAAGCCAACGCGTACCGTTACTCGAGGAATTCGCCCACGAGTGTGATCCTTTCGGAAGAATTGTCCAAATTGCTTTTTTTCGCCGTGGGAGAGTCTTGGCACGTTGACCCAGCGACCGCAAAAATACCGTGGGTGCAATTTATTCGGTCGAAGAAAAATTCAAAGATTGCGCTCCGAATTATTTTTCAATTTTATTGCCAACAATTCCCTACTATTTTAAGTGTTTATTTGAAATTTACTTCAAAGGACAGTTCCTTGACTGCTACTTATTTTAAATAATTTTGTTTACTAATTACATTAAATGTAGATCTCAAACTTTGTTGTAATTTATATTTGTGGACTTTTAACTAAACAATGAGACAATTAAATAAATGAAGGAAGAACCAAATGCATATAAAAATCCGTTTTGTTTACATTTCGCTTTCTTTAATGTCGAGTCACACTCGACGAAGACGTGCAAAGGGTTAAGGATCAGAATTGTTAATGACAATGGTTAGCTCCTTGATGATGTAATAATTTCAGAATTGATAAAATAATACTGACAATAATTCCATACCTGTTGCAAGCTTAGACCACGAATCTTTAAGGTGAAACTAAACACAGTAAAGTCTTGATTTAAAAAAAAGCCCTCGGATCCGTGCTGTTTCTTATAGATCATGTAGTTCTACTATTTCCTTTACTTAGATCGAATATTTACTATATTGTCTATAGTGATTGTAAGAATTGGTAAAAATTAATATAGAATTTTTGGAAAGATTAATAAAGTGTGATCCCTCTATGGAAAATTTATGGAGCAGCGCTTGAGAAACGAGTAAGGTAACAGTAAAGGGAGGAAACGAGATGCTCGAAAATCTATCATTACCAGCGTTTAGAACAACCTCCGTGCTTTATTTCTTCCTGACACGTACATGGAATGTATCATTAAATAGTTACTCAATTAAATCCTCGAAGATAATAGCAGCCGGGATGTCTCGAATTACCATGAAGGAAAGTAGAAACTCCCTTTTGAAACAGGTGGTATAGTAAATACTTCTATCCGAAGATATGAATGAAATTGGAAGCCAAGGTGTAGCTAGTATGGCTACAAGGAAAGGGAAAACGAACGTGAATGAATAGGCGGATTGAAAATAATTAATTGACTGATCGAGTATTTGTTGACTAATTAAAAATTGATTGATCGACAACTGCGAATACTGCATCGAACGTTCATTAATATTCAGAATACAAATTCAATTTTAAGAATTGTTTAATATTGTAGTACTTTTCACTGATTTTGAATGGTGTTCGATACCTATCACAATAATCCAGATCGCTTTTAAGATTGATGATCAAAACATTTGTTCCTGTTACAGAAAAATGTTGTATTCAAATTTCAGCAATTAATCATTAATCAACCATCCGATTGACGATTACAATTGAAAAGAATGTAATCGTCAACCGCAATTAACGACTAAAGTAGGAATAATTAGATTAATTGATTAAATAATAGATTAATTGTTAATTGCGATTAAAACGATTGAAGTAGAAATTTATTCGTCAATCGTTGATTAAATTTTTGCCCAACTCTGGATCCACGCTACTACACATTTCCAACGGTATACATTTTTTGCTTAATTCTCATCCTGAAATGAAATTTGATAGCTAAAAAACAAGTCCCTTATTCAATTTCAATTTCTAATTTGAGAACGTCCCACGGTCCACGTGTGGGTAAGGTACAAGGGAGTATGTATGTAGCCTAACGCGCTCCCAGGCTCAAAGCCATCGAGTTAATCGATCGGGGACCGGAAGCGCGCGTCTCTCGCGGTTCCACGTAGTTCCACGCGCTAATATTCTATTGAAACTGAATTTTTCCGAATGGCTCGTTCCGGCCGCGCGGCATCTCGCCATTAGTCGGCTTATAATGACTAGTTCATAAGCGGTCTCCGCACTCTAAATAAAAAGCCAGCGGCAGTGGATCTCGGCCATTACGGCGTCTTTTTGTAATTCGCTATATCGCGGGGCTAATAACCAAGCGGTGATTCCCGCGCAATAAAGAGAAATAACAGCGGAGAAATGATGCCGCTCGCGCGCATAAAGATGTTCGTAATAAGTGCTCGGACAGGAAAACCACCGCCAGTTCGCACCGTAGACATCAAGGAATTTAATTACCGGGGATCAAGCGGCGCGGCCGGTCTCACGGGCTTTCGGCGATTTTTAATTAACCGAACGCTTCCTGAAAACGAACCTGCCGAGAGGTGGTGGGTGGTCGGGATACAGAGGCCAGCTGCAATTCTATAGAGTCCTATATTCTATCCCTAGGCGAGGAATCGCGAGCGATGAACAGTCGACGGAAATTATTATAATAACGTGGGCCGAGGGACGAGGACGGTTTGTTCCGCGTCCACCAAGCAATCAAAGACGTGACGGACCTGACGTGAGACGCCGACCTGTTCCAGGCTATGGAAAGAGAGAGAAGAGAGAGAGAGAGAGAGAGAGAGAGAGCTTGTGGGGTCTCGACACCTCCCGACGTTCGAAAAATCCATTGCCTCTTCTTCGCAGCTTTCGAAAATCTCAAGCTCTGCAGCCCGATTTCACTGTCCGACACCAAATTTGTTTCCAAATTACTGTCGAGTGGATCTTACAGAGTTTTTTGCGCTGATTCCGAATCTGTCCTTAATTTTTCTCCTACACGCATAGCTTTTGAGAAACACGACTTTGAAAAAAAACGTATTTTTCAACTTCAAACAAATATTGTGATGTTATTATAAAAGATATTGACTTGTTCTTTACAGCAAAGGATTCTGTAGACTTTCCCGAATCCAGTGATAAACATGTTTAAACAATCATAATGTATTAGTTGGATATCACTGGATTCGGGGAAGTCTACAGAATCTCTTGCTGTAAAGAACAATTCAATATCTTTTATAATAACATCACAATATTTGTCAACAAAGTTAAAAAATACGTTTTTTTTTTCAAAGTCGTGTTTCTCAAAAGCTGTGCGTGTAGGAGAAAAATTAAGGGCGGATTCGGAATCAGCGCAAAAATCTCTGAAAGATCCACCCAACAGTAATTTGGAAATATAAAAGAAGTTGAAATTTGTTGGACAGTGTTTTTAAAGCATTTGCTCGACATTTTATTGATCTGTGTACTGTTCTATCCAAGCTAATTTTTGTCATTTGCATTGATTGTGTGCATCCAATGTAGCTTTCACGAAAGTTTCAACGAAATAAAATTGTATTTTCATCATATACAGATAAGAAGTTAGAGACATACGTTGCCTTGTGATTTTTAACCCCTTGCCGTATTTTGACGAGCCAGACTCGTGATGAAAGTTTTAACAAAGTCTAACAAATATAAATACATATTACGCGTTTCATTTTAGACGAAATAAAATTTGATTCGTTTGTAATCAATATTTAAGCATTAAAATAAATGTAACCATACAAAAAATATAAATTTTCTCTCGTCTTCTACGACATTTTTCGAAATAAAGACGTTCTAACCACTGTAACTGTAAAAGAGAAGGTACGGCAAGGGGTTAAGAATCTATTGTACTTTTTTAATGTCTTTTGAAAGCTTGAAGTAGTAGAATAGACACCTGTATCACGTCGAGCATAAGGCTCTCTTTAAGAATTTTTTCTAGAAAGACTGGCCGTCGTACACGTTTGAAATTTTGGGAGTGTTTCTACACATTTTAGACTGACGATGAAATTTTTTTTAGGGAACATGGTGCTGCTCTCAAATTAAAAAATCGCAGGGCAGCTAACACTGCTGAGTCTGTAAGCCTAGTTTCATTGGAAATTCATTGGTTCTATTATTTTATTGAGGATTTCCGAAAGAATTCCGGAAAAATTGATGAAGTACCCAGTTCCCAGGACCGGTTATACTTGGAGCGGAGGTAGCATAATTGACGCGTGTGAAATTGATCGCGCGAGCCTGATGGATTGGGAACGATGTGAAATCGTCGGTTCGAGAGTCGATCAATCAAGTAGATTAATTACCGGAAGGATTGTGGTAACGAGTCCGTGCTCCATTCTCGTCCCGAAATTCGCCTTGAACTCCGTCCAGGGTCAAGTGGAACGGGGCCGGGGAAAAGTTGACCGAGCAACGGTTTTGATCGACCGTCCATTCGAGCCACCAAACTAGTCGAGCCGCGTTTCATTCACCATTTCTTGTCAGCCGTTCGATTTGTTACACGTTTCAGCGTTAACAACTGTCGATATTCGAATCGCTGACGTCAGCCATCGTGTGTCACTCTGCTCTTCTTGTTAGCGAAATCGAACCGTACATAATATTATTGAGCCTTTAGAAAATCTTGAACACAATGTGTAGGTTTTACGAAAAATTTAGAAAGAAATATTCGACTTCACGATGTTACGAGAAGTCGAGAGGTGTAGCTCGCGAAAACTGAATTTGAGAACAGAAAAAATGTAGCCAGGGCAATGTAGAGCTATTTACTGGCAAGAGAAGAGTTAGGGGATGATGTACAAGAATGTTTAGATCCTGCGAAAAATTTGGGACGCGTGGGAGAATTTCGAATCCGAGAAAAAGTGTAAAAATGTACGATGCTCCGGCTCAAAAAAACAGAATTAAACGAAGAAGATAAAAACGCCAGTGCAATTTAGCGGCGCATAATGACAAGGGTAGTAACAGACGCAATTTCTCTTGAAAAGGATCCATATCCGGATCGAAACGTTGAGAATAATTTAAAAATTTGCAAAATTGCTTGTTAGTCAAAATTAGATCGAACCTATGCGCCGAAATCATTAAAAAGTTTATTCAATATTTTACAATCGACAAAGAAGAATTTCTGACAAGGATAGTGTTAGGAGATGATGTACAATATTGCCTACGTTCAATAAAAAATTCGGTGCACGCCAAAAAATTTTCAAACCACGAAAAAGTGTAAAAATCTGCGCTGCAACACTAGGTCTCGAAAAAGCGGAGTGAAGCAAAGGAAATAGAATCGGCGATGCAATTCAGCGGTGCATCGTATCAAAGGGAATGTTGTCACGTTGAAATCTCTAAAAATCGAGTTGACCGAAAGCGAAAAACTCGCCGGTGCATTTCAGTGTTGCATCGCTTCGAGGATGGAATCGAGGGCGATGCAACGATGCGTGCGTTTGGTACGTATGTACTATGATGCAGGCCTGGTTTCATTGAAATTGCCATCGGGCTGCGTGGCACGCATTCCGCTGGTTCATAAACCCGGTGGCACGCGATTCGCCGAGCTCACGCGAACAAATCGGTGGTTCGAATCGATTCTCGTTCATTAACGAGAACCGGGAGGTATCACGCGATAATTAAATGCTAGTCGGTTCCGATTACGCTCGAAAGAAGTGGAGACTCGCGAGACGCCTTCTGCTGGTGATCAATTTGTTTCGCTCGCGTACAATCTTGTGAATTTGTATTTCGTTGGAGGAAATCAGTACCGTAAGATGGTCGGGATCGAACTATAGATGGAAAAAAGGGGAACTGAAATCGAGCGCACGGAAGAAAGAAACATGGGAAACCGCAAGCCAGGGTCGAGATACGATTCGATTCAACTCGAATCGTGCGAAACGGAATTTCGAGAGGCGACGATCGGATTTGTGGTCGCGCGTGATCGCGCCCCGCTCGATTAACCCGATCCGACTGTTAATTAAATATCGAGGCATTGTCGCGTTGCCATTTTTACGATCCCGATAATCCGGCCCGAAGTGTTCTTTCTCTATTTTCGCCTCGGAACTAATTTCTTCATTGAGAAGAGGACGCGATAATGGGGTCGCGCCACTTCCGTTTGACTTTAACGGGATCGCGAGACTGTCACTCTTCCTTTAGAAATACCATCGGCCTGAGTCGACGCACAATGGGCCATTCCTGTAAAATAGGCGGAACTAATTCAGAAATGTTCATGTCACGAAATAAGTTCAAACGAGGTCTTTTCATGAGCAAATGCCTGAGTGATGTGGACTGGAAATAGCACAGACTTATATCTGATCTTGTTTGATAAATAAATAATAGTCAAGTACAAGTCTCTTGAAGCAACGTGTCAGTCAGTCCTCTTCGCGTCTCGAGTAGCAATGCCACGTTCTGTTACCAAGTGAATGGTTTTTTTTGCCAATTAAAAATAGATTTGTATAGTACAATTCCTTGTATTTTAATACGAAATCTTTAAATTAATATTATTCCTAATTTATCATGAAATAATAGTAATGTGTAAGCATTTCATGGAAGAATGATGTGTTCTGAATAAAAAAAAAATTGGTGGCCCTTATATGAGGATCTTATTTAGTCCGGGTAATTATATACAAATACAATGTTTTACGAGCCAATAAGTACGACACAAAATATCCGTGAAGCTTTCCAAGGCTGCACAAGCTGAGATTAACTGAACACCGAGTAAAAATCGAGAACTCGCGATCATCGAGCATCGACACCGAAGCTAAAATGAAATTTCGCGCTCGTGAACCGCATTAGGCCGTTGCAGGATATTAATGGGATATTCGGAGGATATTTCGAGGGTGCCCCGGGTGTCTGGCCACGAAAGGATAGCAGGGTTTAGTGGACGTGTTCCGCAGACCAGATCGCAGCTAAATTATACGCTGCACAGGGTTGGCGGTCAAGGTTCTCTCTTTTTTTATTCTCTCTCTCTTTTCTCTCCCGAAAAGAATAAGGTCGATAAAAGTTCGGGAGGATGATAAACAGCTTCTAGACGATGGGTGGAGCGCGCCGTAAAAATGATAGAAAAAGAAAACGTCGCTGGACCCTCGCTGGGAATAAAGATCCGCCGCTTTTCGAGCATCCTCGATTCCTTCCTCCCGTTTCCTTCGAGACGATTCTTCGTTCGAGCATCACTTTGTTCGATCTGTGCATATTGCATATACTTTCTTGTCCACGGTAAATTATAATTAGTCTACGATTTGTATGCATTTATGAGTAGATCGAATGCAAAATAGTGTACAATTATTAAGAAAAGAAATCTATCACCTCCTGTACTTGGCGATTAATATTTGCTAAAAATCTGTAGGAAACGAAACGGACTTTTGCGACAACCCAAGACATACGCTGTACATTTCAAGCGTTTCTCGAAGGTACAATTGTCTCAGCTACATTTCACCGAAATTTTTAATAAACATTTGAAACAGTGATCTCTAGTGCAAATCCAGTTACACGACCATCAGCTTTCATTCTAGGAGGAACGAGACTATACTGAAAGTTGGCGTACCCCTCGAACGATCCAATTGTCTGAATATCGTTTTGTCCGAGGGGCGGTTAGGATAAATGCTCATAGTGCGTATAGTGTAAAAGGATAAAGCTGTGGCAGCGGATGGGGGATCCTTATGCGAACGCAGCAAGGCGGAAGATGCACTTCAGCGTCCTTATGCGTTTGTTCGCGGCCCCAAAGACGGAAGCGCTTTCTTAGACGAGCGCAGCGAAATAATGCATGTTCGAAGCTGCATCCGCGACGGGGAACAATAAAATCTCGGCTCGTCGATTCCCAGGAATCTCCGGCAGCCGATAACGGTGCGTCTGCCTGTCGTTAAAATCGCGTTAAGCCCGACTAGGATTGCTCACCTTGTGCCACAGTTATCGCGAACACAGTTACCGGCGTTGGATATCGCGTGGAATCAGGATCGGTAATTCTCTCTCCCTCTCTGACTCTGTGTGTTCGCGATTCATCTCGTCGCGTCATGTCGCGAGGAAAGGAAAGCTAACGGTCTCCCAGGCTCGTAAATCACGAAATATTCCCGTCGGACGGAACAATCGAGAGACCAAGCTCCCTGTCCCTAATTGATACAGTTACCAGCCAGTCCTGTTAATTAAGCCTCTTCATGGAATCGCGTGTACACCTGACACCACTGATTGCATCGTTACTCCCGAGGACGCATCTCTCCCCCTTCTCTCTCTCTCTCCCTTCTCGAGAAGAAAATCGTGGAACGCGTTATGCTGCGTTCCCACGTGGCGTCTATCGCCGCTGATAATCGCTTCATCCCGGTACCAGTCGAGGATTATAAACGAGCAACCCCGCGATCACGCTTGTGCGCTCGTCTTGTTAATTGGCCGGTGTCAAGGCCGCCATATTTGAGCCCTCATTAACAAATCGCGACGATTGCGATAAATCTCGGTACATACCTCCTATACTGTCGCGGAAACGATTAGGATCGCTTTATGCCGCCGTTGCCGGCGACTTGTGCAACTTTTCATGTAATATTGCGACTCCGTGCCAATTATCGGGGATTAGAGCTAATATTCGTCGATGCTGCGAGAAATCGATGGTGGTGGAGACTGTCTAATGATTCTGCGGTCTTTGGAACGAAACTATTTGCATTACTGAAGAGTCTGTGAGCGTGATGTATGTACATCTTCATGCGAAATAAAAATTGTCTTTTATCCAACACAAAATTGCAGTTAACCTCAAAGTTAATCAATTGCTGACAAGATCTTAAGAACAAGCATAGCAGCTCAAAGTGATGTATAACGAACCTGTGGAGTGCAACTGCATTTTTTCAAAACGCTTAATGACAAATTTCCACGCAACAATCTAGTAATATCTTCCTTTACTATTTCATCGACTAGCAATTTTGAGTGTCTAATGATTCTGGGGTCTTTGGAACGAAACCATTTTCATTCCTGAAGAGTCTGTGAGTGTGATGTATCTACATCTTCATGCGAAATAAAAATTGTCTTTTATTCAACACAAAATTGCAGTTAAACTCAAAGTTAATCAATTGCTGACAGGATCTTAAGAACAAGCATGGCAGCTCAAAGTGATGTATAACGAACCTGTGGAGTGCAACTGCATTTTTTCAAAACGCTTAATGACAAATTTCCACGCAACAATCTAGTAATATCTTCCTTTACTATTTCATCGACTAGCAATTTTGAGTGTCTAATGATTCTGGGGTCTTTGGAACGAAACCATTTTCATTCCTGAAGAGTCTGTGAGCGTGATGTATCTATATCTTCATGCGAAATAAAAATTGTCTTTTATTCAACACAAAATTGCAGTTAAACTCAAAGTTAATCAATTGCTGACAGGATCTTAAGAACAAGCATGGCAGCTCAAAGTGATGTATAACGAGACTGTGGGATGCAACTGTATTTCTTGATCAAAACGCTTAACGACTTTCCACGCAACAATCTAGTAATATCTTCCTTTACTATTTCATCGATTAGCAATTTTTCCGAAGCCATAATTGCTGACAGAGTCCCCTTCATCGCATACGCCCGATAAAGCGTTAACGGGCCCCGGCGACCATAAAGCCTTTTATCTAACCGTAAATATTTGATCCGCGGGATCATCGTGTGTACAGAAGCGATACACTCGAGCGAGCAAAAACAACAATTAATAAAACCTGTGAGAGAGGTGGTTTCCGTCCGGGAGCTAGTTTTCCCTCGCTGATTAATCGTCCTCCCGGTAGCGCTGTAAATTCTTCGATATTACGCACGCCCACTTGCAAGCAACCTGGCAGCTGCGTGATTGCATATTTGCCGTCGTCGCAGGAAATTTATCCCGTTCGAGAGCGACGTTCTCGAGGCCCCGGCGCGCAGCTTCGGAATCAATGATGCGTCGCGTTTCGAGAGATACACGCCCGGTACCGCATTTTACCGACTAGATTAACGACGAGATGAAGCACTTCGCTAGTTGAAAACACGCGGTGGAAAATACTCGGGAAAGCATTTCGGAAAATAAGAACAGTATCGAACCCGAGCGGGGTTCGAGATGAACAGTTAGCTTCCGCTTTCAAAACGGATTTTTCTCGGCCTCGTATGCTTCGTTCAGCCTCTTGCCCTATTATACCGTGCCTGATCCGCGACGAAGATGGCGAACGTCTACTAAACATTTACAGGTTTCAGTTCTGTTAACCTGAGATCAAATTCTGCTACTCTGTTATTGATATTCAAGCATTAATTTATCCGATTTTGCATGGAATTCATCCTGATTCTATGCGGACTGAGACGCGCGCTCAATTTTTTCTTCACATCCTGTAACAAACTAATTGCTCCAGCTTCCAAAAATGTTCAAATCGTATAGTACAATATTAAAACAGTTATCGTCTCTGTAAGAGTGTCCGAATATTAATGGGGGTCACTGTATGTAGATACTAAGGTGGGGTCTCCTAGACCCCGACAAATGAATTTCATAAATAGCCTCGTTTTTAATAAATTTGAGATAAAGAATAACACATGATAAAAAGTAAACAAACAGATTTAATTTTATTCGTATAAAAATTCTTTTCAAAAATCTGAAGCTGGGGTCTCCGAGACTCCCACATTACCTTGCGAAGATTAAAACTGGAGGATCGCACTTTATGAGAAGTTCAATTTTCCAAACATTTACGAAATAATGCAATAAATATACTTGTATACCTTGCTTTTATATCGCTATCCACCATTTTGAATTATCTACATATATACCGTTCAGCAATTGTATACACGGTGCGCGTAAGGAAGTTACCGTTTCAAAAACAAGGGTCAAAATAATTACTGAAATGCTATGTATGAGAGGTAAAAAATAAAGCGGTGAAATAGAATTGTTAGTATTCGAATGCACTATTTCCTAAAATTGCTGAAACTGACTCGGGTTTGTAAATCCTAGAGATACGTGAGCCAAAATGGCTACGAGCGGCTGCTTTTGGGTGAGCATCGGAAGCCATAGAGCGAAACTAGGCTGGAATCGACCAGGGTTCGCAGTGGCGGACGAGATCCGTGAACCAAAATGGCGGCGGCTTTTGAAATTCGCATGATCGCGATCCCACGGCCGCGTATCCATCCGGTGTGTACCGTTAATGGACGTTCCACGCGTAATTCACCTCTCGGCGACGCGGCATTCGCGAATATTTTCTATCTGCTCGCGGTTATCTCTCGGACGCCTAACGACCAGAAACGGAAGCACCGTTCGACGTTCTACCGATTAGCTTCTTCGTGACGGCACCGGGAAAGACCAACGACAATGACAGACAACGCCGATACAGCGCCTCGGACCGGCGCGGCGCGGCGCCGTGGAAGCTGTAAACCGACGATCGTTATCGCCGATCGGCAGCGCTGGGTCATTAAGCAGAAAACCGTTCGAGTTAGACGGTCAACAGTTTTATGCTAAATATTACGGTCCACCGGGATGGTTTAGCAACGTCTTGCCGGGTAACTGTCTCCTCATCGATTTCAGTTCTCGGGTCTCTTCTTTCGAGGTCTCTGTTCTGGAAGGATACTGTTTGTTCTGTCATTAGAATTACGAATCACTTCACACCGTTTCACACGGAAAATGAGGGCTGTTGGATTACAGGCCGGTGCAGTAGCCTGTCCGTTTTCTATTTCGCCGTTAGTCTCTTTATCGGGCCGATATTTAATGCCGATTGATTAAGGATGCAATTAACACGATGAAGTAGGAAAATGGATTTATACGGGCTACTGTTTCATTATTTCACCTAATACACTGCTGGAAATTAATTGCTTTGAAACCTTACGTTGCAATTGATGAAATCGTTAAGACACTTTGGATGATTTCTATTTCTCCAAATCTGACTGTATTGTTGCGATCTTCGGAACCAGATTCCTTCTGCACCAGCAATTTATAGTGATTCTGTTATCAGAACTGGTAAGCTTGCCAGGGTGAGCCACTTCGATCCCCTATTTCACAATTAGTGCAATCGTGAAGATACCCTCGTGATAAATGACCGAGCAAATTGATTCGAATCGATACGCTCGCGAATAACTGTGCGTAATCAAATCAGCATTAAATGAGCGTGTGAAACGATAAGCGATACGAAAATTGGCAACAACGTCATGGAAACGACGCCATAACGTAGTCACCGATAAGCCGTAGGTGATAATTCCACGGATTCGAACGCCTCGAGGACACTGATTAATAGCCTCTGGTTGCTTATCGTTCGATAACGAGCAATTTTCGCGAATGAGCGCGAGGATCTCGAGAAATCCGCTCGGAAACTCGTCGGTTAACGGGAAATCGGCGAGAGGATACTGGGCCGTAGCCTGTTCGAGAAATAAAGGAACGTAGTGGGCGTTCGTTGTTGGCCATGGCCTCGGATCCACCGCGATAACTAAGGTCGTAGCGTTTTATGGAGTCCGGGCTCATAAGTGTAACGGTGTCCGGACGCAAGCCTCGCGATCCACGAAGCCGAAGAGGAACGGTTACCGTTGCACGGTCCACAAACCTCTTCGACCAACATACTCCGTGCGTATCGTAAGTACACCGACACGACGATATCTCAGTATTTCGATAATTAGAGAAAGAACTGCATTAACGAGCTAATTCAACGACTCCATTAGGACCGGTCACTTGAAGTGTGCCGCTCAACTTCACTGATAAACTTGCTGTACAAAAAAGTGTTTCAGAGAAAAGTTATTTGATGTAATTGTTACTTGAATGTAATGTGATAATTGTAAAAGATTAAAAATTTCATTAATAAAAATAGTAATTAAAAAAATTGATTGTTTCGCGTTTCGCTTCTTTATCGAGATACGAAGGTGACCTTGACTTTTTGTACGGTAATGTGTGATATTATATTTTGTGATTCGAAAGACCATCGAATGCTGAGTAAACAAGTGTTGAGTTACATGTAAACGAAAACTAATAGTGACCAAGATATTCTTTAACACTAAACCCACCGAGCACTAAAAGCGACTAAAATGTCTTAACTTTACAAAAATTAAGAAGGCTCTATTTATTTAGATTCTGTGCAATTTTTATTACAATATGTGCCTGAGTAAAAAAATCTATCGAATCAATTTTCACGTAATCGACTTCATAGTTTCAATAATTGTGAAATGAAAAATATGAAACCAGTCATTTGACCCGCAGGTTTAGTGTTAATAAAAGACACACTGGACAGCTGTATTAATTCCGATTAATCATTAGAAATTGATTGTTTCAGTGACGCTTCTCATACTTGGTCAGAGTCTTAATGTTCATAAAAATCAACAGGGGAATTGGTTTTTCTATGCTTGGCACGCAGGTACTTATTACCTAGCGTCGCGAGTCGCGTGTCCCTGTTAGCTTTAGCCTCCAGCTTCCTCTCTTTCTGTTGACGCCGTTCCCGTTCGTTTATGACGATGTTACGAGCACAGTACTCGTCGCGGCTGCTTAGCATATCGTGAAAGCCCGCGCGATCGAGAACGCCGGAATCTACCCTAACACACTTTCCCGCCCAGATAACTTACACGGCGCAGTTTGCTCTGATCGTGCATCGACACGATCGCACGTTCCGGCCGATCTATGAACGGTACTCGTCGCAACGGCTACACGCGATCCAATACAACGGATCAGCAGCTGAGTTAATCCTTAATAACAGGATTAACTTCCGGGAGGATCGTCTCCAAGAAGCGGCTTTTAAAACGGAGAACATTGATCAGATTAAGATGATCAAAAACAAAACTCAACTTGAGAGGATCTAGGTACTACCTAGTAGGTAGGGCTGCTGTAAAATCATCAGAGCTGTCCGAAGATCACAAGCTAATAAGAAACATAGAGACTACCTAGACGTTTTACGTGTGCAGATCATCAAGTAGAATTATTTTGGATGTTCCGTGTGTGTCTAGATCATTAAAGAAAGACCTCTAGAACGTACCTCGTTCATGAATCATTAAAAACATACCTTCTTGATCTTTCGTTTAGCGAGTGTGCATCGTCATGCTTCAGCAGAGTTATAAAACCGTCCAAGAACTAATGCAGAGACCTTTCGCACATTCTGAACGTATGAATCATTGGGGAGAGACTTTCTGGACGATCTGCCTATGCGTAGTACTTCGCGCATAGTTCGTTAGAGGGAGACCTTTTCGACGCATCGACTGAGAGCATGCATCGTTATGATGCAGCTGTAAAACCGGCAAAAACATGGACCGTCTAAGTATTAATATCGCGGACACTCTTTAGATGCTCCGCATGCATGAGTCGCGAGGTAAAAAACTTTTGGTTCGTTTGTGCGTATAAATCTTTGAGGAAAGACTTTTAGAGCGTAACACGTGCGTAAATTGTTATGGAAAGACTTCTTTGGATGTTTCGCATACATCAATCACGATCCTCGCTAGAATATAGTACACCCCGTGGCAGAATGTTTCCGATCGGAGGCATTGAAACGGACTTTAGAGAAAACATTCACAATTTAGAAGTATAAAATATTACTTTACGGGGTTAAAACCGATGGGAAATGAAAAGGAGCTTATTAACGAATGAAAAACAACAAAATAACATAAGCTTACATTTATTATGGCAAAGAAACGAACAAATAAACAAATTGTTACTCGGAAAGAAGTTTCCGATTAATACAACTGCTGGAAGAAAGTTTCTGATTTCGATGTATTAACATAAATTATTTTGTTAGTATTTTCTTGTTTACGTATTCACGTTTACGTATGACTTCTTTAATACGTTGCGGCATGGATTGTAGAATATACTAGAATATACCAGAATGTACAAGAATATGCTAGAATATATCAGAATATACAAGAATATACTGGAATATATTAGAATATATTAGAACATACTAGAATATACTTGAATATATTTGAATATAGTCCAATATACATTATATGACTATACTATGTACATCATAGTGTATTCCACTATATTCTAATACTAGAATATACTAGAATATACTAGAATATACTAGAATATATTTGAATATATTTGAATATAGTCGAATATACCAGAATATATTAGAATATACCTGAGTATATTATATCATAGTGTATTCCACTATATTCTAATACTAGAATATACTAGAATATATTTGAATATAGTAAAATATACTAGAATATACTAGAATATACCAGAATATCCCTGACTATACTACATCATAGTGTATTCCACTATATTATAATGGAGTGATTTACATATGGACATTACAGTTTGGACGTTCTATGTGCATAAATCGCTTTCAGAATGTACCACACGTATAAATTGTTAGATTCGCGCAGCAACAATTAAGAAGAAACATTTGGGACATCCTACGTGTACAGATCTTGAAGAAAAGTCTTTCGGGACGTGCAACGAGTATCGTTAGAGAGGCAGTTTTCGGCTGCTCGTGAGTGAGCATCGTTAAGGCGCAGCGGAGTTATCAATCTGTACGTATAACTGCGCCTGGAGGTTGTAGCAATAAAGAGAACCCAGCGCAGCCGTGGCATTTATGCGCCCACGCGGCCCCGCGATCGTAACTCGCCTTTATCGGAGATCGACGACGCCGGTAATTCCGCAAAAACGCGGTTACCGTTCGGCTCGGCTCGGCTCGGCGCGGCGCGGCGCGCGGATGCACGCGCCGAGCGATATCTGCACGCGCTGCAGCAGTTGCAGTTGCACCGCGAGAGCTCCCTACCGTTAACCCTTCTCTTTCTCTCTCTCCTCTCTTTCCCCTCTCTGTCCCTGATCCGCCGTTTATGGGCTGCGCCAGTCGATCCGCGGATAAACCGAATACGGAAGAACCCCTAACCGACGAGAGACCGCACGATTTTTGTCTGACGGCTTCTCGGGAAGATCGGATGACATCCGCGATTCCCTCTTGTGCAATCTCTCTGTTCATCCTTTCGGTATCATCTTTGGGAAAAATCTGCGCATTTTTACAAGGATTCTTTTTAACACGTTTTCTCCACAATTACGCGACTTTTTGGAGTCGAGAGAAATTTTTTAGTGGTTTTACTCTCAGTGACGTCGTTTCTTTGTTATACACATTTCACTCGCGGTTTCACGGATTGTTTAAAGACGTTCTGTGTTTGTAACTTTATTTGAATATATTCATGCTGGCGATTAATAGACGGATTTTTATGCGAAATAAAATTTGTCCAAGTTTATCGTAAGAAACTGAAGTTAAGTAAAATGATATTTTCTGTTTTAACGTCCTTAAAAATTCAAAAGTAATGTAACAATATCATTAAATCAATGTCTTCTTAGTTTTGTATTTGACGTTCACATTTTTGTCCTAAATATATAAAATCCGTAGTCCAGTGATTAAAAACAACTTTGTTTAAGTATATTTGAACTAGTGGCTGGAGCAGCGTTGGATGTAAGATTTCCTTAAGATCTATTGTAGCTTTCATTATTCTCCAATCAAATCCTGCTCTCCTGTAAAATTTGCACATTACATCATCCAACGTTGCTCCAGCTATCAATTCATTTATGGTGGTGATTAAAACAAGTTAATTTAAATATATTTATGCTGGTAATTACTTAACGGTATTTTAATAGAACTATTTGAAGATTTAGATAACCTTTTATCTGGCAAATGTTTCCGCTGACCAGAAAGAATGACATCGAAATATTTAGAGTCTTCCCGCGGGACTCTTCCTATTACATTCCGCAGGAATATTGTGGTTCAAAGAACGCCGGCGCAGCGGTAAATTATTTCTTTGTGTTTCTAGCCACAATGAATTTCACGTTCCACTGAAAGTTTTCTCTGGCGTGTAGTCGAAGCGAGAGGCTCTCCTGGACCGAAATGGCTGTTGTTGGTCGAATATAATTCGTCTCGTCCGAGGCTCTAATAAACGTTCCTTCTTCCTGGCACGATGCTCCGCTTGCGGTTAATGAACAAGCGTGATCGCTGAGCAGGAACCGGGTGTCTTTTTTCCGGCGTTCCTTCCGCGAACGACACGGTTTCGATGGTCGGTCTTCTAACGGGCTGCTGGCAACGGTTTCGAACCACTTATACACTACCGGCTAAAAGTTTCGAATCACACGAACATTTTCTCTGGAACTGTCCAGGCAAACTTCCTCGATACTAATGCTGGAATTGCTCAATTTCGCCATGTGTGAATATAATGCAATGCTGTTAATTATTGTATATTGAGTAAATATTCTATAAAACACAATAATACTGAATGATAATATTACGTTTGTCTTATATAAGCCACATGATTATTTTATTTAATGTTAGTTAAACTCTTCAGATGTGGTGTTGGACCAAACAGACAAATATTGTTCGTCCTTGAATTCATTAATTAATGATCATCCAGATCATCTGATCTCTTCTATCATTTTCTATTGCAGTATGTTTGTAACAAATTCATGTAGAAAAATCAACGAATAAAAATCTAGACAACATCATCTCCTCAACCCCGAAAAGGGCATAAATCGTTCAGAGCCTCAATAGATCGCTAGATGTCGGCTAGAACCGTTCAGCAGAGGCATTCAGAGCACGATCGAAAAGTTGCACGATCAAGGATCGAGAATCGGCGCGAACCAGCTCGTCATCGTCACGAGAGAGAGCTTCTCGGTCACCTGGTAGCGTAACTCGCGACAACGAGATCGTAATACCGATTACGAGGCGGATCTCGGCAACGATCGACGAGTATATGTACCTTGGTCCACGAGGTCTCGATCACGGCCGTTCGATCTCGATTGCGTATCTCGAGAGGAGTTCGACCTGGATCCTCGCGCGCGCGCGCGCGCGGGTCGATCGTCGTACCGTTAATCGATCAATTTGCAAGCAGCGCCGATCTTCGGATCGCGTCTTCAACTCTCCAGGATCCAGGCCGATCCACGATTTCGTGGAAACCTTCGCTGCCGGATTCCTGATTATTACAGGATATAGAACCCGGTTGCCTTTCGCTCGATCGGGTCGATCGAGATCGACGATTCGACCCTGCACACGGTTCATTACCACCGGTTTAACCGATCGGCCACTGCCCTTTACAACCTCGAGCTCGCTGGTTTTAACCGGAGCTAATTGAAAAGCCAGAATCGATAGACATAACCGGGCTCTAGATCATTCTTGGAGATCTTCTGCGTTCGACCGCGTTGTTATAGTTAATGAGAGTATTATTTGGCCATCTTTACAAATCAATAACAGCTGAATTTCTAACTTTCACTTCGCCGGTTACCGCAGGAGAAAATTGAAAAGCGAGAATCGATCGCGATCGACGTAACTGAGCTCTAGATCCTTCTTGCGGACCTTATACGACTGAGTGCGTTGTTCAGAGATTTAATGATTTTTTTCTGTAAAAATGGTTCGGTATTATTTGATAAAATAATATTTGAACATTGAAGGTTGAAACAAATGGCGGTAGCGAAGGTGTTAATGGAGCCAAGACGAACCGCATCTTGGCGCCTCGGATGAATTCCACAGAAAATATGCTAACATTTCGGTTCTCAGATCGCCAGAGATCCGCATAAAATTCCCACGAGCTTGACGATGCTGAGCTGCACGATTTCCCCAGCGCGGCACGGCGTTTTATTTCATAATAGAGAGATTTGAATTTATTAAGGCAATTTCGTCTCGCGTACCTCGCCGGGGAATTCGCTTGGGAATCTAAACGACCGATCGTCTCGAATCACAAAGAGTAATTTCCTTTCGACGCTGGCGGACGGGATATACAGAATATTAGCTGCACGGTTTAGTCTTGTTCCCTCGACTCTCGGCAGGCTAACCCGGGATCGCGTTCCACTCTAATCGCGAGGAAACACGCCGATAAGTCGGAATCATTAAACCCCGGGCATGAATCCGAGATCCGCCGTGCGCTATGCCCAGGAAGTAGCTTTAAAACGTGCTAAGTGTTCGATAATGAGCTCCTGTCGCCTCCGTTCTCTTCCCCCGGACCCCCTCTGCCACCTGTTTCGAGCTCTATCCTCGAGTTCGTTCGCCCTGGGAACACACCTGACACACCTACACTCGAGCACCTCTCGGTGACAGCGACGACGAACGGACATCGATTCTCGCGCGATCGAACATTGCTTCTTATGTTCGATTCTTTATCGAAACTCCGGAAAACGTTCCCAGCTTCCTCTAGCTAGTGGCTCTAGCTTGTTAGACCGATGATGTTCCATCCTCTATTTTCGTCGAATCGACGAAAAGGCATCCGACAACGTGCTTTCCTTTCATTTAAGCCGATGACTGGCGAATTAGACTGCGTAATTTCACATCGCTTTTTACACGCTACGATTAACCCAACTAGCTTTAATGATCGAACCTTTGGAATTCGATGGCGGATAATGGCAATCAAATTTTATGCTTTGATTTTTCCAGCAACTTCTCCTCTTTAATTCTTGCAACAATGTCTACAATCTTTTGCGACGATTAGGAATATCTTATTTTTGCTCTGGTGGAGCTAGTCGGTATGTATGCAATTTTATACCACGTTCAGGAATATTGTAATTTCTTCTTCTGTGCGTATTGCAATTGTTAATTATCACTCTTTTTAGATCTTGTGGTAGAACCTGCAATTTTCTATGACGTTCAAGAATATTGTAATTTTGTTAATTATCATTCTTCAGCCCTCACAACGATGCCTATAATATTCTACGACGTTCAGTAAGATCGCCAGGCTGCATAATTTCATCCCTTATTTTCACACGTCCGAAAATTCAAACATTCAAGATCACATTCACATTTAAGTACAAAATTACAACTTATTTTTTGGTAGAACCTGCAATTTTCTATGACGTTCAAGAATATTGTAATTTTGTTAATTATCATTCTTCAGCCCTCACAACGATGCCTATAATATTCTACGACGTTCAGTAAGATTGTAATCGCCAGGCTGCATAATTTCATCCCTTATTTTCACACGTCCGAAAATTCAAACATTCAAGATCACATTCACATTTAAGTACAAAATTACAACTTATTTTTTGGATTTACTATATTGTCTACTTGTTTACTATATAGTCTGTAATTTCAATTTGCGAAACACGGTCTATCACTCAAACGGATCTTGTCTGAGATTGCTTAATAGAAGAGCAAGCTCTTATGATGAACATAAAGTTGGTTGAACGATCGGTTTTAACCGGAAATTCGAGCAGTCTCGATATCGAAGATGGACCATTCTAGATCGAATTCTTTTTGTGAAGGCGTGTCGTGTTTACACACGGGGTTTATTAAGAAATAATTGAAAGATGAGAATTTCGATAGGGGTGAAAAGCAACACGACCTTTCGTGCGATCGTTCGACGACCAAAGGGTAATTGTTTTTCCCGAGTAATTGGTTTTCCCCCTCGCTTCCCTTCCTTTTCACTTTTCTGCCTCCTCCCTGTTGGTAGTGGTAGTCTACACACGTGTGTAACGTGCACTAACATGCTCGCTCGCACACACGATCCTCGCGCAAATTACGAGCTAGAAATTGAGCGTTACTGATTAAGGGCGGAAGAGATAATAGGCGGTGCGCGTTCGAGGATATCGTTAGCCATAATAAGACACCTTAAATGCCTTTGACGCGAAGCGGACTCGTCTTCCGCGATCGTGTAGGCTCTCGGTTCAACAATCCCCCCAGTATAACAATTCCCTCTCTCAAACAAAACTGGGAAAACACGGGAAAACGCCCATCAATTTCCGCTGAGCCCCATCAAATCCGAAGTATGAGCTGCACAAATTAAAATGGCTCTCACGGTTATTCCGATTAGTGGCACAGTAGGGTATTTCTCCCGAAAAGTCAGAGACAAGTCTATTTCAAAATTTAATAATATCCGGTGCTCTTTCTGGTATGATTACATTCGATAAAGATTTGTGATCCTACGTGAAACAAATATGGCCGTAGCGAACGTGTTAACCCTTTGCGCTCCGAATTATTTTTCAATTTTATTGCCAACACCTCCCTACTATTTTAAATGTTTTATTTGAAATTTACTTCAAAGGACAGTTCCTTCACTGCTACTTATTTTAAACAATTATGTTTACTAATTATATTAAATATATAGCTCTCTAATTTTGTTGTAATTTATATTTGTGGAACTTATATCTGTTTTTAACTAAAAAATAAGAAATTAAATAAATAAAGGAAGAACCCCAAATAAATGTAAAAACCCGTTTCATTTTTCTTTCTGACGTCGAGTCACACTCGACAAAGGAGTGCAAATGTAACGTTAATGTAGCTGTGGATCGTAGTCCTGTATGAAAATAAAATAAATAAATAATGAAAGAAAATGGAAACTGGCGATTGTTATTTATAATAAAATTATCGAGATTCTTTTATATACAGCTCAGTCACTATAAAAGCCTATTGCACTGTTTAGTAAAGGGGCTATTACTAAATTAGAAGGAGCTCGATATCATTTTCTTTTAAATGGTAATTCCAGAAGGTGTCGTTACATTATATTCACCTAAACAATTTGCAGGATTATTTGCCGGTGGGTACCTAAATCGTCAATTAAACATCCTGAAATCTCAGAGGTTGGAAGGTACGTTAAAATTGCATGCATAGTGTGCCATGACACTGCGAAATCGGTTCACAAGCGACCGCTCTTTGGACAACCGACAATTTCCGCGGACGATAATCGGGTGACCACGTTCGGCGCTCATTGTTCGGGAATGAGGAATCGTTTATCGTCGGTGGACGAGTCATTTATTACGAGATTCCACGGATGTCACTCGGTGAATGCGATGTCCGTTATGCGGTCTACATACGCGTTCGCCGTGTGCGGCACCGGCCACGATCAACGAAAGGCGATCGCAGTTACTTGCCAATGGAGATTGTCATCATCCTCTCTCTCTCTCTCTCTCCTGTCTCTTCGAATCTCTCTTCGTGGTTCTGAAATTCTCACTCGAAAACCATCAGTAATTAATCCGAGTACATTTTAACCCAAATTATCGAAACCAGAGCCACTTAAGCAGACAATCGATAAAGAATCGATCTGAATTTCTGAACATGGATAGGAACTTGAAATTGATATAACCTGGAGGCTACGAGATTAAATAATTAAGAATCATTTTCGTAGTTTTCGCATCTATAGATTTTATCAATTTAATTCCCGATTAACTAAATGCTCAAGTAAATAATAATTAGACTTTATGCAATTGAGAATAGTAGATCAATTTAATTGAATTTAAGAACGTCGATATATTATTTTCAGTTTATAAGGGCCATTACAGAAAAAAGGAATTTTACATCTTCTGTTTCTTGCAACTGATGCAGACAATTTTTATATTGCATACGGATCCGCAGTCCAATAATAACTGAATGAATGGGTTGAAGTTGTTGCTAGATGATCCGAGGTCATCGCTTGCTGCGAGATCTTTTAACTTTTCCTGTGGACGCGTTAGCGAATGAAGAGAAGGAGAGAGAAACAGCGTCAGAAATGTTAATTAACGGAAAAGATTCCGGCGGATAAAATACCACCGAGTTCCCGGGAGCGAGCAGTCATCTAGGAGGGCAGAGCTAGCTTGTTGAAGATGGAAGAAGCGTTCGCGCGGAGTGTTGGTCAGGGCCGTAGGCTCGCTCGGGGTCAACGGCCAGGCGGCGCCTCGAAGATCCTCGGACGAGAGATAGTGGGGCAGGTCGTGGCTGAGAGTCCGGGGAAAAAGAGAAGATCAGAGGGAGAGAAGAAGAGAGACTGGAGAACATCGGAGAACCGAGAGCCAGCCGAGTTTGACGCCGGATACGGCGCGACAGCTACGCTCCTGGTACAGGACATCTCTAACTAGGATACAGTCATTCAGTCTGATCCAATATAGTCTAATCAATAATTCAATCTCGTCTGAAATAAATCACTCTAGTGTGAAATAATTCAATCTAGTCTGAAATAATTCAATTCAGTCTGAAATAATTCAATCCAATCCGAAATAATTCAATCTAGTCTGAAATAGTTCAAGGTAGTCTGAAATAATTCACTCTAGTGTGAAATAATTCAATCCAGTCTGAAATAATTCGATCTAGTCTGAAATAATTCACTCCAGTCTGAAATAATTCACTCCAGTCTGAAATAATTCAATCTAGTCTGAAATAGTTCAAGGTAGTCTGAAATAATTCAATCTAGTCTGAAATAATTCAATCTAATCTGAAATAATTCAATCTAGTCTGAAATAATTCAAGGTAGTCTGAAATAATTCAATCCAATCCGAAATAATTCAATCTAGTCTGAAATAGTTCAATGTAGTCTGAAATAATTCACTCTAGTGTGAAATATATTCACTCCAGTTTGAAATAATTCAATCCAGTCTGAAATAATTCGATCTAGTCTGAAATAATTCACTCTAGTCTGAAATAATTCAATCCAGTTTGAAATAATTCAATCCAATCTGAAATAATTCAATCTAGTCTGAAATAATTCATTCTAGTCTAAAATAATTCAATCTAGTCTGAAATAATTGAATCTAGTCTGAAACAATTCAATCTAGTCTGAAATAATTCACTCTAGTCTGAAATAATTCAATCCAGTTTGAAATAATTCAATCCAATCTGAAATAATTCAATCTAGTCTGAAGTAATTCAGATCAATTATTCAATTTAATGCGAGATTCAAACGCAACCCAGTTCTTGGAGCAAAGATGCCTAGCAGTCATGGTTCCGTCTTGAAAATGCATTGTACTTTTTAAAATTAAAAAATCGGCAAATTATTGAAATAGTCCGATCAATTGTTGAATTTAATATGAACTTGAAACCTAGTCTGAGGAACAGAGACTCCTACCTAGATTGGGTGCAATTTTTTACCACGAAGAAAAAGTCCACGTTTTCCCAAGGTTTTTCAATTAGAATTTTTAAGTTCGTTCAACCTTGCTCCCCTATTGTCGATGCAAGCCAGCGATAAAGCCAAAAGCCCGGCCTGTTCGAAGAAAAGCATAGGAGAGAAACGATGACGATGACGATCGCGCGGCTGATGATGATGAGGTTGATGATGATGGTGATGATGATGATGATGGTGGCGGCGATGAAGAAGAAGAGGGCTCTCGTCATGGAGCGGTGAGTTTCTAGCAAGCCCTGAAATAGTACCTTCGGCTCCTTGCCCTTCTCTCGGAGCCCTTGTGCCCTTCTTCTCTCGTTCATATCGTTCGAGGACAAGATCTCGCGAACGTTAACATCCTGCTCGATGTTGAACCAAATGAGAAACATTAATGATCTTCAAACGGCGAGAGAATTCGCTTTTCAAGGCTGCTCGACACGATTTATTCTCCATTTTACAACATGAATGACGCCATCTTGACGACATTAAGATCGTGCAGACAATTACTCGAGTTGCAGATAAATGATTTAATTCTTCAAATAATAAATCAGTGCACAGCTTTCTTTATCTTAATAAGCAAACAAAATAAAGCCTCCGAATAAAGCATTATTTTTATTTTAAAAACGTTTTCTCCACAACACAAAATATTACATTTCCAAAAATACGATCTAAAACATAAATCTGACGGATACTGGACAGATCTTCCAAAATGGTCGATCCCAGATCTACAGGAGTCTCGGAAAGATCCCGCGGTCAATAATTGATCCATCGTCCGGTTTTTTCCGGCGCTTTATAGTCTCAGGACGTTAACGACCGTCGAACCGATCGACATCGTGCTTTTTGCCGGGCCCTCAAATTGCAATGTATAAAATTCACACGTGTCCAGACTTGCGCTCGTGTAACATTATACCTACCCGAGCGTTCATCTTGTATGTACCCTAAGCGAGAAAAAGAGAAATGTACCCTAAGAGAGCAAGAGAGAACGAAAGAGAGAGAGGAGGCTTGCATCCACAGGTCTGTCTATCGTCAACGTCCTTTTCCCCCTTTTTCCCCGGCAGTTCCCAGATTTAATCAGAGTCTTTTCACGCTGCGTAGGACATGCGTGACATATACGCATACACACACACACACACCGGAGGAACTAGACGCGCGATTAAATATATATACGAAGGCTCCGCGATGATTTAATGGCCTGCGTGCTTAATGGACGACTCCTAGCGAGAAGGCTTCTTTTTCCTGCGGACGCGTTTTCTCCGGCACCGTGACAGCCGCAAAGTGCTGCTCGCTCGAATAATTTCCAGGAAAACGACGCGCCGCACCGCGATCGCTTATTAACGCGCGCTACTTTGCGCGCGCCCGCGCGGAATGCTCTCGCTTCTCTGCCCTTTTTCAGTTAGCGCGATCAAAATAGCCTGCGCCACCGAGGTTCGCCCGTGTAATCCGACGGAATTGCCCGGTGCTCGACGAAATTGCCGCTCGCGAAACAATGAACGCCTCTCGTCTCGTCCAATGACGAATAATGGACGCGATTTTGTCAGCCTTTATGGGAACGACCGCGAACCGGTTGCTCTCGATGGTACAGCATCAGCTTGTTGTCAATCGTATCTTGCCGCAGATTATGCGCGTTTATAGATTTTTGCAAAATGTGCCGAGCGAGTTCGAAATTGCTGTGAAACAATGAACGTCTCTCGTGTTCAATGACGAATAATGGACGCGATTTTGTCAGCCTTTATGGAAACGACCGCGAATCAGTTGCTCTTGATGGTGCCAGTAAGCTTCAGTTTGTTGTCAATCGTATCTTGCTGCAGATTATGCGCGTTATTATAGATTTTTGCAAAATGATTAGCGAGTTCGAAGCTGCTGCTCATAAAACAATGAACGCCTCTCATTACTCATTTTGTAATAATGTATGCGATTTTGTCAGCCTATATGGCGACGATCGCGAACCGGTTACTCTCGGTAGCTCCAGTGAAGCTTCAGCTTGTCGTCAATCGTATAGATTCTTGCTGCAGATTATGCGAGTTTACAGAATTTTGCAGAATCTTCAGCGAACCTTATTAAGATTTCTATTTACATATTATTAAATGTTATATTAGCCGTTCCGATTTTATACGAATTTTATGGTCGCCGGTGTGGCAATCACCGGTTTTAAATCTGCTTAACAATCAAGGGCTTGTTAATCCGTTCTTAATAGCGTTCGCAATTTCGTTCGCGAGCGAACGACACGTGTAACATAGTTTAACGATGTCTTCTGCGAGCTTGTTAGAATCGAGTAAATATACTTTAATTATCCCTTTTGACGTTGTTACGGGAGCAAGATTCGTTTGATGGTTCGGTTTCCGTTTACAGGGACGTTATTCTGCTTTTTCAACAGTTCTAGGAAAAATTCATAGGAATTCGACTAATTCGAGGTCGTAACAGTTGAGATCGTACTCGAGTAATTGAAACGAACGTGATTCCGAGACGAGCGAGATGCTGAAACGAAGTAATTATTTGGAAAACGAGTTATCGAACGGCGACGTAACCGCGAGAGAGCCTAGCCTCGAGTGTGGCGTTCCGCTTCCCTGGCATTGAACTCACCGAGTTCTATCCATGCGGCTCTGCGACGGCCACCTGTCTGCGAGATTCGGCTTTCGCTTTTCAGCAGTTCGTTTTTTTGCCAGCATCCTTTCCGCCAAACACACTCGTATCGGACCAAGAGATCAATCTCTAGATTAATAAGTAGCCTAGGCAAATTAGGGGAAGGCCGTCGAGACGCAGAGTTGGTCAGTATATCGATCTCCAAGCAAAACACAAATCCTCTGTCTCAATTCTAAACAGATTGTAACCAGAGGCGGATTTTAACGGAGTTACTGCAATTATGATCGCGTTATGCAATTATGAAGCCGTAATTAATGGACTGCGGATTTTATGCGTTTATAGCAAAATTGAATAGAGGAAATTTTAAAAAGATTTAGATGACCTTAAATAACTAAACTAGGTTTGGGGGACCCGTTAAAATCACACTAATATTTTTAATTTACTCAATTATTCAACAAATTTATTTCTTCGAGTATTATAAGAAAAATGGTTAAAAATTTGGATCGATACATTCTCGTTATTCTTGTAGCGTACTTTAGTCACTTTTAGTGCTCAGTGAACGTAATGTTAATAAATATGTAGATAATATGGGCGTGGGACTCTATAGAGAATTGAGAAGGATTAAGTTATCTATTAGTTTTGGATTTGCTCTGACGGATTGACAGTGAACCTCGCTATAAGTGGCACAGGCCGCCGTTGGGTCGACGGACTCTCGAAACACGCGGTACCAGCATGAATATTCGGCGGGCGTCGTAGCCGAACACGAAATTGACTGTCCATTTCGAATACGAACGAATACATGGCGTCGAGCATTCGCACACCTCGAAACGTTGCGTTCCACAGAATTGTTCGCCAGCATATCTTGTTTATTACACTCGAGTGGGGTGGAGTTAGGATCCAGAAGCTAAAAAATAGGAGCACGTTCGCATCGAGGTCCAGTTCCGAGTAAAACGCGTTTCGGTTTCACGCGCGCGCGAGCGCGATGTTACGGACCTTCACCCGTTGCTCAACTCGGCTACGGCCCTGACTTTGAACGAACCTCGGAACCTCGGCTCTCTCTCACCGTGGGAATGGCGGCCACGAGGTATGCATCGACCGCCGAGGACTTTTATTCGATCGACGAGGACTTTTATTCGAGCCGCCGATCGATCATAAACACTAGCGGATACGCGTCCCAAACGTGCTGCCCCCAGGCCGAGATCGATCTACCGTAAGTCCCGTGACAAATCCGCCGATTTACGAGCTCCGGCATCTTCGCTGACCTTCAGATCTCTTAGATCTTCGCGATCTTTCCGATATTAAAGCAACTTTCCGGACGTTTGATTCACGGCTCTCAGAAATTGCTTTATTTCTAGGAAATTAATAGTAAGCGAAATAAAAATTTTTAACCAGTCACTATGGAAAATAATAGTATGTCACCCACAGTCTCTTCAATTCTGAATCTGAATCAACAGATGATGATAAGAATATTCCTCCATCCAATATATGAGACACATTAAACAATTTTGGAATCGAGCTCTTAGCAGCCTTAAACCTACCATCACCGGTCAAAATGACCGGTACCAGATTTTTTATTTTACGATTATTGATATAATCAAAATAATTTCGTAAGAATTGATTGTATAGATATCTTTAGTGGAATAGATATTACAATAGGAGCTGCACAAAGTCTAAATAAAATCAATCTTGTCGTTTTTATATAAGGAAACATGTATCTGTTACTTTTAAGGCTCGATAGGTTTAGTGTTAAGAAAACGAGACTTATTTATTTAAATTTCGCTCTACATTCCAATTTTTCGACTATATCAAATCGAATAACTATTAAAGTCTGGAATTCATCGTATCGCTTCGATACGATCGTATCGTTTCAATTCAACAAATTCACCCATAAGTGGACTTCTAAAACGTACATTAAAATTTTCAATGTTCCATTCTACTGATTTGGTGAATAGAAAGTAATTTTGACATTAGACGTACTGGGCACTGAAAATGAATTATACACAATATACTACCCTCTAAAAATGACAAGACTGAATTTTTGCGGCTTTTTATACAAGATGAAAATTGTGTTCATTAATTGTAAGAAGTTACTCAATAAAAATATCTTTTTAATAATCTGTTTAGTTTACAATGTTCCTGAACTCTTTCGATGTTCTCAGTTCACCTTCAACAATTCGAGTGCCCAAAATTGGCTCAAAACTTCCACAGAATGAAAGTAATTTAATTAACGAAATGAAGGTAGAGAAAAGTCAAGATATATGACGCAAATCCTAGTCAAATTCGCTATGCTCGATACACACAATAGCGCCAAAACTCATTTATAAAAATAGCCAGATAATTCTGTCTCACATTTCTGGAAGACGTGACAGTCAAGATATTGATTCTCGTATCAAGATTGCAAATGAAATCGAGCCGCGACTAACAGTCCACTTAGGAGAGTCAACCAATCTGCCTCACTAATCCAGAAGACCAACCCGATCCTCGGATCACTCTTCCAGTTCATTTGCGACCGCGTCGTCGACCTCGAGCTCTCAACTAACAATTACAATCCTCCTCTTCAAGGTTCAAGACTCTGAACACTAGCCGGTGTTGTGAACACTAGTGACCACGTACCTTGATCGTAAATCCACTTGACACCGAACTGGCAGTCCCGACGGTCTCACCGGCTGCTCAAATCACTGGGGTTGTGTCACACTTGTCCGCGAACTTGGTCAACCGTTCGTGGTCCTTGAGCGAAGGGTGAGAAAGGAGGTGGGTCAAGTTGAAAATAAACAAGAACAGGTAAGAAAATAAACGGGGACGAAGAGATGACAGTGGACAGAGAGGACAGGTGTTCACCGATCAGTCGATCACACGCGACGAAACACTTCTCTGTTCGGAGTTGAGAACGGCCGGGAACGAACGAACGATAAAAAAAAAAAACAATTCCGCTCCTGATGGCTGGGCTGTCGGCACGGCTCTGTCTTCGAGGCGGCGCATCGGGCTGACTTTATAAACCGGCCCGGCCTGGTGGTGGTCGCTTCTACTTGCCGATCAAACCAGCCCGACGATTGGCCGAGATCCGGCAAAACCGGCCGCCGATTGGCCGAGAGATCTAGCGGTACCCGTGGCTCCATCCGAGGGGGATCTTCTCTTTCCCTCCGAGTCTCACTCTCTTTCTACAAACGTTTTCTTTCCTCTTTTCTTTCTCCGCGCGCGGCGTACTCCTTCGCTCTGCTATCCACGCGGGGGCCCGCGCTACACGCACACGGCACACACACGTACATGCGCAGGCTGGTTACTTCGCGTAATTAGGGAACAGTGACATTTTACCGTTTTTTTCTCTTTCTATCTCCTCCGCCGCTGCTCCTTCGTTCCTTTCTCCTTTCTTTCTCTGTTCGGTTCTGTTGTTCTCGAGGATCTGTCTTTTTCTTTCTATCCTCAGGCTTGCTAGGTCGAGAGAGCTCGCGCGAAGCGCTTCCGAACGGAGAAATGATTTATGCTCGCGGTTACCGCGACCCCGACCCGCTACCCGCGAACTGACCAGAGATAAGAATTCTATGGCGACAACGGGGCTTTTCTACGGTGTTTGCGACCTGCTCCGGAGGTCTACGACTGGTTCGCCGTTCTACATCTTTGCGAGAAGATTTTGGCTCTTACTACTGCAGACTGGGTTTAATCCCCTGCCTTACAATATCGTGTCTGACTCGCAATTAAGATTTTGAACAGATTTTGATATAAATGTATCTTAATAATTCCCTTTAAACCAAAATAAAATTCTATTTTGGTTTTGTTAATATACAGTTATTGGATACAGTTTTTTAGGAAATTACTATCTACAACGAAAGTTCTAATCACTGACACCGTAAAATAAATCGTAGGGCAAGGGGTTAAAAGTTCGTCTAAAAGTCGTTTTTTACTGGACTGTACATATTTATGCGAAATGAACATTGATTGCACAAATGAACAAGCGATTGCAAGAAACAGGAGTTAGTGTCTTTCACGTACTATTTTTATTGAGTTTTAAGCTAAATTGCAATTAAACTCTTAAGGCGCAAGAAACAGTAGTTAAAAAAATGTTAGACGAATTATTATTAACGTGCTGTTTCTATTGAGTAAAAGCTAGGCTGAAGCTGAACTCGATTCACTATCAGACCTCAAGAAGTTTTTATTTTAAATAATTTTCTTAATCTATTTTTGATAATCCTAGTAATATGTAATTTTTCAAAGCTCGTATTTTTGTTGACACTAAGCCTGTTATAATTTCATAGAAATGATTCGTACAATAATGAATCAGGATTTCTTGTAAAATACCACCTGAGATAAAATGGAAGCCTCCCGTTTACAATCGATCCGTAAAGCGGTTTTCACAAAATCGTGCATTCCTCACAGTTATTCTTGAAATTTATAGTAATCATAAATTCCGCAGCTTATGCAATTTCCTGATACAAACGCAAGCTCGTAAATAACAGGTGCAGTATTGCTTACCGAGAATGATATCTTCATTCTCCCAAGATATTGTCCTACAGTTTAATGGAATTCGTCGTTTTACAGCTTCGAGGAGACATCGCTGCGACATTATTATTCGACTTGATGTAGTAATAGACGTTTTTACGAAGTAAGTACAACGACACCGGTAAACATATGTATCCGAATACCTTCGGGAATCAATGTGAAGAAGTCTAATTACAAGATCGAGTCACTACTAGCGATAGGACTGGATTCATGAGTGGATGATCTGAATATATAAGTGCGCAAGTTATCAGTTACAGGTTGTAAATTAGATTGAAAAAGCTGCGTGCATATACCCGTTATATATACATATATATAGAATTCTTGGACCTATAAAATGTAATCGAAATAAATAATCTCGCTGAAACGTGCAGTAGTAGTTACCATATTAGACCGGGCCGCGATGATAGCGGACGTAATAAAAGAAACGGATTCCCATTACACTTCGGTCTCTGTAATCCACATTTTTATTGGCTCGTAAAACATTGTATTTGTATAATTATCCGGATCATATATGGTCTTCGCATAAATATCTGTTACATGCTTATACGGAGGAAGAAGAGGAGCGAAAGGATTACTTGGAACGTTCTAAGTCTCACCGACAATAAAGCACAAAGAATCTTCGATCCCACTTTCTAATTATTATCTTCCCTCATTCCTGCGAACCCAATATTTGTTGCATTTGTTTCAAGCGGAGCTTGAAAGTACACCTTGTGGAAGAGACCAGGTGAAATTTATAATTCCAGGAAAATTGGAAGAATTTACTGATGGCAATATAGGGTAAATGTACCTATTACTGCGAGTGTACGTGTTACTGCTGTATTTTTTCCTAATGAGATTAAAATACGCAAAAATAAATACCTTGCCCTGAATAAATTTGTACAGTAAACATTATTTTTGTACCTTTCGTATCAAGGGTAATTAAATTTAAAATATACTTTAATATTAATCTCGAATATAAATGAGCTAATTAAATAAGATTTTTTTCGTTGCATACAGATTATAAATATTTAATTTGATGTGAAATGTAATTCGAATTTCTTTTTAGAAATGAATTTAATTCATATATTCTCGTACAATTCAAGTTTGAATTTGTGTCAATGAGCGATTGTATATCATTTGGCGTAGAATTATTGTAATTTGCGAAGACCGTAGCTGAACAGGAGTAATTTGAATGTTTCATTGCGAGCATCGCATACATCCGCAGGCTATTAGTTGCTGCCTTATGGGTAGAACCTCTATGTTGATCGTCGGCAAAGGAACCGGTAGAGTTAGCACTTCGATGACATCACATCGACATAAGGTGCTTGCCGAGCCTAATTTTTCGGCGTGACTACAGGTCGAAAGTATGGGGCCAAGTTGTCTAGAATATAATAACATTATTCTGATCAATGATGGAAAGACTAGCGCTCTGAAAATGTTAAGAATGCTAACACAATTCCTACGTTTAAGTACTCAGCAGAGCATGCTTCCGGTTACAAGTAGAACCCGATGGATCTTAGCAAAATATTCAACGCGTATGTATATTCTTTATGTACCATCATACACGTTGAAGGAACGATAACAGTCCTTGAAATTGGAGTAGCAGAACTGGAACATCAATTTGTTGAACATCTTAGAAACTGGAGGGTATAGGATAGGTAGTCAATTTATAGAAGAGGAATAGGAAGTATTTAGACAGCAAGAAAAGACTTGTAAATAAGGTTTAGCTTGAACAGTTCTTCAGTCATATCAAACTTCTTCGAGAAACTACAGAATTTGAAAAAAAAAGGAGGCGGCGAAAGTATCAAAAAGGATAAAAGGGGAAACATATTAAAAAAATCCAGCATGCCAATGAAACAATAAGAGAAGACAAGAAGCTAAAGGAACAATAGACAGCGAGGAGGATCATCAATTTTTCAGGAGGCATCAAACACAGATCGTTGGCCAGCATCGTGAAGGAAGCGGCGTCGAGTGCACAGAGCGAGTAATTTGCGTGCGGCGATGGCTAGTGAATTACCGATCGCTGGGATAGCTGTAGAGGATCATCGGGGATCCGAGAAGAAGAAGAAGAAGAAGATTTGCCGCGACCGCGGGTGTAATCTTTTGCTCGGCGTTCGGCGACGACATAGCGATGGTCCCGCGGAAAAATGCATAGCTCGGCCGGCGACGATGAAATATCACCGTGACCGACCGAGTCAAATCGACTTATTACGACACCGAGGAGCTCTCGGCACCGCCTAGCCGCACGGAATTGCAAAAACTCGAGGCTACTAATCGTCGATAGCGTCTCCGAGCCGCGGTCAACGACTAGGCATCGTCTCCGCCGCGCCGTGAACTTGGCCGTACCAGCTACAGTGGGAGGCTAAGAGAGCTAAGAATGTCGAAGAGAGCTGAAGAGAGCTGAAGTTGGAGCTGGGAAGAGCTGGGAGAGTCAGAGGGAACTAAAGCAGAGGTTGAAGGAAGTTAAAGAGAGCTAAAAAGTGTCGAAGCAGGATCTGAAGAGTGCTGAAAGTGGCTAGAGCAAGATCTGAACATAACTGAAGAAAGCTGGGTGAACCTGCAGCTACCTACATTCCGATTTCGATGGTTTTTTGATCCAAGGCGAAGCAGGAGCTGAAAACAGTTGAAGAGCGCCGAAGCAGGCGCTGAAGAGCTGGAAGTAAGGGCCTGTTCAGACACGGCGGAAACCGCGCGTTTTCGACCGCGCGATTTTTGTTTTCGATTGTTCAACCGCGCGGTCACGTGTGAACGAATGCATAGATGCTAATGTAATAAGATCCGCGCGGTTCAAATCGCGTGGTCGAAAACGCGCGGTTTCCGCCGCGTCTGAACAGGCTCTAACTAAAGCAAGAGCTGAGAAGAGCTGAAAAAAGCTGAAGGTAGCTAGAGCAAGAGCAGAAGTGAGCTGAAAGTAGTTATGGCAAGAGAAGGAGAGGCTTGAAGGTAGCTAAAGAAGAGAGTTACGTTGCACCGGCCGACGCGCCGAATTAATCTTACTTATTGCCTCGCTTGACCCCCTGCCACCCTGGCCACTGTTCCAACAGGCTCTTCCTGGTAGCAGAGGGCTTCTTCTCGTTCTTCGCTTCGTCTCTCGCAACGCGGCCTTCCCGATCGAACCACGGAAAATTTCTTCTGTTTCTCTGCCTCTTCTTCTTCCTCCACCTCGATTCTCTTCTGTCTTCGTTCCGCCGGTTTTTGCAAACAGAATGACGAAGCGACGCGGATATTGCCACCACCGTGCTAGCGAGAACAATATTTTATCAAGCCTCCGCGATCCTAAGCGCGACACGTATCTGGATAATGATCGGACACTTCTTCCGCGACGGACATCTCGCGATTTGTCCAACGGACACGCTGCTTGCTCGACACGGGGCAAGAAGACTCTCTGGGTCACGTAACAGGCGGCTTTGTTTGCTGCTACTTGCTGTTAGCGGCATCCGACACTCTTCCTCGGGACTATGATCGTCGTTTAGTTTCTTTTAGCAGGCGTGATTGTTGCTGATGTTCCCCTCTCATCGTGGAAAGGATTGTTCTCGTTACTTTCCTTCGGCAATGAATAGACTGCGGATTTTATTAATTGATGGAAACAATTAGTAGAGACAACAGTCTGGTTACTATCATGCTGCTTCTACTGTGCAAAAGTTTGGAAAAATGGGGATTACCTAGAGAGAGAGAGAGAGAGAGAGAGAGAGAGATAGGACTTTCTTGCTTTAATAATTTTAATATATTGCCACTAATAGGGTAACCGTACCGATTACTGAGGTATCATGCTCCTGCCGCAGTATTAAGGTCATTCCTAGTGATTTCTGTGCCGCGGTAATGAGCTCCTCCTTCACATTAATCTACGTAATGTTGACGGCTTATTTATTTCTATTGAAAAGGCAAGAGAAGTTCCTTTTTATATTTCTATTGTATCGAAGTAGGTATCTAAATAATAATCATACTTTTCCCTGTGCAATTTAAAGCAATATGTTATAAGGAATGTACAGTCATGAGAACAACAGTCCTTTGGCGATCGAGATAGAAGAAAAATGGTCTTACTTTTACCTTTTCTGAGGAATGTCTTTTCAAATCTTGAGATTATAAAAATATAAGAATCAAAATATTCACTTTCACGTATTTTAATGTCATTGGAAAAAAATACCTCAGTGAAACGTGGACCCGCAGTAATAGGTACATTTGCCCTAATTCCACGTAAAGTCACTTACCTACAATCAATCTCCCAATGCGATATTCCGCGAATTCTGAGCGTTCCCGAGTTTTGGCGAACACAGTTGTTCCGGTAGCTGATCGGTCGACTGCTAACAAGGCCATTAGCCAGCTTCAGAGATAAAGAGAAGAGAGAGAGAGAGAGAGGAGAGAATGAGGAGAGAAGAAGAAGAGGAACAGTAGGAACCGATCGGTTGCTGGCGGGGTGGCGCGTGTACGCGGCCGCTCACGCAACTCTGCGCGTAATTTCCATTCAAATGAACCGACCGAAGAAAAGTTAACTGTCGCTAACGAGCTGCCTCGCCACGGGCGCCCATAATTGCACACGGCGGAAATGATCGGGTCTTAGACGACCCTCACCTCTGACCACTATTTTTCGACCGCGGGAACGTCTCGGAGATATGTATTCTAATTGCGGATACCAGCACCGGCGAACTAATGGCTGACAACCGGTGATCCGTGAAACTGCTCTCACACCATCGAGAGACTTGACAGAAAGACAGAGGGAGAGAACACTGCATTTCCTAGCCACTGAAACACTAACTGCAGAAGTAATTGCAGTATTCGATAGTGCGCCCGGTTCAACCCTTCATCATTTTGCAAGTCTGAATGTTGCTTCTTTATCTGTAAGAATAGACTTTGTTAATTGGCGGGAGGCAATTTAGCTTGCATACTGAAATAATTGCCACAAAATCAAAGCAGTTTGATTAACTTGTCGCGTTCACTTGAAAATGCAGCATTTAAACCAATTAAACTTGCATGCTTAAATAATTAGTTCTATTATCACGTTAAATGTAGGCTATTAGCTTTAAGATTCCCACAAAGTCAAAGCAGTTTGATTAATTTGTTGTGTATTCATTTGGGAATCTAGTATTTAAACCAATTTAACTTGCATGCTTAAATAACTGGTTCTATCGCCGCGTTAAGTGATGATTATTAGCTTTTAAAATTCCCACAAAATCAAAGCTGATTAATTATTACTTTGTGGCATTCACTTGGAAACCTAGCATTTCCAGTAATCTAGTCTACATTCTAAAACAATCGGTTTTATTTATGACGTTAAATGCCAACTATTAATCTTGACCATTTCCACAAAATTAAAGCAGTTTAATTAATTTATCGCATTCTTTTGGGCATCTAGTGTTTAAACCAATTTATCCTGCAAACGAAAATAATTGGTTTTGTTATGACTACATAACGGATCTTTATGCAAAATAAAAATTTTCTACCTGAATTGCAGCAAACTGAGGCGAAATAGATATTTATTTTCATTCTGAAAATGTTTAATAGGGGAAGATAGGTATTTTTAAATCTTTCTATTTTTATTATGAATTCTTGTTACGTATGATTTTGAATGATGTTATGAATGATTTTTGTTATAAATTCATAAAATGCACTGTCTAATTATGCTAGTATATACAACATTATATTCTGCTACAAGATCAAAAAGTTAGATAGAAAGATAAAATTTAGTTTATCGAAGTTCGATTAAAAATCAATTTCTAAATTTCTGAACCAGCTCTAATGTGATCAATGTAAACGTGTTAAAATTGTGTTTGCAATACACTCAAATAGTTATTGATTCAAGTGATTTTGTAGCGTCTTCGAGGCTTCATCTTCTTGGTTGGATGCAGCTCTTCTCAGGCCCCGGCCCCTATTTTTCACAGATCGATATGCAGCTCGCGAATTTGCATAACCATCCGCAATCCACAGATCAGACAGGAAAAAAGCATCTGTCGGAAGTCTGACAAGGGCGATTTGCATACTGCCACTGGTCGTCCCCCCGACTACGGCGTCCGCATGTTAGATCACCGAGCATAAAACGCTACAGTTAGGCACTTAGACTGAGCAGCGACGTTGATTTCGGCTGATTGTTTTCCCCGGTTCTGTTCACGGTCCGTGGACTGCGCTGTCGCCGGCAAAACTTGTTCAGCAAGGTGTTTTGTGTGCCTCGGCTTTTATTTAGCAAGCTAATTAACACTGTATCCATCAACGTCTATCTCATTCGAGCACACATTAGAAACATAATAGAAGACACAGCACAATAGAAAAATCTAAGTATTAGGAGTACGAAGTAATTTTTAGTTCTGAAGTCATTCGTAGTTTATATTCATAAAATATAATTACTTTCTTCTATGTTTTCGCTATGTTATTACGTTAACCCTTTATTGCATGAATTCTTATGACGAGTTGAAACAAATATATATGGCTGTTAGTCTACTTAAAAATGAGTGTGGTCATGAAATAAATAATAAAATTTTATTAGGAAATGTTATTTATTGCATTTTATGCCTGGTCCTGTATGGGAACTTTATATATATGCAGTTTTATGCTCAGAGTCTACAGTATTGTCTACTTAATTTACTATAGAACATTTGAAATTTAAGTTCCCAATTGGGAATGCGATAGAGGGTTAATTTAGGTGGTTTGATTTCATCCATCCCACGATTCCATCGTGGTAAATGATCGTGCAAACTCGTCGAGTGAATCTGGCAAGAACAACTGATAGTTTATCTCGGGGGCCGATTTGGTTCCACGGGGGAGACATTTCTCCCGGTCACCAGGCGACCGGATTACCGTTACCGTTCTGTCCGAGGAGAATTGATCGCCCCCACCGAAACAGAGAAACAAGTACAACGATGGCGCCCGTTGAATAACCAACGAAGGTCGTCATCCAAGGCTATCGGTCAGAACCGGTAAATTGTAATTCCATTTCTCGTCTGTCTCGTAAAGAAGCCCCTATTCCCGTGCGAAGGGGACCGAGGCACGCGAAACCAATTACACGCGAAAACCAATTAATAGAGACGCCCTCTCTCCACTGAATTCGCCATTGGAAAACCGGGGGTCGCCATTTTAACCCTGGATAACCGAGCTCGCGCAAAAATGGCGACCGGTAGCGATGGGAGCGAAACTAATCTGAAGCCTTGCAATTAAATCGTAAGGCAAGGAATTAATTCTTTCACTTTTATTAACTCGACAAGTTGAAGTAGGCGAAGTTTAAAATAGTAGGGAGTTAGCTATAATCTTGAATCTGTGCAAATCTGGGACTAATTCTTTTTGCACTATTTTCACAAACCTTTATCGAATGTAACGATACCGGAAAGAGCATCGGATATATTACTCAATAGTATAACAAAACCGCCAATCAAGTTTTATAATCGTAAAAAAAGTTACAGAAGGATTGATTATGTTCAAATATTAACAACTATACTAATTTAGTTGATAACGAAATGAAATCTGTGCGAAAGTGCTTTGTATACCTACTTGAAAAGCTTCTGCAATGTACACAATTTTCTTAAAACACTTGAAAATCGCTAATGAATGAATGCTGTTTCAGAAACTGATTAAGAACGCACAGCGTGCTATAAGATCTCTTGACTTTCGATGAAGTAGAGTACTTCACAGATGTACAAATAAAAAAAACAATACTGAAACCTTATTCTTCAGACCTTTAACCCTTAGCACTCCGAATTATTTTTCAAATTTGTTGCCAACAAACTTATTTTAAACAATTTTGTTTACTAATTATATTGAATATAGCTCTCAAACTTTGTTGCAATTTATATTTGTGGAACTTATATTTGTTTTTAACTAAAAAATACAAATAAAGGAAGAACCAAATACAATTCAATTGTTTTATTTCAGTTGAATATCAACCCATTGCAAAGATAGGATGAAGAAAACCAAGTTATGCTGGAAGCAATGAAGAACGATGGCTCCAATAATTCTAAGCTCACGCACCTAGGGAAAGCAAAGATTCACAGCCAAGGGATCCTACCTACAAGTTTAAAATGCAGTAACGAAATTATTAAAAATTAAAAATTTAGATTTTATAATTTAAAAATTATAAAAATCCAGAAACTACCTGAACACTCAAAATTAAAATTAGGAGTAACATTTTTAATTTATTGTTTAATGTAATCTATTTTTTTTGTAAATTTTTTTAATAAATGTTGCGTTGTATATTTATTTTCTTTTGCTTCTATTATTATGGGACAAATTAAATTCATCAATTGTTACAATTATTATGGGACAGAGGGAGTGTATGTTTTTAAACTTCCTAGAAAACTGTCCCGATCTCATTTGCCGCAAAAAGACGAGCAAATGCGGAAAAATCGCGATGATTGGCAAAATGATGAATCGCCTGCAAGTTCGGAATTTATTCCGATAACTGTTTCTGTTCGACAGCGAGCAGTCCGGATCGCCGTCAACGACGTTCTTCCTATGGTCTCGCGTGTCCGTCATTACCGGCATGCCTCGCCGCGGAGAAACTAATTAAGAATAGTTTAACGCGAGTTAGAAATACGTCGGCGAAGCGGTACATGGCATTCCGCGCGGTCATTTCCTCGAGCGTTCTGGTTGCGCGGAATAATTTGTGGATCAAGTTGCGCTCCGCGATGTGCAAATCGTCTGTCCACCGGTTGCCGTTCCGAGGTGCATAACTATCGTCGTGTTTTCCGATCGAAGAAATCGCGTGTCTGCGTCGACGCACGATCGGACACACATCGTCCGCGAGCTGTCTTTCCGAATTTCACGCCGGATTCACGCTGGTGACGTCCATCATCGGCTGAACACCTGCGTTGCGCACATTCTGATGCAGCTGCATCATGGTCTGGGAAGAGTGGATTCTTCTCTTTATTATTTGCGCTCAGGAAAATCTCCGAGGAATCCTTATACAGTCTAATGTTTAAATCAGTGTCTCTCAACCTGTGTGCCACGAGAGATCGTCAAATGTGCCGGAACGGCTTTTTGTAGTTTTACTATTCAACATTCTTTGGAAAAAATTTGGATGAGTTCTGGCTTCCTGTCAATAATTTGTACTCTGCAATCAGCTTGAAAGCTGTTAAAATTCTTCTGCCATTCGCATCTTCATGGTTCTGTGAATTTGGATTTTCAGCATTGACAGAAATCAAGTCCAAAAAGCGAGAAAGACTTTTAAAAGTTGACGATGAAATGCGATCTTGTCTGCCGACTTTGGAACCTCGTTTTCATTTAATTTGTTCAAGAAAACAAGCTCAGCCCTCTCATTGAATAAATTTTGTAAATAAATAATTTGTTTTGTTTTCTTTTGTATCATGCAACTTTTACATTTTTTATATTCAGGTGTGCCGCAAATAATTCCAGATATTTTTAGTGTGCCGTCAACCAAAAAAGATTGAGAAATTTGCAACGCTTCGTTCTTCGACGCTCTTCCAAATTTTTAATTTTTTGGGACACTGTTTGATTGCATTCTTCGTTGTAGAATTGTTGAATTGTTGTAGAAAATTTCCAAAGCTTCGTTTTAAATCTTGAAATTTAAATTCAATTTAATCGAATAAATTTCTGTACTCAAGCACATTCATGTATAGCACATGTATATAAGTATATTATAATCAAGATGAGTCCAGCATAATGGTTATTACTGAGATCGCTATCAGCGAAAGTGTCGATACGGACTAAATATTAAGAAACTAGCGTACAACGGAGGGGGAAGAATACTGGTGGTTGCAACAGCAAAGATGCAATGCGAATGCACTGTGCCGTCCGCATTTGGACCGTTCTCGATCCGTAACACGGTCTCGTCCGTCGATATTGGAGTTCTAGGACGACGATTCGTCGTCCGGCTGTCGATCGTTAAGCTGAACCGTCACAGACGGCAAAAGTTGGAGCGTTTATTGCCAGTTGGCAACCAGTCGGACTAGCAACCGGCAACCGGCGCAGCTACCTTTGAATCGAGCATCATAAGAGATCTCTTCCATACGGGGCTGGTATCATGCTACTCGCATGAGCACGATCAACGAGCTAGCAACGTCCGTGGCTTCCGGGCCCACTGGAATGAGACTCAGCTCAGCCAAGAATTCAACAACTAATTCGTCCCTAGGACTCTTTGAGATTTTGTTTTACTGATGAAGCTTCGAAAATGAATAAGGGAAACGCTTGTTTGGAAAGAATCAATTTTTCTGAAATTTTGGTCCAACAATTCTGACAGTGTTACTAAATTGTGTTACTGTGAACATAAATATTGCTATGCCTCAACTGAAATTTACTCATGAAGCTTCGAAAATGAAGGTAAGCACTTGTTTGGAAAGACTAAATTTTTCTGAAATTTCGGTTCAATATTTTTGAAAGTACATATGTAACAATTATATTACTGTCGACATAAATATTGCTATACCTCACCTGAAATTTACTCATGAATAGACTATTCTATTCTATCTTCATGATAGAATCTTTATAGATTCTATCTTTATGCAAAATAGAAATATTTTGCATTGATTGTGGAAAGCAGAAATAATATAAAAATTGATTTGATCCCTTAAAAACAACATTACATTTTCTTGAATTTTTTCAATCTTTTCTCGTTTTATATTTCGCCGAAGCAATTTTTTCATAAATGCATAAAGATCCGTAGTCTACTCATGAAGCTTCGAAAATGAAGGTAAGCACGTGTTTGGAAAGACTGAATTTTTCTGAAATTTTGGTCACAGATACGAGTTCAAGAATACTTGAACTGCACGATGTTGAAGAGTGTCTTTTTAGTACTATGTCCATGTAATCGATGAGACCTGGATCGTGTGTCGCATGCGAGCGAAAATCCCGTCGAGCCTAACCGCACCCTAAGTCGAGTATTTTCTAATTACCGGTCCGCGTTGTAAATCACCGGGCAGCGTGAACGACTAACGGGTTCGAGCGGGACGATCCTCCTCACTGATGTATATTATACCGATTCCATCCGGTGGATCGATCTCACCGTGCTTGTGTTGCTTCCTCCGGGACTCTGTCCGTATTTCATAGTCAATTATCCGTGGAACGATCATCGCGATGAAGAACGCGAACTTCAAAACAAAGCTTAGCGAACTTCATCATCGATCCATTAACCTTCGCGCTTGCCGACGTACTTTTTGCGCATTTACTGGGAACCCATGGTATTGCAATCGTAAAAACGGCAAAGTGTATCCTTGAGGACATTATGTTAAACGTTCATTAATTTTTTTGGAATTGTATCCGCACTAATTAGCAAGGAAAAGATTAAAAATATGACGTGATAGGCATAGAGTATCCTCTTCCTGGAAGTGAGAGGGAATTCTGGTGTGGTAGCCTCTTTTATAAGTAAGGGACTGCCGTAAAGATTGGGACATCGTATAAGTTCTAACAGTGCTTTTTCCCACATTAAGGCGGTAGACTCGTTTCCAGGATTGGGATGGGTGCGGGATTCGCGTTCTCATTTCTCATACAAAACTGGGGTTTTTCAGTAACCAAAAACGCTGGATAAAAGATCGATCTAGGTCGCTATCTCCCTCAAAAGTCCTATTTTTTCTGTAACGAGGCGTAATTTGCATTATTCGGCAATGTAGCTATGAAAATAGCTACCGTAAGCTTCCGAATAATGCAAATTACAGAATAAATAGGACTTTTGAGGGCGATAGCGTCCTAGATCGATCTTTTATCTAGCGTTTTTGATCACTGAAAACCCCCATTTTTGTATTATCGAGAAATGAGAACGCGAATCCCGCACCCTTGCAATCCTGAAAAAAGGAGTCTACTCCCTTAACGTACTGGAAACACCAATGCCATCGTTGTTAACTTTATTTCTGTTTGCAAACAAATTTTTTATGAGCATAGATGCTAAAAATATGTCCTAAAAACTTTTATTGTGTTTCTAATTGATTCGTTTTCAACTGAACATTTTTCAACCCTGATTGGTTAAATATATCTTATAGTATCCCTTACTTACGAAAAAACAAAAACAGTCGAAAAATCGAAACTTTGTGTCGAAAGTGCCACCAGCTTTCAGATTTTCAATAGAGTTGTTTTGTATTTGGTACAAGCGCCGTAGTCGGAGGCACGCCAACAAAAAATCAGCGTTGCTATTAAATGGAAGGGCAACGTTGCCAAGCAGAGAATCGAGGCAGGGAAAACGTATTGACCGAAGATTCGCGTATATCGTTCGCTGCCAGCCAGTTGGATATCGTGTGCTCCCTTTGAATCGAACATTACAGAACACGTTGAGACAGAGAACCGTAGGAAAGATAGAGAAACAAGGAGGCGAATAGTTCCTTTGAGGGTAGACAGAAGCGGATAAGCGATTCGACGCAGTCTACAAAGCAGTCGAGCGACTTCCGGGCTGCTGGCAGACGCAGAAGACTGCTTTCTGTGTCTGCCTTTTAAGGGACAGTTCCACTGGCAGCGGTTTTGAACTGTTCCCTACCAGTGGTCCGGGAATCCTCGAGCTACAAAACATTACCAGTCGAAGAAAATGATCAAATTTGATTATTCAAAGAGATAAGACAGGAGACGTAATTCTCTCTGATTCTGAAGGTCTCGAGGAACAAGGATGTTAGACATTTTTGTCCAAACTTCTAGCTCCACACGTCTTAAAAAAAAAACTCCAGAAAAACGCGGAAGATCGAGGAAAAATTGAGGGATTCATAGATTGTTTGGGGAAGGGTACCCCTAACACCTCGTGGATAAGGATCGATCCTGAAGCGATCTGACGACGAGTTCCAAGACCAGCACGCCCGCTTGCCTATAAATAGACCCGTTCAGTCGGAACGGGTGACCTTGGCGAGAGATCGCCAATAGATCGCGCGGAATCGCCGCGACGGAAAAAAAGGACGAGCCATGTGCTCGTCGAGAAGAAAAAGAGCGGGCCTTTCGAGTGTGTTATTACGTATTCATATGAGGCAGCGCAGCTCTGGTGTGGCCGCGATGATGCGAGAACGCATTTGCTGATCATCGGCCGGATGCCTGCGAACAGAGGCCGCACGATAACTCTTCCGTGAACGGAATAGGTGTGACCAGTCCCGAGGAAAAACAGGTAAAACAGACCCCGTCGACGGGCAGCGCGGCCGTAGGAAATAGAATTTCCTCAGGAAATTTGATGGGGATGCTGGTATCTTTAGCGACGTTAATAACTTGTAGGAAGCAGGTGTGCATCTGAGACCAACTGCCGACTTAATCATTTTTATGGTGATCCGCGGCTTCGTTGGCCGTTTTGCGCCTGGGAAATACGATGAGGCTCTTAACGACGTTCGTGCGTCGGGGATAAAGTTTATTCGATCTTGCGTTGCAGCTGTTTGGATTGTTGATGTATCGTTGTATCGCTTATACGTTTCCTCTGTCCATGACCATGAATGACCTTGTGTAATTATAGTCGCAGCATTCCTAATGAAAGGGACTATCATCATAGACGTTTAAAAGGTGATCCCTTTTCCTAGAAAAATTAAGTTAAGATTTATAAAAAAGAAAAATAACAAAATTCTAAACGAGACTGATGTATATTCCTATATAATAATAATACGATCGAATTTGGATTTTATGGTGATGTATACTTGGATAGAGAAGTATTAAAGAAAAAATCTGGAATCCGTCATCTCGACGTTTCGGTAGTTCTGACGTGAAAGAGTTCTAGTGTTCTTGGACGTACTTTTTGTCCTTATTAAATCGTGCACAAATATATCAACAGACATATTATCAGTCCGCTTTCGTGTGACAAACTCCAAGTTCCCCTAATCGAGAATCGTCTCTTTTTGCCGCTGCTTTAATCGCGAATGACAAACGACGGTTAAAGTGAACCAGACAGCGGCTTCTTCAGGATATTAGTCACCTTCAGGTTCCGCCAGCCATAGCTCCCGATAGCGGTAACGAAGAGGCAGCAGATAAGGGGGTCGTTTCATCGGTATTTATCGCGTCTGCGTGAAAAATGGAAATGGAGCGAGACGGAAGAGAGTTGCGGCGCAGATAGCAACCGTTGGAGAGCAAGTAGAAGAACGCGGAACAGGGAATCGGGAAGAGAATCGATCGGAAAAATCGTTTTCAACCTGTAGAAACGAACTGGCATTGATCGTCGCGTTCGATCCGCGAGGTCTGTAACGACCTTGGCTCTGGCTCGGTAAATTGCCGGTTTAATAAGTAATAACCGTGATTAGCGACGGTGACGAGGTTTGCGAGGGGATTAACGGCATGGAAGCGCTCGAGAGCTCTCCCCACGCCTCTCTCTCTTTCTCTCTCTCTCTCTCTCTAGCTCCGTTCGTTGTTTGCAAGCATTCTCGCTCGCCGACACTATGCCTGAGTCCTTGACCGACCCTGAACCTCGAGGAAGAGTGGAAAGCCGACTGGGTAGCTGATTGGCTGCCGCGCACGCCACAGTCGATGCCTCTCGAACGGACGAGCTAAAATATAGTGATTACGACGAGAGAGAGAGCCTGGTGTGGGAGGATACCGCGTGGGAGGAGAGAGGGAGGATCGAGAATCCTGTGAAGTCTATGAGCAGCGGCTGGCTCTGTAGAACAACCGATAAAACCAACAGGGACGCGACCGGTCGACCGGCAATCCATACGAACATCTTCGAGAGGTGTTCTTCGCGATCATAATCTCCGTGATTTCCTCCGGAGATCCTTTCCTCATTACTCCCGAACGTTTCCGCAAAGAGATTACCACCCCACGATGCACTATGGTCCCAGGATTTGGAGGATCGATGCTGAGGACTCTTGAACAGCTTCAGGGGAGCAGAGATTGACCCTCGGATGGCGGACCTATTTTATAACAATACAATTGACGATGCTTGAGACTTTACAACGACACCTTAAAAATTGATGTACGATCTTTTTTAGTCGTTTTACCGAACTTCGAATGAGAGGAGTGCTTGTTCCTCATTTTCGAAAAATTTTCAAACAATCGCACAACGATTTTTAGAACGTCGTTGCAAAGAAGCGGCTTCAATTCTTCAATCTATGGCAGTTTCACTTTCGAGACAAACGTTTGAAAGTTTTTGGAGACGTTTGATGCTGCACGTTTGAGGAAAACTGGGATAAATCGTGTCAAATCATTAATGTATGAATTTATGTATGAGCACGTAAGTCACACAGCGAACGATATATAATTGTTCACTAGAAGTGATTAGTAGGTTTGAATTATGAATTAATTAATAGTTGGCCGTAGTTTAGCAGTAATTGGAAGCAGATACAATGGTTCAGCCTTGCTGCCTGGTTCCGGTTCGGTCGCAACAATGTTTCCAAGCTCGGTTCCAGGAGCCGTTCGTGTTTCTCCGGGATCTCAGGCCAAGAATGGGCAATTAAAGTAACACAATAAAGGCTAATCATAAGTCGTCGGCGTGGAGCGGCGGATCGCGGAACCGGCCGTAGCGGGATAACGTAACGCGAATTAAGCAGCAACGACCTTTCTCCTCGTTTCAACTTCCTTCGCTCTCGCGGCCTCGAGCATCTCACCCGGTTCCCGTTAAGGGAGAACCTCGAACAGCTCTTGCGTTTTCGCGAACAAATCGTCGCTAGACTCGTATTAACCTCTGAAGCACAGAAACCATTTTTGCGAGCCATGGCTCGGTGAAAGGTAGCGCAGTTCTGAAATGCAAAAGCTTAGAAAAAGTTGGGCGACGAGGTTCTACAGCATCTGGCAAACTTGCTTGCCCCAACTAGATACTGTCAATTCCAAAAGCACACAAGAATGTGCTGTTTTCCATCTTTTTTAACGTTACTTTTCTTGTTGGATCTAATGTAACCAATCGATGAGTGGAACTGGACTTTACATCTTTTTTGTACAGTGGAACCTCGACTATTCGAACCTCCGATGTTTAAATTCTTTGTCAACCCTGTGCACTCGAATGACGACTCTGAGGTGTCGCTATAAGTTGCCGTACTTATCTTGTTCCAGAAAACATTTTACAGGAGAGACAAGTTGTTTCGAATTACATTTCTAGACTGCAGATCTTCATGCGTTTATAGCAAAATTGAGTAGATGAAATCCAAAATCGTTAGAAAATTTAAAAAAAATTGACAATGCCGATATATGATTTCTCCTAAAAGGGAGAGGCAATATTAGATGTAAGATAAAAGGAGGGATTAGAATAGATTAGTTCAGATCAGGTTAGATTAGACTAGATTAGATTAACAGATGACATAGGATATGGATGGATGGGTGGAAGAATGGATGGATAGATGGAGGGATGAGTGCGGAGAAGAAATAACATTCAATTTGCTTTCCATTTCTTGCAATCGATGCAGAGAATTTTTATTTTGCATAAAGATCCGCAGTCTATACATTTCTATTGAAATTGCTGTGGTAGGATCTAGAGTAGTCTCTCGAGAGAGCAAAGGGTTATTAAGTTAGTTAAATTACAAGGTTCGGTGACCGTACACGAATCGAGGATGTTTTGGGAAGCATAGTTGAACGTTCCATCCTGGATCGATGGGAAGCAGGCCTGGGTTGTACCTTGCGCGTAACAAATCGCGATCAGAGGACAGCAAAAGGAGTTACCTCTTCCTTTAATCCTCAATTAGCCACGATGCTCCCCGGACACACCGGTTCGTTGCCAGCCGATTCTCGCCCTGAGAAACCGTCCGAACGGATGCTGTTACATCGATCCGATTAATTATAGGAGCGGGCCTGGTTGCCTACGCGACCATGCAAAGCTTGAAGCGCGCACACCGGGGCCGAGGTTCTTTCTCTCTTCGGCTTTTCTGCGTATCCTTCCCACGAAGCCACCTCGTCGTCTTTTTAGCCTTAAGCCTTCAACGCCGCGCGAGAATCGCGACAAAGACAATGCGAACAGATTTCCTAGGGTACCGTAAAAGAATAGCTAATCGTGTTCCCGGTTGCTGATCGTTACCTATGAATTATACGAGATGTGAGCTGCATTCTTCTAACGCCTGTGACTCTGTTGATTTTACGAATCCGAACAAATCCTTTTGCACACATGTACTTAAGAGGATATTTTGATTTCCGAGGCCATTTATCCACGAATTTTTAAGATTTTTTCAGAAAAACTTTCTGCACTGGGATTTTGCACATACGTTCAACGGTATTTGAAGTATATGTGTGATTTCTTTAAAGTAAAAATAATCAAAATTATATAATTTATATGTTTTTTACAGTTGCATTCTTGGAACGCCTATAACTCTGTTGAGTTTACGAATTCGAACAAATCCTTTTTCACACATGTACTTAAGCGGGTATTTTGATTCTCGAGGCCATTTATCCACGAATTTTTAGGATTTTTTCCAGAAAAACTATCGAACCTTCTATACTGGGATTTTGCACATACATTCAACCGTCTTCGAAGTATGTGTTTTCTTTAAAGTAAAAATAATCAAAATTATATATAATTTATATAGTTTTTACAGTTGCATTCTTGGAACGCCTATAACTCTGTTAATTTTACGAATTCGAGCAAATCGTTTCGCACACGGATACTTGTACTTAAAGCAAATGTAAAAAAGGATCGATCTTTTGAAAATGAAAGACCGGAATAGCCCCTTAAGCGCACGATCGACCGACCGGTATCGGTGACCTTGCAGGAAACCGCAGCTCCTTGAGGCTCTCCCCGATATAAAATTTTTCACCGTCCGGCACGGCCACCGCAAATCAATCACCGATCGAAAAAACATCAAGTTTTTGCCGATGATCGAGCCTACCGATTCGACATCGGTCAACGATCTTTCGGGCAAACAACGAAATTAGGATCGGATTCGATCTCGGAGAAAATGTGGGTTTTTCCGAGCAGATGTAACATGGAATTGGATTTCTCCCGTGTGGGTCAAGAAGCAAAAATACTGTAATGGAGATCGGCTAATGACGGACTGCACTTGATTTTTGCACTCGTGTATCGAATGTGGATCGACATCCTCAAATTACCCAAGTTGAATTTTTTTTTAGTGTCGATCGAAGGATTAAACTTACTGTGTGTGGCAAGCTTATGATTTTGAAGAGGAATCTATAAATTAAGGGCGGTCACAATTAAACCAGATTGCGGTAAACCTTCACCCTTAATTTACAGACGCATGAACTACCACGCTCTGGTAGCAATAATCTATTAAGTGGGGAAAGACTACCGTAACGATTGAAGGAAAATCCACAGCAGAAATTAGGGGATGGTCACAATTAACAGAAGGTCCACCTGCACCCCTAGTCCACGAAAGACACATCGAGCTCTGGTCACAATAATCTCCTAAAAGAGAAAAGGATGCTGCAAGCCGAGGAAAATTGTAAGAAAATTAGAAAGTGGTCACAATTAAACCAGATTGCGGTAAACCTTTCACCCTTAATTCACAGACGCATGAACTACCACGCTCTGGTAGCAATAATCTATTAAGTGAGGGAAGACTACCGTAACGGTAGGAGAGGAAAATCCACAGCAGAAATTAGGGGATGGTCACAATTAACAGAAGATCCACCTGCACCCCTAGTCCACGAAAGACACATCGAGCTCTGGTCACAATAATCTCCTAAAAGAGAAAAGGATGCTGCAAGCCGAGGAAAATTGTAAGAAAATTAGAAAATTGGTCACAATTAAACCAGATTGCGGTAAACCTTTCACCCTTAATTCACAGACGCATGAACTACCACGCTCTGGTAGCAATAATCTATTAAGTGAGGGAAGACTACCGTAACGGTAGGAGAGGAAAATCCACAGCAGAAATTAGGGGATGGTCACAATTAACAGAAGGTCCACCTGCACCCCTAGTCCACGAAAGACACATCGAGCTCTGGCCACAACAATCTCCTAGAAGAGAAAAGGATGCTGCAAGCCGAGGAAAATTGTAAGAAAATTAGGAGGTGGTCACAATAAAGCGGTTAACCTTATCGATGACCCGTTACGTCCTCACGTTTCGAGACAACACACTCCATAGCGTCTCGCAGCGTTTCATAGCGCTTGATAGCGTTTCACAGTGGACCGTCCCCCAAAGCCTCGCGGCTCTCTGTACTCCGACGATTCGTGTGGAATAACTTCGCACGACCCAGAGATGGGAGAGGGGGGGGGGGGGCAGAAGAAGTATACGCCCGCGCGGAACGATGGATGGACGGATAGACAGATAAATAGATACTTTATTACAGGCTGGAAGAACCGTAAGAGGGCCGATGGATCGATGCGATGCTTGTTGCGCCGGGACAAGCGAATGGATGTACAAAATTAGAGGTATGGCGAATGCTCGTGACAGATGAATGCGTAGATAAACGAGCTGATTTTATCTGACGAGATTCGAGTAGCGATGCAACCGGCCATCGAGGCGCAACAAGATGACCCTTGCCGCGCTGCCAGTTTCTGGAAAAACCGGCATTGAGCTTCTAATTAGCGGAAGCGTCTCTGTCACGGCTTCCTGCAGTCTAGCTGCCTGATCGCTGCTGGAATGCGATCGACGACGATCCTCAGGAAATCAATTTCTACCAGAAACTCGAAATTAGAGGATCAATTCAAGTGGACTATTTTCGAACTGCTTGAAAGGCACAGTGACACGCATTGCTTCAGGTTTATTTTATTTATTTATTTTATTTTATTTTATTTACGGAAGGAGGAAGGTCCCTGGTTTTTCAAGAGAGTAAATTGAGGCGGCTCGACGTAAATGACGATCGTTACGCGCACGCGATACGTTTGCCCGTCGATCTAGGATCCGTAGGAAATCCGTGGATCCCGCGTTGCTTTTCCGGTTTCCGTGGCGCGATCAAGTTCACACCCATCGCGATCCTGCGGTCTGTGCTTTCGTAATTACTCGGTATTAACCGTAGATAAGTATGCTATCATGTGTGGAAATGGCCAATTAAGAACCTGAATGTAATTGAACTGTTCTTCATTAACAAGAGGAATATTTCAACCGAGGAAACAGGATACAGTTATTTTATTTATTAATTTATTTATTAATGGCACAACATTAGACCGGAGCGCGATGGTGGGAGTAGCCGATTCTATGTAAGTCATCGACTCTCGGAGCACTGCTCAGGCCTGGTTTAACCCTCCGTATACTGTGCCGAAGTCTATTTTGACCGGGAACATCCAAATTGTCATTTAAGTATTGGATTTGTGGCAATTAAGCTAACTGAATAGCTGTTTCATTGAGTTTCCAATGTGTCTACACGAAATATCATCAAAAGTAAATTTTAAAAAATTATTAATTAGAGCTGTGAACAGTCTTAAGCATTGCCAATTATATAGCTATAAAAATCGTCCATTGTCCGAGGGTTGATTGAAAAAATAGTAGAACTATACGATCTAAGAACCAGCCCGGACCCGGGAGTTCTTCTTAGATCAAGGCTCTACCGTATGTCACATTTAAACACTAAAGGTAATCGACAGATTTCCTTTCGAAGGTATTGGACCATTTCCTTCGCAATTTTCTGAAAATTCTTTTCGCTCCTCACTTAGTAAACCGATGAGTTCTAGCTTCTGAAAAGAGCTCGGCCGTCGGAGCCAATTTGAAAAGGTTCTTAAAGAGTCTCTGACCAATTACCGTACATATCGATGCCGTCCCCAATAATTACCATTTTTCCCGTCTCCATTCCCGGCCGGTTCGTGTCGTGGTCTCTGTGTCTCTAAATTGGAACGACGTGCTCGCTGTCGGCGAGACACGCGCGTGACGCGAATCCCGAGCCGTGGATCTCTTCCAGATAATTGGCTGCTCGGGTCATCTTTTTAACGAACGTTCTCTCGATCCTCGAATCCTCGTGTCAATTTTTTGCCTCCCGTTGGCTATTGAGCTATCACCGGCCAGGTGTCCAGGTGAATTTCGAACTCTTGATCCCCTGTCTCGCCCGAAGAAGAAGCTTGCGCACGAACTCTTCCTCGAGAGGAAGGACTACCTTTCTTCCGCGGGACGACGACGCGAAGAGTGGTCAACGTCCGGCCAGCAGCTTGTCTCCCGTTCTAGTACTTGTCGGAGCGGAATCGAGGCAAGGACCGGCAGGAAAAACAGGAGTGGCAAGGAGAAAAACGAGGCGTCGCGTCGCTCTGCGTCGCGCGTCGGCCTGTACGGTATCTCTTCGGGAAGCGAGGATTAAGTTGCTACTGAAAAAGCCTGATGCTGTTGCCCGATGCTCGCATCTCGATGCCCCACGGCCGCTATCTCGAGATTATTCAAATGGAGACCGCGAAGACGGATGCTCTCCCTGATCGCCTCTTCTTGCTTCGCAGCCTTTTTCTCGGGTAGATCCTTTTCGATCCGTCGAGCCTAAAGTGTTTACATTGAAACCGAGCAAGTAAGCTTTCCTCAAAGATAATAGCAATTCTTCATCGGAGTCTCTCGTCTTTGCGACACCTTGAACGATTGAAATCATTACCGTCCCAGATCTGTTATACAGAGTGTTTCATTTAACTCTGCTATGCACGATAACTTTGTTACTTACACATGTACAAAGAAACCGTTTCGGAAAAGTCTGTGTTGGCGGAGTGTCATCTCAAGGTGATATTTCACGAGATTTGACGAACCGTTTCTGTTTACATTTTGATGGAACGTTTCCAGACGGATACTGAATGATCTATCACGAAGGTGATTCAAGGTCACTCAAGGGCAGAAGCTGGAAAAATAAACTTATTTATGGACTGCTTTTACGTAACCCAATCTAGGCTTGTTTTGAAAAAACTGTGTTGATTTAGAGCTCAATCATGATGCGGAGCCACCGCGAGACGCGGAAGAGGATCGAAGAGGAGGAAGGCCGCAGGAAGGAGAGGACAGGAGACGAGAAAGAGAGCAGAGGGACGCGTTCGCGATGGAATGAGGAAACCCCGTGGAGGAGGAAGCGTCGACGAGTCTCGGATATCACCACCATAGGCCTGGTCCACGTCAGGCGTGTCGCGAACGGGACGACATGCTTCGCGGATGTTGCGTAGTTGCGGCTAGGTCGGGATCGCGCTGCTGCACTTGTTCAACGAGGCCTGCCTGCCTCTCTTTCTCCTGCTCCTCCTTTTCTTCTTCTTCTCCTCCTAGTGGTTTTGCTCTTCTCTCCGTTTCGACCAACCTTAAGATCCCTGGCGGAAGGTGCTTGACCTGTATGAGCATCGGGAATGGCAAGTAGACGGCTCCAACCAGAGAGTCTAGAATCAAACCGACCCGGACGAGTATCCAGCGCATCTCCAACCGGGAAGAGAGGATCCGATCGATTCTTACTCCATTAATCTTCATTGAATTTTACAGGTAGCTACGTCGGTCCCTCGATCGCGTCTGCATATCGATGATTAATGGCCCTTTCCGACGCGTTAGCTGTCGGTATCTGCTCGAGCGGTTTCGCTCGTTTCACTCTTTAACTCTTGCCCGCATTATCTTCTTTGTGGTTAGTATCATTTAGAGCTCCTTTGCTTAATAATCTCCAATAATTAGATTAATCGTTCGTGACAAGAATCAGTTAATGAAACACAAAACAAAGCATAAGTTGAAATAGGGGCCTTTTTTACAGAGCTCATACGAAATGCTAAACCAGTGTCCATAGCCAAGCGATTAAATGATCCTAGACATCGGTTTTAAAGATCGTTTTCTCACGGAAGATAAGACTGGTCGCGATCTCCTTGAGGCTATCTCGTGTAGCTAGTCGAATAGGATCAGGGCGAGAACGATAATCGAGGCGATAATTTTATGGAAAGCAGGCCCGATAACTCGCCGCAATAATGCCCTCGGCTTAGCCCCCATCCAGAATGGATTCCATTTACCAGGGCGAACTTGTACCCATTTTGTTCGCAACAAACGAGGGAGCCAAGTGCATCGAGTCTTCTCTCGGGTCGTGGTGCCCACCGGGGCTTATGCTCGATGGGTTTCGCGCTTTCGCTTGCCCTCTGTCTGTTTCGCGAGGAAACAACAACTCCGTGTCCTCCTCGACACGGTCAGACCTTTCGCCTCAGTACCGTTTCTTGCGACACGATCGAATCCGTCAACTTGCACCTCGGACACACACTCTTCTCTTCTATACCAATGCCATTTCTAGACTGCGCAGTTTTCGTAGTATTCGTTTCAATATACATGTAGCAGCGACATACACATTTGCTTCTTTTCTTAAGGGGCTACACACACCTTGGCAATTTTGTGAAAATATTTTTACTCGATTGTAGCACATTCAAACTATACTTTCCCAACTGTTTTCTTTTTCTCGAGATTGGTGAAATTGACGAAGTTACTAAAGGGTCTTGTAAAAGTACTTTTCTCGCTTCGAGGTATACTACTTATCCCTTTAACCATTTCAATAAGTCGATCAGCATTTTCTAGTTGTCGGAATATGTTCACTGTTTCAAGTTTGATTGAGCTACTCATTTTTGTCATTTAGCCATTTGATACTTGAAGTGAGGCGTAGACAGCCAGGTTTCCGAATGAATTTACACTGAACAACTTCAACAAATTTGGATTGAAACTGGAGAAATTTCTCGGTCTCGAGTGCCATTTTCGTTCCAGGACCGTGAAGGGTGTCAAGGATGATCTCGAAGGATTCAGTGGCTTACTATTTCTACCGGCGCGGCGCGGTGGTTAGGACTATGGCGGCGGCGCAAGATATGTTAGCCTAAGCGCCGCGGCCGGGCTCCAGTTCCAAGGGGAACGCAAGAAGGTAGCTTTACACGACTTCCTGTACCGTCTCGGAGCCACCCGAGACGTTTTTCAGGGTTCGCGCGTTGTTTGCGCAAACGTGCTCGATCCGCGGCGTTTCTTCTTCTGGTTCTTGTTGTCCGTCTGCCACGGGGGGCTGCGGATCGTAACCGTTTCGCCGGTTTCTCTGGCTCTGGTGTTTCCTGTTCCCGAGCGGTTCCTGACATTCTAGCTTTGCGGGTTTACCGAGGCGGCCCGCTTATCTTTCGTTTGGCTCTCGCGATCCAGAGACAGAGCGTGCGCGCGAGGAAGAGAGAGACGTGTTCGGAAAAACGAGAAGATAAAGAGAAAGAAGAGAGCCGGTTCCACTCTATCTTCGGGTTCCCGCGAACTAATAATAAAACGGCCGCGATCCTCTTACATATTACAGAGCGAGCCATGGTTCACGCACGAACGGGCACCGTAAGAAGCGGCGAAGAGAGGATGCGAAGCGGGATGGAATCCGGTCGAGCCTGTGTCACGCTCGACACGCTGCATCGGGCCCGCTCCTACCCGCTCCTACTCGCTCCAATCCGCTCCGATACGCTCTGCTCTCTATTTTGCTCTCAGCTTTGCTCCGCTCTGCTCTACTCGCTGCGCATTCATCGCCGCCCGATTTTTCCGCCTCTATTCTCGTCCAGGACGCGACACGTCTCTCTACCTGGTTAGCATGGTAGAGCTGCTTCGATAATTATGAACGCGGAAGGATCGTCCGTCGGACGAGATTCGTCGATTTGCCGGCCGAACCAGCCTGTTCGCCCTCCTGATAACTTGTACGCCCATGATAACACCCCCCCTCGATAATAACCGGATCGAGACTCTGACCTCACATCTTTAAACTCGTTCCACGGATACCGTGATCGAACCCTCCGCAACGATGTGAACGTTTTGAGAACACGGCCTCCATTAACTATTTGCGATTTAATTGATACTCTGTTTACCTGTGAAATTGACTTTTTCTTGTTCCTGGTTTTATGGAGCCAGTGGTCTAGATAGGAATTACTTGGAGATCGATTTTTGTTGGTCCTGGCGAGCTGTCGTTGATGTAGCAATTTACGGTTGCTCAAATAGTTGATTATCGTTGAACGCTTTCATTGGAAGTCGAGTGCGTCTCTTATCGACTAGAAATAAATAGATTGCGGATCTCTATGAAAATTCTTCATAGAGAATAAATGTATATTCTTCTTTTAATTATCTTACTAAGCTGAAACTAAAAATGTTCCCTTATAAAAATGTCAAGAGTGATTTACTCCACTAGAAATATATCTATACAATAATTTCTTCTGAAATTATTTTTATCATATCAATAATCGTAAAATAAAAAATCTGGTACCGGTCATTTTGACCGGTGATGGTAGGTTTAGGGTTAAACATTTTTAACATGTCCACTGCTTTAAATCGTATGTGTTCATTTTTGTAGGAAACACATAAAATCCGCAGTCTACTGATAAATAAACTGATAAAAAATCGTTGATCTAAACTGTAGAGTGCGAAAGAAGAACGAACGATCATTCGAGAATTTTGCAAGTAACTATTTGCGGGGAACGCGTACAACAGAAAATGATTACTTTGCATTTTCCATCGACTTTTTTCCCCTGAAGAATCCAACAGCGTGCAAAAGAAAATTCGTGGTCGAGTATTTGGAGCGCTGGACCGTAACGCGGCGCGCGAGGAACGTAAAATTGTGCAGGGAGACAGAGGAAAGCAATGATGAGCAGAGGAGAGAAGAGTGAGGGAGAGAGGAAAGGGAGAGAGGAGGTCGCGTTTTCAGCGACACGCGCGGTTGCTCTCGTTGTTTTCGACGTGGAAGGCTGGGGGACCAGTTTGTTACGAGCGTCGCCTGCTTCCAAGGTCCTCGCGCCTCTCGGACGACCTTGGACGCGACCTTGGACGACCTTGAACGGAGACTGACAGAGCGGGACACGCGAGACGCCGCGCCGATCTGCCTCTCGATCCCCGTTCGGCGTGCAGTATCCCGTAATCCTTTCGCGAAAACCTACGTAACTCCTTAAATCATTCAACAATTTATTCGAAGAGTATGTCAAGTTCAATATATGTATACTCACGAATCCGAGTCAATTTCGATAAAGTTTCATTTCATGGGTTTCGATTACTACTTAAAAGCAATAATGTTTCAATGATCATATTTGAAAAGTATTCGCGTTATACAAACTGATATCGAACCTCGGAGTGAGTACTTACAAGTTTCGAAAAGATAAGTACTTCGATGTTGAAAAGAATCGAATCTTTCGCAAGTAGTACTCGAATCTTGGAAATCAAAACTGCACAGTCGGTTTAAGCACTTTATTTATTAAATTCGTTACTATTTCAGAATAGTATTTCATTTACAATACTTGGTTTTACTCTATTTCTTTTTTTGTCCATGATATTTCCTGTTTTTGAAAACACTTTCTGAAGGTACAGAAGCGGCCATTATACAAAGATATTCACGTGCAATTTTCGATAAAATGGGTTAACTCCGTTGAATTTTCGAAAATAATAACGGGTCTTCTTTGCGATTTAAATATTGTGAGTTTAGATAATTTTCCACTTCTAACACGGCAGTCGATGAGCTAGGTGTCGTATTATTTGTAATTGTTATTTCATTGTCAAGGCATAACCAAATTGATAATTTGCTATTTTGCCGATTTGCGGACATCTACGTCTGTGAACTATCACACGTTGTAGATGAAATAAATACGTAGATAGATGGATCTATACATCCGATAGATTATGGAATTATAATTATACATGTTGAATTAAATCATGCATTAAAGGACAGCATAATTGATTTTAAAAGTAAAAGAAATAATGATTAGGAAGATCAGAGAATTTCATAAAAGTTTCGAATCTGTTCGAACAAGATTCGAGTATGCTTGCAAGTATTGCTTCCATTTACCAAAGTACTTGTAAAAGGTTCGAAACTAGCTGGCTCGAGTATACTTGGGAGTACTATTTCTATTCTTCGAAGTACTTATAGAGAGTTCGAATTCAATCGATCAAAGTTCGAACCTGTTTGCGAGATACTTGATCACATCCCTATATGTCACCCATTTCATACAATCCAGACATTTCACCTTGCAATTTTCATATTTCCATTTTCATTTTCAAAATTGTCGATTTTGCATAATTTGAGTTAGGAAGCTACTAGGTGTGACTTTCACGTTGCGCTTTTGTGTTGGCACTTTTATTGAGATTTTCCAGAAAACAATGCAGCCGATTACCTTCTTCCATATCTAATAGACGACGCAGGATTCGCGGTAGCACCTCGAGGAGTTCCGTTCCGAAATCGTTCCGTTAGTACCGATCATGCTCGCGCGAGTCAGCTCGTGTACCTCTTAGGAACGTGCTCGCCATTCCGCGATCGATTCCGCGGTATATGATCGATTGCCGAGAGTCCGACTCCTTGGAAAAAAGACGTTCCTCCGGTAATCGCGCTTCTCGCGTTATTACACGTTTCCCATGTCACATAAATCTCCACGCTCGCGCATAAATAACCGATCCGCCGCGACATTGCTTCGCGATTATTCCGCACTCTTCGTCCTCTTCCGTTCGCGTTATTATTCCGTCGCCTCGCGCTGGTCGAAACGAAGTTGGGAGACTGAAATCAATCATCGAGACAAAATCTACTGTCGATTCTAATAAATTCAATTTGTACATTTAAAAATGTTCAATTCTAATGAAATTTGCAATATAATTCATTAAAAAATTATTCCTATCTATTGATAATTATATCGTATAAATATATATATTTTATAATGTTATGTATAATTCTATCGTAATAAATATATATATTTTTCCCGAATTTTTCGTTCGAAATTTTTCTTTATGGTATCATATCTAATATAAAAAGTAGTGGAAAGTATCTGGGTTTTAGACGGACAAGTGCGGGGTTTGTATTCCGTTTGTATTCCGTTAGGGTAATTTCGGGAGAGATGCACCATATTTTGTTTCCTATTTATAAAAATTTCATTAAAGAGAATTGAAAGTGTAGACAGGCATAGTTGAATTCTTTACTTAAAAATCTCTTTAATAAAATATAATGTTATGAGTAAAACTTTTATATTAATATATTAATATACTGTTTAAAAAAGGTCGAGAAAGTGCATCTCCCCCTAGGGCCTGGGTTGAGATGCACTCCTAATTCGGGATAGACGCACTCCTTCACTTATAGCCTCTTCTTCCTACTTCTATTCTTTTTTTCTCTACCACACAGGTTATCACACAAAATAGTATACATTGTACATGTTTCATGGAGTGTGCACGAATCCAGAAAATTCAATTGAGTACTAGCAATAGTTTTTTGCGAATATCTCGAAAACTAAAAGAGATCCCCTCATATATGAACATATATGTCCAAAATCTCGAAATCTATAATAAATTTAAATTTCATCAAAATCGGAGAGGAGTACCTCTTTCTAAATAATTACCAATATGAATTAATTAAAGTGTATGATGTTAACAAATAGTGTGTCAAACAACAAGTCTCAGTTTTAATTTATCGCTTTGTAATTAATTGAAAAAGGGATGCTCCTGACGAAAATGACTGCCTAGTATACTTGCATAAATTACTGGTGCGTCTATCCCTAAGGGAGAGAGCATCTATACAAAAACAAGAACCAGAACAAAAAATTTTGTCATAACACGATGAAAAATCGTAAAGGAGAAACCATTGTCTCTAAGTCGATACTGATACTTGAAACCATACAATAAGAACGTAATAACATTTGTACTTACCACTTACAAAAATATTTCGTCAGGAGTTCGGAGCACTAAGAAGATTTTATGCTTCTGTTACACGTAAATGATGTGATACACGTGTTCTTCGAAACGAGGTTATTTGCATAGGTTAACCCTTTGCACTCGGAGCTATTTTAACTGGAATATTAAACATTTCTTCCGATCTGGAATATTTCCATTCCCTATGATTTTTGAAATTTTATGGATACGAAATTGATATAATACCTCATACAATATCTAAATGTTTAGTAATTGATTAGATACCGATATATTTAATAATGTAAACAATATCTTGAATAATGGTACAGCAATTTTTAGTGGTGCCTCAGAGGGGACAACCGAGTGCAAAGGGTTAATACGATGTAAATGACACGCGAAAAACAGTTAGAAATCGTCCAGTATTGTCACAATAAAAACTGATGCATCTCTCCCGACAAATTCTGAAAGATCACGTTCTTTTTATATTGTTAAGAAACGGTTCGCTACGGTGTATGTCGCTTGTATTTCCCTGGTTTTTTCATGTACCACCAGGGTGGCGCGTCGCACAGTACACGGAAACGCTTTCAGATTTCGCGAGTCCCTTGTAATTCAGCTTAGAAATTTCCTGGATCCCAGGATACCGTGCGGCAAAGCTCGGTGCCCGCTAGTCGGCCAGGCATTCCGGCTGTTCCTTCCTGAATTCCTGAATCGAAATTCCTCGCGAAAAGTCGCGGCGAGCCGCATTCTCGGCAGGTGGAGCAGGTGAAACAGGAGACCGTATCGAGGCATTCATATTTCGTGCCCATTCCGCGGAATATTTCTCGGGGAACGCCACGGATCGTGATCGCTTAGATATGTACGGTGTGATTCTATTGCTTGGAAATCTCTAGCGCAGTGTCTGGCCATCCCACCAATATTTTACAGGCATTTCATCTTCAGTATATTTGTTCGCCAATCCTTCACCGGAATTGATCCATTTCGATCCATGCTCGCGAATGTTTCATTTCTTAAGATTTATTATCGTGCCTTTGCACTTAAAGTTATTTTAACTCCGAATTCAGGGTGTTTCTTTTGACCTAGATTCTTTTAGTAATTTATTGAGCACAGACGGATTGAATAATGGTATATGGAAACTTATAGCGGCGCTTCACAGTAGTAATTCGATTGGATAGGGTTCGGATAGCTGATGGGGATGAAATTTGCACTATAATTCATTAAAAAATGATATCTTTTCACTGATAATTATCGTAAAAAATATATGTGTATTATCCGGGTTTCAGACGAAAATGTCCAGGGTTTTCGTTAGATAGATGGCAACCCTAGTTGAACATGGAATTCTTCAAGTCACAAGCCAATAAACTCCAGTTCCACTCATCGATTACTTGCATTAGAACCGACGAGAAAAGCGGCGTTGATGTGAAAGAGGTAGGTAATTCAAAAAAATTTTAAGCAGAATGTGTTTTCGGAATTCACAGGATGCCGGCGCGGTTGTCAGTGGACGATCAAAAGCTGCGGCTCTCGAGGGCCAACGTTCGAGTTGTACGGAGCCTCTCGAATCGCCTCCGCAAGATCTACAACAGTTTCCGAGAAAGGTTTTTCCGTTTTAGCAATGGAGGCGACGTAGTATCGAAGGAGAGACTGTTGCAGCCACACGGAGGAAGTCGCTCGTCAATTACCCATTCATGCGGTCTCGCTCGTTGAGAACCTCGCGAGGCGAATTCCTCGATTTGCATAAAAGCCAGAGAGAGGGAGAGAGAAAGAGAGAGGAGGAAGAAGACGGTTCTCTCGCGCGCAACAATGAATCCTCGCGACCTCTCGCGTTTACTTGACTCCGTCCCCCCGACGAGCACATGTCCCGTTTACAATAACAACAATACTAATGGCGTTGCTCGTCCCTCGACACGGACGATTATCCTGTCCCCGGACAACCTGTAGCAGCGAACTTTTATTCCGCGCTCGCGAAGAACGGGCCGAGGGCAAAACGGTACACGGTCGTGCTCCAGTGTCACGCGGGTGTTCACTCGCTCAAAAAGTCGTTTCGCCATCCGGTTCACTCGCGCGATCTCCTTCCTTGCTCGTTGCGTCGCGTTACGTGCTGCACCATTCTTTTTCCTTTCTGCCTTTGTGCCTCTCTGCTTTCCTTTCTCTCTCCCAAGACGAGTCTTGCCCGGCTTACTGTGCCTCTTATGGTGGCGGGCTGATAGAGGACTCCGACGATTTTCGTTTTCGACATACAGCGAGTGAAATTCGTATATACAAACGGGGTACGAGGTTGTGCACCACGTTATGTCGATACGTATAGAAAGGACCTTCGCCAGAGTAGCTGTACCATTGACAAATTGTTAATATTTTGTAGCGAAACAATTACAGAAATTACTCGAACCTATCTTTTTTCGGATAAAGTAACAGTTGTTACACGACACATGTATTTCGCATTGATTGTGGGAAGCAGGAGTAAAATAAAAATTGACTTCATCCCTTAATGACTTTGTTACGTTAGAGATAACATTACAATATTCTTGAATTTTTCTAATCTAATTTCTTCATAAATGCATGAAGATCCGCAGTCTACTTCTACGCTTGCCAAAGATCACCGATTGAGTGGTCATCGAAGAATGCCTCCATGAAAGCACCTCCACCTAGTATAACCATATATCTTTGATAATTTTTATTATTTCCTAATGAAGAAATTATACGTAACATTTGTTACGATAAATGTACTAGCTTCTAAGCAACAAATTCCTAAAGTACCTCCGGTGGAATGGTCATATCTTCGACAATGATGAATATTTTCTGACAAAAATTTAGCAGATTAACGATTGCTCGAAGCCCTCGTCTTTCCACCACACAGAGATTCCTCGCAGCCTCCACACAGGTTCCTATGGAAACAACTCGCACAGATCACCGACCGCGCGATCGCCCTCTAAATTGTTACCCGGAAATGAGGTCCGCGGAAATCCCGGGTCGTTGGAGGCGTTTAATTTCCGTGTTTCAAGGTGAGACTAATTAACGGATCGTCTTCGTGCTCGGTGGAGAGTAACGGAACCCTTTCGCGAGGAGAACTGGTCCTGCATCCAGCTCACGTTCGATACTTTTGTTTCATTTTCCGGCCTAGGACAGCGGACGAGTTAAATTGGCATGAAGCGCGACCGGTGTCCACTTCTCCCTCCTTCTGTCTCTCTCTCTCTCTTACTCTGTATCTATCTATCTCATTCCCTCTTTCTCCTTGTCTCTGTCACCTGGTTTCCGTGCGAGAGAACGTCCCGACAGATCCGCGTCTTCCGTATTGCGCTTTAATTACGCCGTCGGTCCCGTTTTTTGCAGTACTTTTATTAATTGAGGGAACAAGACCCGGCGAAACCGTTCGAGGGGCGAGCTGCACACGCTTCTCGCGGACAATGCGCGCGGATCGGAGAGCCACGCGCGTCCTCCCGCAAATCGCGATTACGGTACATTGTTCGTCCCCGTACGTGGGTGCGTTCGCCAGCTCGCTTTTGCTCGCTTTTGCACGCTTTTGCTCGCTTATGCTCGCTCGCGCGCCGTTGATTGCCGCGTCACGCTCCGGGAACTTCCGCGTTTCTTAAACGGTCGGTGGTCGAGCCGAATTTCGCGAAAATCGACGTCCACTCATTTGGCAATCGACAACTTCCGCCCAAGACCGGTTACTTTAACGTTAAACTTACCAACGATGGTCAGACGACCGGTTTCACATTTCTTATCCCACAGTTATCGAAGATATCAAGCTGATTCCGTTTGGAAATGATTAAACCCGTTCCGTTATTCAATCTCCTTCGATTTTATCTAATTGTAAGCCCTATGCAATCTTTAGTTTTTACTCAATTATTAACACACAGATATATAACGTTCACAATCTCGCAGTTTACTTAAAGACAGTCGAATTAATTTTATACACCTTGTTGTTTAAAGACATAGTGCATCGTGTAATATTCAGAAAATTCGTGACCTTCTTCTGCCAAAAATTGTTTTTTAATATTGCATAGAAGGCAATAATACTTTAGTAGTACTAAAGGCAATCGATAGATTAAAAGAATTTAAGAGTATCAAGATATGATTCTCAGCCTATTCAAATTATTCATTTGAATTGATTTTCGTTTCTCTTACACCGTACAGTTCCTGTCTTTTTTAGATCGAATCATTTACGAGCTATTTGGGCAGAAGATCAGAATATACTTCGATCACCATATCTGAAGGGTAAGGGAAGTACATTTTCGAACCCCTACAGCTACAAATTCAGTAGGACCACGTGGAAAGTATCATATAATCAGCATTTCATTAATATCAATTAAAACCGTAACTAGCGAAACTTGGTTATTGTAGGAGAAGATCGGTACTCGTAAAACGGAACAGGATTGTTGAAATCAACTCGGTAAAGACGTACTTGTATCGCTTGGTCCCAGCAAAGGGTTTAACAGGCTCTACATCGCGTGGCGCGAGAGCCTCCGCTAACGAACTCCGAGTTATTAGATGCTAATTGCTCTGACCGTGGTGCGTAGCTATGAGAACATTCTCTCCCCCCATTGTCGGGCTCGCTAGTCCCAGGGTAAAAGTATTGACTGCACTAAGTACCCCGCTGCGTTCATCGTCAATCTACGAGGATGATGGAGCACTCAACTGTTCCCATAGATCGCTACCGATCTTTAACAGAGGCGCCGCGCCGATACAATTCGGATTGATTGAAATTTCAACAGCTCGTTAACGGGGTTTGATTCTAAACCAGAGAGAAACCATACTTTCCCGGTAGAAAGAGAGAGGGATAGAGGAACATAGAGGAGATTCATGCAGAAATTTGCAAGTTTCGCACGCCGGGCATACCTCTATGCCTGGTGAATCGCTCGATTGTTCCGTAATCGCTGCGATCTGAATAAATCGGTCGCACGACCCCGCTCAAGGATGATCAACGAACGCCAACGAGCAAGATCAGACCTATCTTTAATGGAGAACCGATCCCGCGCGGTCATGCAGCTGCATCTTTTGACGCGCGTTCGTGTAAACGACCTTGGAAGCCTCGTCAGCCGCGGGAATCCGCGCGACCGGAAGCGCATTCTTGCAGCAGCCTCTGAACTTTGCTGCGAGCCACGTCGAAGAAATTAGTATTTTGCTGGTGGTGATGTATGGGGCTCCACATGCGAAAACAGCAGGTGTTTAAGTCATTGATTTAGGTTTAAGTCGTTACTTTCATGATCTTTGTATGACTGGAGTCTATAAAACACGCGCTATCCTTTCTCTCTCGATTGGGAAAGTTTGTACCACATTTCGCTTTTAATTCACAATGTACTTACAGCAGCAAGAATAATTCTGCTTGTGAAGAAAAATGGTAACAGCATAAGAAATTATTCATACCGTCGAAGAGAGTAGTATCTAGTTTATGCTAACACCTTCAAAAATATTTAATTGTTAGACACAAAGAATAAACAAGTGACGTATCCCGCACACAATTTGCGGAGAGAGACTATACAAATGAAAGGAGTGCATCTATCCTCAATTAAGAGTGCATCTAAACCCTAGGGAGAGATGCATTTTTTCGAACTCTTCTAAACAGTATATTAATATATTAATATGGAAGTTTTACTCATTTAACGTTATATTTTATTAAATGGATTTGAATAAATAATTAAACTATTCCTGCTTATACATTCCATTTATCTTCAATCAAATGTTTATAAACAGAAAACAAAATGTGGTGCATCAGTCCCGAAATTACCCTATCCCAGAAATTAAATATTTGAATGTGGAACGACCTGCATTATCTACTATTTAAAGTTGTAGTATTAGGTTGTAAATTCGCGACCTTTTGTTTCGTAAATCTTTCATTGTATCATTATAACCTCATTCAGTGACCGTTCCTTTTGAACTGTATATCATTGGAAAGCTCTGAATGTTGCGATTAATTTTATATAAAATACTCGTGCTTAAAAAATGTACATGAATGACTTGAGAAAATGCGGAGGTCGCGAACTTCGTTGCCAACCTAATATTTTAGGTCAGTCAGGAGGTTAAGTACCATCGTGAGAATAAAAACGGATGCTGCTTCGATTGTTTCGCTTCAGTCGGAAGTGCGTAGCGGTAACGCGCCACGTCGCGCCGGTTCAGCTGATTTCTGGGTCAGATGTTTTCGGCGGTCTGCGTATAGGCACATAGATTGTTCCGGGCGACGGTTTGCACGGCGCTAAATTATCTGTTTCCTCGCGATGCCGGCACATTAACCACGGCGAACGCAAGGACCGTGGAGCCTCGCCTCGCAGGACGAACAGCGAACACCGTCGAATGATAGCGAGCCGCGGAAACCGCGACGAGTACGAGGGAATCTCGATCGGTGGATCTTATTAGCGAGTACCGTTCGCTATAGCTCGTCCCGGGAAATCGGATCTCGAATCGCAGCGGGACCGATCGGATAGGATCGCTCGCTGATCGTTCACATCTGCGGTCATCAAACCGGCAGGAATTTTCCAGAAAGAAAAGTTCGACGCTCGAAATAGAGGATTCATATAATCTCCTTTATTTCTACATACATCCATACACTTTATTTCTACAAATAGCCATGCGTTCTGCGGTGATTATTGCGAATTATGGAACAGTAAAGCTGCATTTATGCGTGCAGAACACATAAACGCGGTTGCACACAGAACCTGTCCTCGATATTTTGTGTCAAGAAACCCGAGCACGCCGCAACCATTAAACCTGGATACGCGTCGATGATCTATAAATCAGCAATTGATTCCGTTTAACTCGATACGATTAAGAACTCGGTATTATACATTTTAACTTTCTTACTTTTATTTCGTTGAATAAACTACGCAAAATTAGAGGAGTTCAAGAATGCTATTATATCATTTTCGAGCCATTAAAATGATTAAAACGAGGTATATAAATGTTTACCTAACACCAGCGCGTTGGACCTGATGTGAAACATTTTTAATTTGCATAAAGACCCGCAGTCCACTGATCACAGTGATTAAATGCTCCGATTTTGTGGGACGTTTTGGGAATGATCGTTGAACGTGTTGAGGGTTGCCTGAGTCGACGAGATTTGAGGAACAAGTTTGAGACGATTTGCACGGTTGTGAGATGCTCCGTAGGGGCACAACAGTTGCCTGACTGGAATAGGATCGGTTCTCCATTAAATGGAAGCGGTCGACCTCTGGTAATCGCGGATCGCGATTGCTATGCTGCAGGGACCCGCGATTTGCAGGCCAGTTATTCGGATCGTTAGCGCAGCTGGCTGCGAGCTGTGCCAAGCTGTTTTCAGTCGTTCCTGCTACCGCTACCAAAGCGAATCCGCTTCGCAGCGGCGCGTGTTCTTCGCCGAGATGACAAGTTGCCCGAGGAGAAAGAGGGAGAGGAATGCGAGAGTCCTCTCGCCGTCTAATAGCCGCATCAATGAACGCGAAATACCTCGCCGCATTGTTCCCTAGAAACCACGCAAGATGCTCTTTCAGATAAATCATTGTAGAACATGCTCGAGCTCGAAACCAGACACCAGACCTCCTCTCAGCATCCTCTCGATCCAGAACATTGTAATTTTCAGTTCTGAGGAGATCGAGTTGCGAGTTGCAACGAACAGCACGATCCAGGCCCTCGGAGATCGAGCTGAATCTGCGAAAATCTGCTCGTAGTCATTCGATACCTCGGAGACCAGATTTTCTGGGATATTCGAGCTCTGATCGATGCTCGTGCTTCGGGGAGTATATTAATAGCACTGCCACCTGTTGAACCCAGAAGATTTGTTTCTCTTCTGCTCTTTTATTCAGAGGTCGAAACGAAAAGTCCGCAAACGGTTTTTGGAAAAATTCTTTTCGAAGTTGCATGTTTGTTTCGTTGAGAAAATATACAGGATGGGGCGTTACAAACAGGTCACCCGAATAACTCGCTTGCTTCTGAAGATAGATTATGAGCATTTCGATATACCAAGTAAATTTGGTCTGATGCATTTTCTTCCATCTTCAAAAGCAAGCGAGTTATTCAGATGAATATTATGTACAGGGTGTTTCATAACTGGTGGTACAAGCGAAAAGGGTATGATACTACATACAATAACTTTACATAAAATAAATCAAAAATATAGAATAAAATTTTTTCACGTGATGCTTTGTTTTCGAGAAAATCGACTTAGAATTTTCGCTGGGTACGCGTGCTATGTATGTACATAATTCAAATTCGATTTTCTCGAAAACAAAGCCTCACATGAAAAAATTTTATTCTATATTTCTGACTTATTTTTTTTATGTAGTATCACACTGTTTTCGAGAAAATCGACTTTGAATTTTCGCTGGGTACGCGTGCTATGTATGTACATAATTCAAAGTCGATTTTCTCGAAAACAAAGCCTCGCATGAAAAAATTTTATTCTATATTTTCGACTTATTTTTTTATGTACTATCATCCCCTTTTCGCGTGTACCACCAGCTACGAAACATCCTGTATATATCATATAATAATATTGTATAATAACATATTTTATATGCTTATTTTAGTTGAGGAATAAGTGATTTTATGTCATAATACCGTGGAAGAAAATGTTTGTGTCGTTTATTTTGTACAGAGATTTAAAAGCTGTAAGTGATTTTTAGTGACACTTAGGGTGGTCCCCGACGTCTGAGCAGTTTGTAACAGTCTAACTGATCGGACTGGCTACCGTTCGAGGATCGATCGCGATCGAGGCTCTCGGACGTATCGGGACACCGTTATCGGCCCGGCTACCGTAAGCGATCGATCGATCGAGGTCGGCGAAATCGGACATCCGATATCGATATCGAGATTCCAATCGGTGCACCGCTGTACGCTCGTTCGAGCGCGTTCCAATTTGATGGCCTCGTCCAGCTGTGTGACCTTGAAGCCCACATCGACGTCCCACGGATATTATTATTGTTATCGTTGGTTTGCTATGCCGACGAACCTATTAGGTGCCGTTTCTGTTCAACCGATCACAGAACTGCTTCGAATTTCAATATTCCTTGACATAAAATAATTGATCTTTTTTTATTTTTGTTAACTCTTGTGCACTGTTCAAGAAATTGGGTAATCTATGACATTTTGAGAATTGGCCATAGATAACCGAACTATCGAATTTCAATATTCTTTGACAAAGAATAATTGATCTTTTTTTATTTTTGTTAACTCTTGTGCACACATTGATCATAGATAATCGAACTATCGTGCGTAGAATTGATGACGCCAGATACAGATGTGCAGACTGTTAATATTAAGTTAATTTATAATATATTTCATAGAGAAAAATTGTAATTGAACGTACAGGCTTGCACGATTGTGTCAAATTGACCTGAACAGTATGCAAGCATGAAATTGTCTGTGTCTGACCATGACTTGCCTTATCTACTGCTGCGCGATCGATAAATCCCGAAGCTCTATTTTCGATTTTCCGCCGTGCCTACGGCTGAATTTTTCATGTAAAACCACTATTCTTCCGGCTGTAGGTAACATAAATAGTGTTACACTCTATATAACTTGATAAAATGGACAACATCACCTACTAAAATAAATTAATAAACACTGCGGTGGTCGGCAAGCTTCATATTAGACACTGTACTCCTTTTGCATATTAATCACCGCGTTCACTATCAGGTCGGTGATACGTGGGTGACACCATTCTTCGACCTGCTTGTAAACCTAATTTTGTATCATGGTTTACGATTTTTCCCCGGTACATGATTAGAATTACATGGTTTCTTTGCCTTTACAATTTCTTGGGAGAAAACGAAAATTTGTATTCTTTCTACGTCTCGGTTTACTTCAATATCTAAATGACAGAGTTCAAAAAAGAAATAATTTAATAGACTCTGTTAACCTTTATCCGCCCCTCGTGTCAATTTGACACAGTTTTCCCGAAATAAGTTAAACTGTTCTGTTATTTGTAGGTAAATTTGACCGAAACTTCGTGACTTTTATATTTTTTTAATGCGCAACACAACCGACAACCCTAAGATGTAAATGTCAACTCATCAATATCAATAAAAAAACATTGAAAAATAACTGTTTATCTTGTTATTTCATTGATCTCTTACCACTGTATCAATTTGACACCGAGAGACAGATTCAGATCGTGAAATGAGGAACGGATAGTAAGGGAACATTTAGTAGTACTCGCTACACTACCATTACAATGTATGGACAAGTGAACGAGTACAGTCAAAGTAACTTCGCGATATCGCTATACCATTGAACTAAAAAATCCAAAGCGAGTAATTTTTTACCCGTCCGAACAATTTCAACGTTAACGAACAATTTCAAAGTTCAACGTTAATTGCGCGAAGCTACTTGGAACGAGCTCGCTTCTCCGCCTAACTAGCTAGAAAAATGACTGGCGGATGGGGGTTAAAAAAGACAAACTGCATTCCCTACGACCAATCACCCGACAATAAAACCCGCAAGCGCTCCGGACCAGTTCATTGAAAATCCCTAACAACCAACAATAAGTTTCATGTCCTCGACGCCACGAACGATCGCTCGCTCGGTCGAGCAACAGCTCGGCGTCGTCGTCGGCTATAAAGTTATCAAACGAACCATAAAACTTCCGCGGTTTCTGACTGTTTATTCTCCGGTCGCATTTATCCCAAACAGTTTGCGCAGTCTCCTTTTATTTTCCTGGTTCGCCGACGCGACGCGACGACTCTCGTCGAGCGCCTCGAGAAAAGCGGCAAAACGACACGACACAACAAGCGAATTCTTCCGGCTGTTGCTTCTGCGCGAATGTAGACGTCTTACCGTTGCACGCAACGTGCTATTAAGCTTAGCCGGGCTCGTATGCAGGGAAAATGCGCCGGCGTTTCCTCGATTTATTCTCGTTTCGTTAATAGACCATAATAAAGCGGAGATCCGTTCTTGTCCTTGTTCAGAATCCGCAAGGATGTGCTCGATGGTGTCGAGCTAACTGTATATATCGAAGCCGTTCCACATAACAACGTCCCAGAGAGGGAGAGACAGCACGCGTTCTCCTCCTCTCTTTCTTTCTTTTTCTCTCTCTCTCTCTCTCTCTCGCTCTCTCTGCTCAGGTCTTGCAGAGATGGCTCCGCAGGATAGGTCCTTGCTGATCGTTTTGTCGACCAAGACCGACCGGGGCCGCGATTAGGCTCTACGCCGGCTGCAATTGGTACCACCTACCAGGCCGAGAGATATTGCCGTGCTCGGGGAACACGGACCCATTCCACCGACACGTTTTTTGCGGGCCCGATAAAGGGCCACGTCGACTGCACTCTACGAGATCCAGCTTCCGATGAGAACACGCTCTCGATCCTAAGAGGTGCACCGTCTCTCGAACCCCGCGAGAACCAGATGGACGGAACCCAAAGTTTAGCTCACGAGAAGAGGCCGTTCCTCGTAAGCGAACGATCGAAATTCATTTTTTATCCGGACAATTTTTACGGAGCCCATTCAACGCAGTTCGAACTGGTTGTACGAATCTCGAAGTTCAAGGTCGTTTCTCTTGTAGGTGAACGATCGGAATTATCTTTTTACGCGATCAATTTCTCATGGAGTACAATCAACTCTTCGATAAAGTCTGTTTCTTAGAACGTGTAGTTCTACTATTTTTTTTGTGGCCCTTGTGAATTGAATTAGTAGTGGTTCACACCGATATACCCGACCCCGTAACGGATTACGCGGCATGTTTACACTTCACGCTACTCGGCGACCGAGGCAGCTCAATCCTTAGTCCTCGAAAATTAAACATTTCTTCCTAGCTAGAATTATTGCATTGTATATAATTTTTTTCATTTCATAGTTATGAAATTGATATAATATTATAATATTGATATAATACCTCATACAATACTTAAACGTGTAGTAATTCATTGAATACCAACATATTTTATAAAGCAAACAATATTGTAAATAGAAATTCTTCTTTGTCGATCGTGAATTACTGAATAAACTTTTTAATGATTTCGGCGCATAGGTTCGACCTAATTTTGACTACCAAGCAATTTTGCAAATTGTTAAATTATTCTCAACGTTTCGATCCGGATATGGATCCTTTCCAACAGAAATTGCGTTTGTTGTGTGAAAACTTGAAATCTTGAGAAGGATCCATATCCGGATCGAAACGTTGAGAATAATTTAAAAATTTGCGAAATTGCTTGTTAGTCAAAATTAGATAGAACCTATGCGCCGAAATCATTAGAAAGTTTATTCAATATTGTAAATGTAGACAATAATTGTATAGCAATTTTTAGTGGTGGCTCTGAGGGGATAAGCCATTTTCTTAGATTCTATAGCTCCCTTTCCTTAGATCAAGACTTTACTGTAGTTCGTAGAATGTAGAAAATATGCAAAGTTGAATGTGGTTTAAATGCAGCTTCTGTTCTCCGTGGGTGAAAGGAACGGATCGCGGATTCCCGCGGTTCGTAACCGTGTCTAGTTTATCGACGCGACGTAAATAGCATGATCAGGAACGATTAACCATCGCGTCGTCTAAAATTGTAATTCTATCCCCTTGGTCTCGCCGCATCACGGTTCGTCACGTCGAAGTTTTTTTGCGCGCGCCGAACCGTTCGCGTTTAATTAATCACCGCGGGCGCATGGAGGATGCTGCCTGATGATCAGCACCTCCGGAGATCGGGATCGTTGTGCTCGATCGTTGGATCGATCTGCCGGTCGTCACACACGCGTACCGCGACCACGATCCCAGACAACATGTACCGTTCGTGTCGCCAAACATATCCCCCTCGAATCAAGATATACTCGAATACTGTTCGGGACACGTCGCTTCTGTTCGACCGGTGTAGATCGACGGATTACCAACGCCTACGTATACGGTAAATATACCTATTACTGCGGGTGTACGTTTTACTGTGGTATTTTTTTTCAATGAGATTAAAATACTAGATAAAAATAAATACAATATTTTACTCTGAATGCATTTGTACAATTCAATGAGAATGCATTCTCGTTGACGAGGCAAACAAAATTGTCAATTACAGTAATTTCTCAAATACTATCCGGGGTCGTCTACGCAAACGCTATCCAGTGCCTACCCACTCCACTGCCGGCCAACGCCGCTTCGCATTTCATTCTGTCCTTCTCTATGTTCGGCTCTCTATTGAAGTCTCGGCGCGGTAGACGCTGTCATAAAAATATAGTGTCTCTATGCGAACACTCTCCGTGCAGAACACGGCTGTTGGATAGGCATTTGAGCATTTATTGTATACTTCATAAAAAATAAAACTAACAATAAGACTATTTTTCTTCTATCTCGATCACCAAAGAACCGTTGTTCACATGATTGTATATAGGGCCACCAATTTTTTTGTATTCAGAACACATGATAACTCCATAAAATGCTTACACATATTATTATTTCGTGATAAAATAGGATTAATCTATATATATAAAAAGACAGTCCTAACTCACTCACTCACTGATCAACGCCCAGGCTAAACTCTTGGACCTAGAAAGCTGAAATTTTGCACAGAGGTTTCCTTTATGATCTATACAAGGGATAAGAAAGGATATTTCGAAATTTAACCCCCAAGAGGGTGAAAAGGGGTTGCAACGTTTGTATGAGGAATATTTTGTTCGTGGTCGGATTTACTTCATACTTGGTCTTAATGCTCTTTGATATAATTAATCAAACACCTGTTTCGGCATTTTAAAAAATTCAACCCCTAAGGGGGTGAAAGGGGATTGCAACGTTTGTATGAGGAATATTTTGTTCGTGGTCGGATTTGCTTGAAACTTGGTCTTAATGCTCTTTGATATAATTAATCAAACACCTATTTCGGTATTTCAAAAAATTCAACCTCTAAGGGGGTGAAAGGGGGATGCAACGTTTGTATGAGGAATATTTTGTTCGTGGTCGGATTTACTTCATACTTGGTCTTAATGCTCTTTGATATAATTAATCAAACACCTATTTCGGCATTTTAAAAATATATATAGGAGGAGGAGGATCATGTTAACTCAGAAAATTGCGTATAAGCGAGATTTTATCGAAATTGCCCTTTGTGTGACGCCCGCCCGGAGGATCTGGATTAGAATAAAATAGGATCGAGGCATGGTACCGCAGTAGTCGGTACAGTTAGCCTAGCAGTGGCAATGCATTAAAATTATTCAAGCAAGAAAGTTCTTTCTGGGTAATTCCCATTTTTTCCTAGACTTTGCACAGGGGAAGCAGCATGATAGTCACCAGACTGTTGTCTCTACTAATTTTTGTCATGAATGAATTCAATCCGCAGTCTATTCATTGCCGAAGGAAAGTAAGGAGCACGATCAACAACAATCAACTCTGTCAAAAGAAACTAAACGACGTTCATAGATGCACACTCTGCACACTATCCTAGCAATCGAACAGCTGGTTCGATGATCAAAGAACGATCAACGAGCAACAGCTATTGGCTCGATCGATGCAAAAATAATTCCGGTTTTCGGTCGTGAGGTTTAAAGTTGTGTAGGGTGAGGCTAATGAATGGACGCTTAATCCGCGTGTCTGATTAGATTTTGAATGAATGGAGTTAAACTGTTTGAACTGACGAAAACTGCGATTAATTTTGCACAGAACCAATAGCATCGGTAGCTGCGAGCGGACGTTAAAGTGGCAAATCGGAGAGCAATTGCGCGTATCCTCTTGCCGATGGAACTCGATGAGCTAACAGTAAAAGAAGCGGAAGAAATCGAGCTGATATCACGCGATCCTTGAGACACGAGCCCAGCGGCTGTAGCGAGGAAACGAGATCGCAGAAGAAGCTGCCGAAGAACTGACATTAACTTCGCGCCTCCGACGGCACCGACGCTGAACTGAAAGTCGGTAAAAATCGCGGAATTCCACGGTGACTTAGTGTATGGGTTCAATCTTTCTTTTTTCGCCGACCACTATCATCTCTGGGATTTTTCCTTAGGCTCACGCTTCCATTAGACGAAAAAGTGAGAAAATAAACTTATAAAATCTAGCAGGTTGCGCGCTGAATATGAAATGTCTGATTTTTCTGACAGGAACGTTAGACAAACACAAAGTTAAATCAATCTTGTTCACCAGAGCTTTCTTATCAATAGACTGCGGATCTTTATGCATCTATAGCAAAATTGAGTAGATGAAATTAAAAATTGTTATAAAATTTAAAAAATTGAAGATGTCAATATATACGATTCATCCTCTGTTAAAATCATTAAGGGAAGACATAACATTCAATTTAGTTTCTATTTCTTGCAATCGATGCAGACAATTTTTATTTTGCATAAAGATCCCCAGTCTGCTTACAACAAATATAGAAAATTTTTACTTTGCATAAAGATGAGCAGTTTAGAGATGAATATTAAATATAATTTAACACTAAACCTATCACCACCGGTCAAAATGACCGGTTCCAGATTTTTGATTTTACAATTATTGTAAAATGATTACAATAGGGCCCGCACAAAGTCTGAATAAAATCAATCTTGTCATTTTTATAAGGGAACATGTACCAGTTACTTTTAAGGCTCGGTAGATTTAGTGTTAATTGACATTTTGAAAGTACACGTTGAAGGTCCCCCTAAGGGTTAATAAAGTTCTTGTCCAAAAATTGGGAAGATTCATAAATTGACTCGTCTGTGGATCTTCCTGGGAAAGCCACGTTTCTACCCTAATGAAAATTGACGAAGTCGCGTCGCAACATGGAGCTCGCTTCGATCCTCAGTCTCCGGCTCAATGTCCTCGCAAAAGGTATGACTTGTTCCTCTTGTTCGAGCCTGCTTGTTTCCGATGTTCGTCCACGTTAATGGCCGGTTGTACCGGAAGGTCGTCGAGAGGAGGCTCATAAATTATCGGAGATTAATCCGAAGACTTGAGCTAAACGAGCCCCGCGTGTCGACGTGTCTGGTACCCCAGACCAGGGGCCAAGAGTCAGGTGTCCTCGGACCTAACCGTGGCCCCTCGACGATAGAGCCTAACTCGCCTGTAACAAACTTAATTCCCGAGAGAGAGACCGCGGCGGAAATTGGTTAGCTATCAGCCGAGAGAAAATTGCTGGACGCCGCTCAACCTGCGACTTTATTCCATCAAGCCACGGAGCCGAGGTAGCCTAATCGCGGCATCCTATCTTATCAAAGGGAACCTCCAAGCAACCGGAAACTGAAATTATAATTTGTTCTTTTAGCTAGGATTCATAGAGCAAATGAATTTATTAGAATTGCGTCCGTAATCTATATAAATTTCGGTAGTTTGCTTGGTTCAATCTCTTTCAATCTTCTTTACTCAATTTTGTTTTTTCTCTCGATTTTGATGCAAAATCATACGATTTTTGATTGAACTTGAAGATCAATTTTCATGAGAATACATATAGGATTACGAGATGTGAGAATGTGACAAGAATCACTGTAATGATGAACTCCGTTAATCAGCTCGGTACTTCTAGCGTCAATCCACGTAATCAATCCTTTAACAATTCGATTACCAGCTGCATGCTGAATTAAAAATTGACTGAAGAAAGACTGCACCCAGGTGCATCTTCTGCATGCACGTCACAGAGCTCAATTCCAAGTCGTTCCGGAGCCATCAGAAGGCCAGAAAGATACTCTAAGTACACCAGCGAACATTTTCCTCGAAGCATCATCTTCGACGAGCTGAAACTAATCCTGAAAAGCATAAACAGCTGCGAAGAACCCGCAGAGATGCTCTGGACTCTGTATTTTATAACAGACGATCTCAGAGAGACTTCCTTAATCCCCTAGGATTAACGGGTCTCGCCCATTATTATCGAATGCTCTCCTCTCCTCGCGGACATGCTCGTCGCTCGAGTGCGTTCCGCCGGAGCAAGATCGAACACGCGAGTGCCTCTAGGAGAAGACGGAGAGAGAACGAGCAGATTAGAAGCATCGGTAACTACTTAATGAACGGGCTAAGTTCTTCGAAACGTAATGCTCGCGCTGAAAAAAAATACGCCGAGCTACATCTGCACGAGCCGGCGGAGCGATTTCCTTAATACGCGTTCCACGCGGTGGTAACCGATGAAACGTTACGGCTCCGGTATCCGCCTCCGTTTAAAAGAACCGAGACTCCTCGTGGGGGCAAGGACCGGTGAACAGTGTTCGATTATTCGCCAGGATCGCGCTAAAATATCTTCGAAACATCTTGAGAACGAGTCTAGTTTATTGACTGACTGAGTGATAGAGATAAAGCCGCGTTCGAAGTCTGATTCGACTCTTTCAGAATTTATTTGAACGTATGGGACCAATCCTTTTGAAATACTACGGTTATTTTACTACGCTATTGAAGATATTATATGAATTTTTTCAGTAAAACAAATCAATCCGTGGCGGAGTTATAACACGGCTTATATGCAACCCATTGCCACGAAGATGTCAGTACCACTTAAAATAATACCAATAAAAATAGTAGCAATAAACAGCACTGTAATTGGTCAACGCAAACAACAATCGAGTAAAAGTACAAAAAGTCCGGTATAATTGTATAGACCTTGGAAAGAATCGTGACGGCAGTTACTACTAGAGGGCAGGTCTCTTTGCATAGCAATCTGTGGGACAGTATTCCGGGCTAGTAGCCTAACAGCTAGCATCCGGCATCGGGTACGGTGCCTGGAGCGTGCTGTAGTCGCGGTTCCTGGAGCGTATTCCGCTGAAAAGCATCGGGGGCCGCATGCTATTCCCCAGGACGGGTTTATACCCGATCCTGAATTAAATTATTAGGCTCTTAGTTGGGTAACCGCAAGGGGCAGAACAAGTCAGAGCGAGTCAGTGCAAGTCAGAGCGAGGCAGAGCGTAGAGGAGGAGGGCGCCGTACGCGAGCTGCGTGGAAAATTATGCGTGTGCACAGAGGGCCGAGTTAAGTGTCCGGCTAATGGACAGGTACATAATTTTGCAGGGGTTCTTTCTGGCCCCAGCAGCCTAACCGAGAGTCTCACTCTGTTTCCTTCGGGGTTCAGATCTTCGATCTGAAATTAAATTACCGCGCCGGCTCCGCGAATCCTGCACTCTCCGCTCGGCTCGGCTCGGCTTGGTTCGGCACGATTCCGCGAGCGAACGAGCGACCAAAGCGTGTTGGAATCGCCGATAATTTTCAGCCACTGTCGCGCCGCACGGTGTCCGCTCCATTCTGCTCGATTCCACTCGATTCCACTTCTTACGAGCCGCTCCCCGTAAGGGTAAGGGCCGAAATTGAACACGCGAATGCTACTCGCGGCGGCTCCTGGTAAGAACTGGGTGGACCCGCTCGCGCGTAATTGGATCAGCACCGTATCGCCTCGACGATCACGTAATTATTCGGTTGCTAGAGGTAGAACTAGGCGGGCGCGGTATAGACGGTCGCTTTGAGATCCTTCCGACAAAGGACGGCTCTGGGAACTTCTACCCAAATGGGTATTCTTCTCGCATTTTCACTGTTTCTTCCAATTACGCGGTAATTGAAGACAGAGTTTATGAAATTAAGGTTTCCTCCGTGATTTGACGCTGTGCGGCAATTTTTTTTCAGAGGAAAGCACCGAGGCCTACACTTTCAAACCTTACGTGCTTGTTAACTAATATTTGAAGAATGTATTCAATTCTTTCCAAGTGGTATTAATTATTACCTTGGAAGTTACAGCGATAATAGTAAGAGCGAGAAGTGTCTTACTAATTTAACACCCTGATATTGCAAGCTTTGCAAATTTTTTCAAGAAAAAGTACTGCCTATCGTAATTCTAAATTTTAGACATGATTTAATTAACATTTGACGAGTATACCCGAATTTTTTAAAGTGAAAATTTCTTCAGGCGCACACAGCGTACACAATTGCTGGGTAGTGGATGAGTCTGATTCGTCACGCTCCGAGGTGAAACGCTATTCGGGTACACTCGGGGGAGCCGCAGTCTTGATCCTTTAAATTGAACGAGTCGTAAGAATATTGATTGTCAATTTTGTATGATGGTCAGGAGAAGATCATTAGTCTCTTCAAGATTATAATAGTTTTATTTAAAGAACTGTTAAAAGATAATTCGTTCTCAAATTTGCGAGAATTGGAGAGCATCCAGGATTACCGGTGAAAATCGCGGATCGTAGAGTCGGCGAGTCAGCAAAAGGCATCGGGGACCAAAAGCCGGTCGTACAATTTTGTATTTTATACGGTATAAGTCGACGCGCGATTTTTCCATAGGCCATTATATATGTCCGTATATCCTGCTCGGCGTTATTAGCCGAGCTATCTGCTCGAGCATCTATGGAGCATGAACATTTTCTGCGGGACCTGTCAATTATGCGGATTTATGATCTCTACCATCCCCTTTCGCCTTGCGTTGCCACTCCCCTGATAGTCGGACCGCCTCGCGCCGCAGCCATCCGATGCAACTCTACACCCACATACGCACCCGACAAGAAGGAACATCGTCTCGCGGTGGAACCGCAAGCGGAAAAAGACAATCCGCGACCGGATCGTCGTTGATTAACGATCACTCGTTAATCGCGAATGCCTCGGTTACGATTTCGAACGCTGCTCACCAGTCGGCTCGTCGCGAGATGATTCTAGTTCGATCTTGCATGATCGATAAAATTTCGCGCACTAGATCTCGTTTCATTGCGGTCGCAGATCCGATCGTTTCGATTTACATCGGTAAATTGGTCATTTCGATATTTAATTATTCGTTGAACGTTGCAAAATCACTATTTCTGTCTGAGACATATTTTATTATATTCTCTACAGATTGGCAAATATACTGGCAAAGTTTGAAATTTTTATGTCTGCTAGTTTTTTTCGAAAAAATGCTCAAAAAACGTATTGTTCCTCAATTGTAAAAATACAACTCATCGTGAAGCGGTCTGGTTAAGTCACTATAATTTCGTATGAAACTGCTGTATCTAAACGAAAAAAATTTTATTATATTCTCTACAGATTGGCAAATATACTGGCATAATTTGAAATTTTTACATCTGCTAGTTTCTTTTGAAAAAATTCTCAAAAAGCGTATTGTTTCTCAATTGTGAAAATATCGTGAAGCGGTCTGATTAAGTCATAATTTCGTATGAAACTGCTGTATCTAAACGAAAAAAATTTTGTTGTATTCTCTAAAGATTGTTAAACATACTGGCATAGTTTGAAATTCTTATGTCCACTAGTTTCTTTTGAAAAAATTCTCAAAAAGCATATTGTTTCTCAATTGTGAAAATACATCTTATCGTGAAGCGGTTTGATTACGTCACTATAATTTCGTATGAAACTGCTGTATCTAAACGAAAAAAATTTTGTTATATTCTCTAAAGATTGCTAAACATATTGGCATAGTTTGAAATTTTTACGTCCACTAGTTTCTTTTGAAAAAATGCTCAAAAAGCGTATTGTTTCTCAATTGTGAAAATACATCTCATCGTGAAGCGGTTTGATTAGGTCACTATAATTTTGTATGAAACTGCTGTATCTAAACGAAAAGAATTTTGTTATATTCTCTAAAGATTGTTAAACATACTGGCATAGTTTGAAATTTTTACGTCCACTAGTTTCTTTTGAAAAAATGCTCAAAAAGCGTATTGTTTCTCAATTGTGAAAATACATCTCATCGTGAAGCGGTTTGATTAGGTCACTATAATTTCGTATGAAACTGTTGTATCTAAACGAAAAAAATTTTGTTATATTCTCTAAAGATTGTTAAACATACTGGCATAGTTTGAAATTTTTACGTCCACTAGTTTCTTTTGAAAAAATTCTCAAAAAACAATTGTTTCTCAATTGTGAAAATACATCTTATCGTGAAGCGGTTTGATTAGGTCACTATAATTTCGTATGAAACTGCTGTATCTAAACGAAAAAAATTTTGTCATATTCTCTAAAGATTGTTAAATCCATTCACACAGTTTAGTATCGATCCTCACACTAGCTTCTTCTGAAAAAATTCTCGAAGTCCTCTTATTTCCCAACTGCGAGCTTACTATCTTTTACAAAGCGGCATAATTAAATAGCCATAACTTCGAGGAAGAATCGCTATATGTCCCAGAAAAAATTCAATCACATTCTCTAAGGACTGGTAAAATACTCGCGAAGTCACCCATGGATGCGGATGGTAGTTCCGTTTTAAAAAATTGGCAGAGCCGCGTTAAATTGACATGCGGCACCGAGCTCGAGGTAATTGCTAGTTGTCGTCGCTTTATATTGTAGATAGCGAATTGCTCATAACGAGTGTAGGGTCCGACGGAAACGGTCGGGTCGTTGATGGAATTGCGGGTGTGCCCGTTCCTTTCGATGCATGCTGGAGGAGCGGAGATCTTCTCTTTGTTTCAGTTTGCCCGTTGAAAATCTATGACGCCATAAACGCGGTCGTAACGCGACTCGGGACGCCTCGGGCCGACTCGCGGGCACCGCGAGCACGCATCCTATCGAAGATATCAATTACCGGCCCGTTTAATAAGCCCCGATTGTTTTACGACGATTCCTACGCGATAGGGGATGGCGAGGCTGAGGATTACACGCGGCGGGATGCGGGCTCAATTGAAAACTCGACGCGGACAAGCGTAATCGAAACAGGTTCCACAATCTCCGGCGGCCTCCGCTTCAATAAACGATCATAGTTGCCGTTTCGATTAACTGTCCTTTTCTACGTTCGGCAGAAGTCACAAAAGTCGCATAACTTGCCTCATATCGGTATTTAATGCGTCTACATTACTTTCTACATGTTTAGCAATATATCGGAAATGTCGATATTAATTAAATTTAATAAAAATTATAATTAAAACAAGCATTTAAAAGTGAACACTTTGTGAATATGATTTTCGATCAAAAGAATCACTAATATTCTTTTGAGAATCCTGCCGAACTAAACAAGCTTTCAAATAATGCTAAAATAAAAATAAAATAGTAAAGCTACGCAATCTAAGAAACAGCACACACCCGAGGGTTTTTCTGAGATCGAATCTTTACCGTATTCAAAATTGTACAATCTCCACAATCATCAATATAATATTAATCCTTAGCAAATATTCTTTACATTATTAAATTTGTTTGTATTTAATAATTTAGTACACATTTAACTATCATGAGATATTATATCAGTTCCATAGGCACAAAAGGTAAAAATCATAAAGAATGTAAATATTCGAGACCGAAAGAAATGTTTGGTTTTTCAGTTAAAATAGCTCAGAATGCAAAGGGTTAAAAATTCTACTTACCTCTCTAATAAATGTAGAGCTAGGCTATTTTTCAAGGACCATAAAATGAAGAGCCTAATTACGTAGAACCTCGAAATGGTTCTTTTTTATCTATCCAAAACAGGAATCCAATCAATTTCGTATAATCCTACGGCCCCATCCGTTACTCGTTCTCAAAATCTATCATCGACACGAAGAATCGCCTCTTCAAGATATCCTCTCCGGCTCGAAGATTCTTCGATTCGGATGTTCGAAGGTTATGTCGATCCGATCGATTGGCCACGGCAGACGTCAGCGAAATTATCGATGGGGGATCGTCATGCTCGAAAATCGGATTCGACAGAGGTTTCTTTCGATTTCAATGGACGTGGTAACGTCCTTCGATCATGGAAGTCGCGCAAATGGATTTCCGGTATACAGAATGATCGATTAAACTCTTTTTGCCGACTGTGCCAGGTGTGGATCGCGGGAATTAATTAAAACAGGAAGAAAAGTATCTGCCACGGGGGAACCGGTCTAAACGCGAGATACCGTGATCATCATCGATTTGTCATTTTGTTGCTAGAAAAATCGCGTTCCCTTTTATTCGTTTTATGGCGTGATGCACCTCGTTACAGAAGGTGTCACCATCCCAACGGTATCGAACGATCGGATTCGAGATATATCGATGTCCCTGTGCTTGGCTTGCTGGAACCCGACGAATTATGTATAGTCGGTCGCAAAAGTTTAAGCACACCTGCTGGATTTTAGTTACTCGGGGTAGTAAACATATTAATTTTGCTAATTTTATACAGTAACTTGTTTAAGGCTAAACGACTCTGAAAAGTGGATCTTTCCGAGAATATGCTACTCTCAAATTATTTATATTTTCTGATAAGCAGAGACAGAAACGTCAACGCTCTTCCGCGGACCCAGTTTCAGCTAATAAATTAATCGATGACTATGTTGTCAATTTCAGTTTCCATGTTCCCGATGTTTGAGAGGCAGGCAAGACTTTCACGGCCGACTGTACATATATAAATTTCTCTTAATTGACACTGCTCTTAGCGGCGCGATTAAACTCCTCTCGTTGCAGCCGCTGGCTATCTCATCGTCCACAATGATCTTTGAGAATGATTTTCTTCGGGAACCCTCGACTACCGATTATTTAGCTTCTTCCTTCGATTAAAAATATGGTTTTCATCGACAAACTCTCAGATACGTACGACCTAGCTACTATACAAGCCTGATTATGTTGATAACCGAATTTATCCTAATCATCCATTTCTGGTATTTTCTACGCCTCTTAATCATTGATCGCTTTGGTTAAAGGAACTCACGTTACTTGTCAAAATGATTTTCGTACAAAATAATTAATAATTTACATCTGTGGGACTCACATCCATAAATTCGTTGTTCATTTCCAAATCAGAACTATGTATTCAAGTCTTAAAAATAATGCCCATCGTTTTACACAGAGTCGCACCATTTTATAGGTGACTAATGAATTCTGGAAAATGTCTGAATATAAAAGAGAGTTACAAATGATTAATTCCGGGCCATGAATTCATTTGTATTTGTCTTATGTTCCTCACCCTGTATATGTTGTTCTCCTGGCTCTCGCGGTCGGCACAGGAAATGTTTCAAGAAATCCAGTCCTAAATGGTTCGCGAATCAATAAAGCATTAGCAACACTTCGCACTGGATCTCTGGCCTGGAAACGGCGATGAAGTAAATAACTTCATGGGCCGTTGCCCAATCCAAAACGACTGGAACCCAGTGGACAGCAATCCAGGGCAGAGTGACGCTAATTTTGATAAGTGGTATCGGCTCCAGAGAGTAGGTGACCTCAAAGGATGTGGGACTTGGTCGGCGTAACTGTACCGGACTCGTCCCGGGCCGAGGCTAAGTTTTCTGCGGCGACAGGTGCTGGACGTCGCCGTTTGCGTTCGTCGATTATCGCATTAAGCATTGAACTCGCGCGTATTCTTTCCCTCCTTTCCTATTTCCGCGCGACCTGTCCGAGATATCCTCTCCGAGGAGACATCACCAGCGAACGGACGGTGTACAAGTCCAGTTGCGACAATCCGAGCTCTCTCGTCGAGCAAACGGTCCCGATTGTGCGTCCGTCAGATAAATTACCGCGCCCTAAAAATTCGGTGGAATGCCCTCAAAGGCGGCGCCTCGCGTTTAGAGTCTGTTCGATTCGGAAGACTCTGGTCGATTATTCTGCCAGCTGTCCCCGGATAGCAGCCACCGGAAAAAATGAAACGATTTGTAAGAGCTTCCGTCCGTCCGGCGGAGAGAGTGATTTATTGACTTTTTGTCCGGCCCCCGTGTCGCACCGCTCTTTCCGAAAGGAAAAATCGAGCCGACCGTGGCCTTTAAAGGCACGCGCGACCATTCTGCTTCCAGGAGTTATGCACTGCTGGAGGAAACCATAAGACGACGCGAAAGTTGCGGGAATATAAACTTGACGTTGCTTCTTGATGATATAGATTCGTGCGGGAATAGAGCTGCTTAACGCAATCTTCCGTAATTTTTTCAAAGAGAAGTACTGCATATAGCAATTTCAAACTTTGTGTACTTATTAACTAAGTCGGAGAATGTTTTCAACTTCTCTTCAAGCAACAATAACCAATTTCTTCGAAGTTACAACAACATGAGTGACGGTGTCTAAAAACAATCTAAGGGACCTACGCAGATTGGATTCCTGATCCCGATGAGGTAATATTTCGAAAATTTTTAAAAGAGAACTAATGAGTACAGCAATTCCGAAGTTAGCAGATTTATTCACTAACATTAGGAGCATGTACTCAATTTTTTTCAAGCAACAATGACTATTTTCTTCGAAGTTACAACAACATGAGTGACGGTGTCTAAAAACAATCTAAGGGACCTACGCAGATTGGATTTCTGATCCCGATGAGGTAATATTTCGAAAATTTTTAAAAGAGAACTAATGAGTACAGCAATTCCGAAGTTAGCAGATTTATTCAAGTTAGCAATTTTTTTCAACCAACAATAACCATTTTCTTCGAAGTTACAACAATATGAGTGACGGTGTCTAAAAACAATCTAAGGGACATTCGTAGATTGAAATCTTTATGCCCAGGCAATATTTCGAAATTTTTTAAAAGAGAAGTAATGAGTACTGCAATTCCAAAGTTAGCAGATTTATTAACCAATGTTAGAAGAATGTACTCAATTTTTTTCAACCACCACAAATAATTTTCTTCAGAAAATACAACATTCGAAATCAATAAAATATTATTGAATAACATGAATAATCTTCAGTCTAACGAAGCGACAAATGAAATAACAAGCCTCAACGACAGATTTTATCTTAACCTCGATAACAGCACATTGACGTAATTTTTGATGAATCTAAAATATTGGAACGTTGATGGTTTAGTATCTTTACGATGCACATAGTGCGACGGTTTAGAGCCTCCGGGAGAATCTAAGAGACCTTGCACTAGTAGAAGGCCGACTTTCGCGGCCGCTCTTTGAGCGACTTCGATGCCAGCACAAGAAAGCACGGCCGAGCTACTACAATGCGATACGCTGTCCAGTATTACGGGAAACGACACTTAAAGCCGACGGTTTACTGCGCGATCCGATTGCAGCCTCAATTTAGCAAGTAACTGCAACCGGCGCGGCGCTCAGGCCTACGCGATAGCAGCCTCAATTTTCCAGTTGTAAAGATTGCAACGTCTGCTGCGAGGGTTCCAAGGGAGATAGGTGAGAGATAGGCGAAATAGTTCGCTGGCTTTCGAGAATATTTCGAACGCGAATGCGATTTGAATACCGCAGGATTTATAGAACAGCAAGCCAACCGAAGGGAAAGGTATTCTTGCTCTCAATCTTTTTGTTCAGTAATAATATCAAGCATTGTAGCTGACCTTTTTCATTTTGCTCATACAAAGTTGATTCACATTCGCTTGTGCCACACTTGAACATGTCGGAAATGTCGAAAACATAAACGTAAAAAACGTAAAACATAAACATAAAACATAAATGTTGAAAACCAAAGGAAAAGTACATAAACAGTCATGAAGATTCTAATAATTATTTCATCGAATGTTTGGAAGATTACAATTCTACCACATCTAAAGTAGATTGAATTTGTTGTTCAGAGTGCCTCAAATGGTTCTATGAATCATGCACTATGTATTCTACTTTATGTAATATGTGTGGTAGAGAAAAAAAAGAATAAAAGTAGAGAGAAGAGATTATAAATAAAAGGAGTGCCTCTATCCACAATTAGGAGTGCATCTAACCCCAGGCCCTAGGGAGAGATGTATTTTCTCGAACTTTTTTAAACAGCATATTAATATATATATATAAATATAGAAGTTTTACTCATACGTTATATTTTATCAAAGAGATTTGAATAAATAATTAAACTATGCCTGCCTATATACTTTCAATTACTTTCAATAAAATTTTTATAAACAGAAAATAAAATGTGGTGCATCTGTCCCATGTTTATTTTGCAATGTGGTTAGCTCCAGTTTGCTTCAATTTAATTGAGAGTCGGCTTTCAGTTTCGACGAACGGTATCACGATGTAATAATAAACAATCTCGGACAACGTGACACGCGTGGAATCGACGTAAACGTATTATCGGATCGAGTGAATGGTCACGGGATCATAATAATCGAGCCGACACATGCTCGCGCGATCATAGCCGATCGACGGAACGACGCCGTAATCGCAGCGACACGCGCGAACAAGCGTGGGTGCACGCGAACAAACTCAAAGGATTCGCTCGTCCTTTTGTCCGTCTGGGTGGTCCAACCTCTTGCCATCGACCTTTTTCCCGGGAATCCTCGATTCATCGCGTGCGTGCACGCCGATTCGATTGCGACCAAACAACTTCGCGATACGATGCGGCTCTCTATGCAATTACAGTGGGCGGTGCACGTTCGAAATATCGATAACCTGATCGAACATTGTCGTCTCGACCTTCGGATAGTCGAGGATTTTCCATTCAAACCTACACTGTCAGTTTCCTTTTTAGTCGACCCTATTGTGCGCGTGTGAGCAACAGGTGGGTAAACGTGCATTGGACAGAGGTCCGCTGAACATGGAGTTAAACAATGTTATATAACTCCATCAATTTGTAATTTCAAAAAAAAACGAAAATGCAGCTGAAACGTTGCTTAACATTCCCTGTGAATACCTTAATTTTTCGTTGGTTAGAGATCAACAAAAAAATGTCAAAATTGGTTTTCCTAGATCGTACAGTTTCCGTTTTCTTAAGTGAAGAAAACTATAAAAATTAGTATGACAATGGTAACGAACGCGTCAACACATTAAATCAAAGTGAACGCGAATTAAAATCGTGAACCAAAGTGAACGTGAATTGCAATTCTGAAACAAAATGACAGCTGAACGAAGGGAAGAACATCCTCCATTTGACTACACAGAATCCTCTAAAAATGAGAGAATTATGAACCAAAGTGAACGTGAATTGCAATCCTGAAACAAAATGACAGCTGAACCAAGGGAAGAACATCCTCCATTTCGCTACATATAATCCCCAAAAAATAAAAAAGGTCATCGACGTAGGAAAGCAGGTTTTGTTTCGTTCCACCGCGTTCAAATAAAATATGAAATTGAGGGGAAAAATGCGATTTGAAAATTCCAAAAGTGTACGCGGAAGCTGCAAGTGCGATTACAGCATGGTTCCGATAATTTTACAGTTATTCATCTGTGTGGAAAGCCGGGCGATGGCTCGATTCGCGACGTGGCTCGCGTTTTATCCGCGATTTACAGTTCCGCGGCGGATGATGCGCGTTCTGCGAGCCGGTTAGCGTCGAAAGAAGAGAGAGAGAAAGAGAGAGAAAGCAATGTTGCTGTATCAAGCCGTAGACCCCGTAGAATCGCTCGTGTACATTCCTGCGCATTCGACTCTCTCGTATCGACAATAAAGCCTTTACAATCCCGGTTCACGACTATTCCGCGCCGGCTGCCGGCTGTAAACGTGATTCAAACGCGACGCGCTTGAGTTGCGAAATCGGTGCTCGCGGTGGTGTCACGTTCTTGCGAATGATTCGCACTCGAGCGGCCCGGAGCACTTGTTCGTTACATTCGCGGGTAATCGCGATAATCACTTTCATTTATTGGGCAATTTAATCCAGCCTTTGACAAGATTGGATGTACATCAAACGAAAATATCAGTCTAGGATGTAAAGCAAAATTTTTGCACAAGATGCTTCGTTTTCGAGAAAGATAATTTTAGATGGGAATATTATTCATTTGCCAAATCGATTAACAAAGTTGATGAAGTAGTGTGCATTAAATGATTAGATCGTTAAGTATGAAACTTGACAAATGTGTTTGAAATTTGTGTTTTATTTGTCAAGTTTCGTAACTGGTATTACCAGCGAAAAGGGGGTGATACTACATGAAAGAATAAGTCGAAAATATAGAATAAAATTTTTTCATGCGAGGCTTTGTTTTCGAGGAAATCTTTGAATTTTCGCTGGGTACGTGTGCTATCTGTGTACATAATTCAAAGTCGATTTTCTCGAAAATAAAGCCTCACATGAAAAAACTTCATTCTATATTTTCGACTTATTTTTTCATGTAGTATCACTCTCTTTTCGCGTGTAATACCAGTTACGAAACATCCTGTATAGGTCCGCAATTTTTAGTCCACGACTATCTGGATTTTCAACGAGTCACAACCGAATCAATTGTTACGATTGTTACTATAAAAATATTAAATTAAATTAAAGACATCCGATGAATTGCGTAGTTTTGTCACATTATTTTCGACCAATTAAAGTGATTAAAAAAGGAACTGCATTTTCGTTTAACCTGCGTTTCCTGCGACTGATCTGGATAATTTTTATTTATATTTATTTTGGCACATAGTTATCTGCATTTGCAACGAGTCACGCCTTAATCAATAGATTTTTATTTGATGTTGCTAACGATCGCTTATAGGAAATGTTCAGTTTTGCGGAAATACTTTCGAAGATAGCATACGCCGATATCGACCGATCGCGGATCGGTTTGAAATGCCGGAGCCGTTTAATTTCGCAACGGTTTTTTCCCGAAGCGGATTCCGGTTCTTCTGCGATAGAACCGCGGGAGCTGCAAATGAAAACGACCGCGGAATTTTTAACGAAACTGGATCTACAAGCGGCTCGCGAGCGCGTAAACTGCGCCAACGACCCGCAAGGTCGCTCCGGGACATCTTAAATAACGGAATAGCATTTTTTATTCGCTGTTTTCCTCTCGTATCCGCGAGACGGTTACCGCAAAGTCTGCGGCCGCGATGGGAACGCGAATTTCATTACAATTGATCAGATTCGAACGGGCCGCTTCCTCGAGCCTGCTGTTAATTATGACATTGCGTAACTGAATCTCTCGAGCCTCCTGTCTGCTCGAAAGAAATAACAGCAATTGTGTATGCGGTGCGCCTAAAGAAGTTTTCACTTTAAAAAACTGGAATATACTTGTCAGATGTTAATTAAGTACTTTCCCTTGAAAAAATTCGCGAAGCTAGCAATATCGTAGTGTTAAATTAGGAAGACACTTTTCGCTCTTACTATTATCGCTGTAACTTGGAAGGTAATAATTATTACTACTTGAAAAAAATTGAATACATTCTTCAAATATTAGTTGACAAGCACATAAAGTTTGAAAGTGTAGGTCTCGGTACTTTCCTCTGAAAAAATTGCAACGCAACCTCAAATCACGAACCAGAACCTTAATTTCATAAACTCTGTCTTCGATTACATAGTTGGAAGAAACAGTGAAAATGCGAGAAGAATACCCATATAGATACCAATAAGGAGAAACTACCAAAGTGACTGTAGGGAGATGACAATTGCTCCAAGTGGAACACAAACAGCCACTAAAAGAGAAGCGCTCCATTGCTTCTTCGATGAACAGACTTGCAAATCATGCTCTTCAGAGGGCCGAGAAGGCGGAACTGAATCTCCGAAGGCACCCAGCAGACTCCGCCCTCGAAAAGCGTTCGCTCGGCAGGTTCGGCGATTCGTCGTGCGAATTAAGTGATTTTTTGTTATCGGCTACCGTCCCGATGAAATTGCGCGGGCTCGGCGATTATGCTCAGGCAACGCGTTACAACGGATAATGGCCGGCTCCGACGGTAATGCCGGCACAACATGCGTCCTCGCAGATCCTCGGCCCCGTGTGCTTGCTTGGCCACCGTACAATCCATTAGTTTCTCGCTTGAACAGCCGCAAAAAGCCCGCGCAATATTTCAAGCCGGGACACCGAGTTAACTGTACACTCGAGTGCGGCCGATCTTGGAGCCGGCCCGGTAGCAGGTGGAAATGATATCCGCGGGTCGTAAAATCCGCTAAGAGGCCCGGGCTTTTTCCAAACAACGAGAGAGAGACGGAGAGAGAGAGAGAGGAAGACACGGTTTTACCCGTTCGCGCAGCTAATTAAGTTTTCAAGCGACCCCGACTACTTTGTCGCCGCGTTCCGCCCCGGCCGCCTGCTCGCCGATTCCGATTTAATCGCGACCCGATTAATTGCTTCTTACCTTCGCCAGAGCCCCGCGATCTCTTAATTGCCGCAATAACTTTCGCGACCGTTTTCGAGAGGATCGCCGGCGAGTGACTGATCGTTTTTCTTCGCCGACGTACGGTTAATGCTAGAACACACCAGCCCGAAGTATTCAATGTTTTACGATGTCGCGCGGCCATTACCCGGGAATACGTTCGCACGAGATTTTACAGGATTTTTAGTGTTGAACCGTGCACCGTCAAATCCGGTCGTTTAATTCCGTAATTTTCCGCGAGGCGTATTCTTCGCAGTTGTAGAGGAAAAATGTTTTCTGTAGTTGGTTTTGACTCGCCTGGTTGTTATATAACATCAGTAATTAGGGTAAACTTTCACTTAGGGGACCAAGAATTTTCAACTTTTCTGAATGTAATACTATACTATTCGACGAAAAAATGACTGAACTTTAAATTCTAGTGCGAGGAATCCAAGACCCAACCCAGACCTACCGGATCTGCGCACTGCATCGTATAACCTGTCAAACGCACTTGAAATCGAGCAACTTTACCCGTATATAACTTTTAAACAAGTGAATTCCGCACACTGAAGGATTCCTGGCACCAGAATTTACAGTTTTATCATTTTCTCGTCGAATTGTATAATATTACATACAGAAAAGTTGAAAATTTCTGGTCCCCGTGAAAGTTTGCCAATAATTATTATTAATTCCTTAACACGGACGAACTGACGAAGAACGATTTCGTAGAGTTCACGTTGCCTTTTTGTCACCGGCTATACCGCAGGTATCCCCGTCGATTTTTCCTCCTACTTGCATCTCGTACTCGCAGCCAACGGTCTTTCCCTCGAGAAAACTGTCCCCGATGCGTAGAATAATTACAAGCATCATCATCATCGGGCGAACCGATAAATAAACGCCAAGAAAACCGACAACGATTTTTCTGCCTCTCGCGTAGCGCGTCGTCTCCAACAGGTGACAATGTACCGTTGTCCGTGTCACCGTTCGCGAGGAATATCGTTTGGCTCTCGCGTGCCACGATTCGACGCGCTCCTATTAACTCGCCCGATCTCCCGCGAGACCATAAACACGTTCCCGTGAATTCGTTTCGACGTTCGCGGAATTCCTCTGCAAACAGCAGAGACGGTTTATGGTTGCGGTCTCTATGGAGATCGGTGAACGTTTCATTCGACACTCCGGTTTGACCCAGAGTCACTTCATTCTAAATCCCAGTTTTGTAGAGGAAACTTCAAAGACAGTATTTGTTCCTACACATGATACAAGAATGGCGTGAAATTCGTTGGCCTAGGAAGATTGACTATCGAATTTACTAGAATGAGATCGTTCACTAGACAGACTAGCAATTGAATTTACTAGAATAAAATCGTTGACCAGATAGAGACTGGCCATTGGATCCATTAGAATAGAATGAAATCGTTGACCAGATAGAGACTGAACATTGGATCCATTAGAATAGAATGAAATCGTTGACCAGAACTATTGGATCCACTATAATAGAATAAAATAATTGCCCAGATAAACTGTCTATTGAACCTACCAGAATAAAACCGTCATCCAGATAGAGACTGGCCATTGGATCGTATCACGACCGAGGTAGTAGAAGGGATATTCGTTTTTCTTAGATCATACAGTTCCCGTTTTCTTAGACTCAATATTTATTCGGTCTATATATTTATTCTATTGGAATCTACTGGAATAAAATCGTTAAAGAGATAGACTAGCTATTGGGTCCATCATAATAAAATTAAATAATTGTCCAGGATTATCTATTGAACCTACTAGAATAAAATTGTCGTCCAGATAGATACTGGCCATTGTATCCATTAGAACGAAATAAAATCGTTGACAAGATAGACCTACCCATTGAACCTATCAGAATAAGCAGATCATCCAAGCAAAAACCATTGGGATCTACAAGAATGAAGCTGTCGTCCAGTTACCCCGGACATATTACGTTGAAGAATCTCTGGCCCGAAAGGGTATATGAGTCCGGAACATGCGTGGAAGGAGCCCGCGACAACCGTACAGTCGGGAGAAATGCAAACAGCGGGGCCCCGACTGTCCTATATGGGCCAGAAGAGTGAGAGGACCAAAGGTCCTAGATGAGCGGTTTTTTTAGTGGGTATGGTAAATTCTCTATAGACGCGACAGCCTCGGGGGGATTTGGTCGCATCTACCGTACAGGGTAGCTATTTTTGTTATCTCCAAAGGCTCGAGCCGAACGTAGAGAAGGACAGCGTGTGTAAAGAGAGATCGCGCGAAGCCGAAGCGACTGCGACTCTCCGCGTCTCTTTCTTTCCCATACGCTGTCCTTCCTTGCGCCCGAAACGTTCACCGTCAATTAAACCACTAAATACAGTTGAAATTATATCGTGTTTGGTCTTATTTTAACCAGAAAAATGCCACAAATTCGCCACGTGAAAGTTTTATAAAGGAAAGATTATATTTTGCTATTACATTGTGATGACGCACGGGTTTTTGAACTGTGCCGACGACTGCGACTCTCCGCGTCGCATTAGTAGCGGTTCACACCGATATACCGAGCCGAGATCAGATTACGCAGTGGAGGGGATATTTTTGTTGCGTTCATCGTGTACCTTGTTGGCCTTGTTGCATCTATTTACTGTATTGGGGAAATCGAACATCTCCGTTTCCCTCGAGTCCCACAGTACCCCCCTCAGGGGTGTACGTAAATGTATTTTTTCCGCTCATCTTAAAAACTAAAAAAATGGCCCGAGTAGATAGACGCAGGTATAGTAGAAGGCAGCTTCGTCGATTCTTTCGGAGCGAACAAAAGACGGATCGATCGACATTCCGAGGCCGCGGAACGGAGCCGAGTCAGGGAACCGTTGCCACGCAACAATACCAGCAACAGCTGTCCGCCTAGGATTTTACGAGACGCGAGGAATCCGAAGATCTGCCGAAAGAACGCACGCGTGTGCATGGATAACTGTACGGCCGTGTTCGAAAGTCGGTCGAATATGGGCCAGCCGTTTCGAGCGGACGCCTCGGACGCGATTCCGCGGCACGATTTCCGCGTTTACACACCCGGACTGTTCGCGGCTCGCACCTTGCCGCGCCTTGCCTTGCCTTGCCTTGCCTTGCCTTGCTAACCACCCACGAATTCCACGGAGAACGTACCTGGCCGATAAGCTGACAAGCAACCCGCACGCGTGAGAACGCGAAACCTCTCGGACGCCTTTGCGGAATTGGAACAGGAATCCCGCGAGAATCATTGCCAGCCGGGAGTGGCTTGGTCGAACACTATTTTTACGTTTCTTTCATATTTTCATCGCCGAGTTTCACGTCTCCGTCGAGTCGTATTCCTATTCAAACACGAGCGAACTCGGCCTCCTGCTCGACTTCTGCATGGGTCAAAACTAGAGCTGCTGCTATGAATATCGAAATGTTGTAGAATTATAGACAATTGGCTGACTCTGGATTTTATGCATTTATGACAAATGTAAGAAGTTAGAGATTAAAATCGAAATTATTTTTATCGACTCTGTGCAGTGGAAAAACGTCGTTGATGACATAGATTCCAGAAACAATTATCGAAATAAATTCCGAACTTGCAGGCGATTTATCATTTTGCCAATCATCGTGAATTTTCTACATCTGGTCGTTTTTTTGCCGGAAATGAGATCGGGAAATTTTCCTAGGTAGGTTAAAAATATTTAAGAACGTCGCGCTGTCTACTTTTACTGGATCGTTCATGTTCATGACAAATGTTTTTATCATAGTAGATTTTTAAAGATTCTGGAATACCGACTGGTATGTCACTGAAAGCAGTAATGGAAAAAATAAATAATGGAAAAGACCTGAAGGTTAAAATAGTGAAAATATTCCAAGAATCTAAACATAGTATTTTATTATTTTGGACTTGTTAAAATGATTAAGAAATGAATGTATATATAGCTCCTACATGTTGTAATAAATGCTGACAATTTTTATTTCGCATAGAAATACGCGGTCCAATCATTAGTGTAAAAAGCGTGAGATAAAGGAACGCGTATCAAGAAGAAATGCAGTGATCGACAACGGGCAGATTATCATTGTGTCACAAGCGAATATGAAAATGGAATTTGAGGGGGAAAGTCGCGCATTTTTCCGCAGATCCTCGAGAACAATAACGCGATGTGGTGCCAAGGATGCCAGACGGATCGCTTGGCCGGGGGGCTCCCGATCTAAGTGAATCCCGTTATTTTTATCGCTCGTTATTACCGTTAATAATTCTGGCGTTCACCGGCCGCGAGCGATGATTCCCGTTCCGCCGCGAAATCCGCAATCCGATTGAAAAAAATCGCAAATTACGAATTTACTCCAGCAACTTCCTCCTGGAACGCCGAACGGTAAAAACACGCGTCGGCTTAGAAAATTGCCGAATACTCGTTATACGGAACCAAACGAGCAAGGAAAAGAGTTTATGATATAAAGCATTTGGAACAAATGCAATGTATAGCGTAAGCGGATCACCCAGCTTCGCAAGATTCGTACTGCGGATTTTTATGCAGAATGAAAAGTGTCTTCATCAATTGTGAGAGACAGTAGCCATGTAGGAGCATCTTTCTCTGAGTCGAAAATAATATCTATACTGACGTTTTTAAATTGTATTAATCTCTCTACTTTATCTACCAGAAGCCTATTTTAACCGTGAAGAGGATTTCGACTAAAATCTAATCAATATGTAAATTATTACTTCCTTGAAGCTGGAATAAAATTAAATTTGTGTTATTGTCGATATATATGTATACAGTGACTCCCACTAATATTCGGACACTTTTAAGAAGGCGACAACATTTTTGATATTGGATCATACGATTTAAAATTATTTGGGAAGTTAGAACAATTGGTGTGCTGCACAACGTGACTAAAATTTTTGAAAAAAATTGCAAGTTGTCAGAATTGCAGAGAAAAAACTAAAACTTTTTTATATGGGCCTATACTGAAAATTTAAAAAATACGTTTTGTAGATCTGAATCAATTATATGCACTGTGAAAGTTTCATTGAAATCGGTTGATGCGGGAAAAAAGACAGACATTGAAAGATGTAAGAATCCTTAGATTTACCATACTGCAATTAGAGGCCGACAATCGTGAAAATCTGCAATTTTTATCATCTTTAAACATTTGTAACTCATTGCAACGATTTTGACGAAATTTTCAGAATATGTTTAATTGATACAGATCTACAAAACGTATTTTTTAAATTTTCAATATAGGCCGACATGAAAAAGTTGTAAAATGCAACTTCTAGTATTCTTTCTACAATTCCGATCAATTGCAATTTTTGAAAAAAATTTTTTTCACATACTGTAGCAAACTAGTTGCTCTAGTTTCCCAAAAAAGTTCAAACCGTATAGTGCAGTATTAAAAAAGTTATCGTCTTTTTACGAGTGTCGGAATATTAGTGGGAGTCACTGTATATGGCCTTTGGAAAATATATAGGAAAATAAACAGGTTTTCTTCCTCTTCAATAGAAAATTGTGAACAATGCAAAAGTTTTATTCGGTGCAATAATAAAAATCTTCTTTTACAAAAAAAAAACTAAAAAATTATGAGACAATCGCCGCTAAATAATGTGTTAAATTGCCGCAGCTCGTTTTTCTCATAAATGCATAAAATTCGCAGATAAAATCGACGACTGCGCTGCAGAAAGAAAGCGTCCCGGCGATTGTTTAGAGCGAGATTGTTCGGATTTCTGTTCTCGGGGGCAGAGAACCAAGGTTTGGCCGGCGTTAACCAGTTTGTCACGTCGCTGTGAATTTGTAGGATCGCGAGGAACTATGCTGCATGAGAGCGCCTCGTACGTGTTTGCGAATTCTCGGCGCGTAAGGCTACCAGCGCGGCGCGGCGCGGCTAACTGCAACGGCCGGATCGAGGGACCAAAGACTGCGTCGATAGGTCTCGAACGAGCCAGCTGGGGATGGAACAATGCGGCAATAAAACGATATCGAACGAGATCCACCGACTCATTTTGCTCGCGAGCCTCAGGGAGAAGCGGCGTGTTCGGCGCGCGCGCGCGATCCTATTTGCACACAAAAGTGAGCGGTCGCCATTGTTCCGTTTCGGATCGCGGGCCCCCAGATCGTTCGTTTTCTCGGTTCACGTAGCCCAATTAATTCCGGCGTCGTGTAAACCGCGCGATTCGCGCCCCTCGAGTCCCCCACCTTCCGAGATCAACGGCTCAATAACGTAATCGAGCCTCGTGGGCTCATTAGGCTAGCCGCTTCAGCGTTGCGAACCTATTAGCTGCAGTAGCCAATCCTTTCGGATTTTATATTTATGATGGATTCTATTATATAATATATTGGCTCCAGAATTCACTGACCCTTCCTCTAATCTAGAATATTTTTGTTACATATGACCTTTTCATTTTGCCCATACAAAGTTGATCATATTAACTTGTGCCACACTTGAACATGTCCAGTATAGACACAGCTTTATGTTCAATGAAATATTTACCACTGAATACACAGTTTTTATTGTGACGATACGGGACTATTCTCTACTGTTTTGCGGTTGTCATTTACAGCGTTTTAACCTATGCAGATAACCCCATTTCAAAGAACACGAGTATTACATTAGTTACGTGTAACTGAAGTATAAAAACTTCTTGGTATCCCCTTTTCAATTAATTACAAAGCGATAAATTCGAACTGAGACTTGTTCTTTGACACACTATTTGGTAACATCATACGCTTTAATTAATTAATATTAATTAATTCATATCTATTTCTCTTTCTAGAGAAATATTGCTCAGGTGGCTAGTCTAGAATACATAAGCAAAAGTTCATAAACAGTCATGAAGATTCTGATAATTATTCTATCGAATGTTTGAAAGATTACAATTCAACCACATTTAAAGTATATTGGATTTGTAGTTCAGAATGTGTGTCTCAATGAAACATACTATGTATTCTACTTTATGTAATATGTGTGGTAGAGAATAAAAAGAATAGAAGTAGGGAGAAGAGAGATTATAAATGAAAGGAATGCGTTTATCCCCAATTAGGAGCGTATCTAACCTCAGGCCCTAAGGAAAGATGCACTTTCTCGAACTTTTTTAAACAGTATATTAATATATAAATATAAAAGTTTTACTCATTTAACGTTATATTTTATTACAGAAGTTTCAATAAATAATTAAACTATGCCTGCCTATACTTTCAATCATTTTCAATAAAATTTTTATAAACAGAAAACAAAATGTGTGGCGCATCTGTCCCGAAATGACCCTACAGGATACGTCTCACTCTTCTCCCGGTACGATCATACGAATACAGAGTCAGCAAACGGCGATCCTGAATCGCGGCACGAAGAGATAACAGTACGATTTCCAAGAATGGTTGCGGGTGGCTGTCGCGAGAAGCGTGCAGCTCTCTCTCGGTGTGGTTCGTTAAAATCGCGTCACGCGACCGCGAGGTGCAGTTCCGCGAGAAACTTGCAGCCAGCGCACCGCCTCGAATTTCGAATTCGTATCACGAAACGAACACGCTCGAAAGTGCGTTCGCCGTTTTCGCGTCCCGTTATCCTCGGGTCTCTTGTCTTTCGATTTCATAGACGCATAGAACAAGAGCCGACTGTTATCTTATTCTTACCACGGCTCCGTACGGTTTTTGCAAAATCTGCGACCGGCCTCTCCCCATGAAAGACTGATTGCTACCTCGCGACACGTAGCTCTCACAATTTACGCTGGAACACGAGACATTCCTTGTGTCTACGCCAAATGTTTGGCATAATGTGATATTTTGGCAATGCAGGTGGACCGAATTGCAGTTGGAGTTGTAAGGATTCTTGTGAAGAACTTTGATGCTCGTGTTATTTTCTATTGTTCAAAGTTCGCTTACAATTGTTTTATATGAGAATGAATATACAGGTTGGTCAGTGACTGGGGGTAGAGCAGGAAAGGGGGTGATTCTAAATGAAAAAGAATTCGAAAATGTAGTACCACCAGGTACTGACCACTGATTTGCAATAGCTGTGCTATACCAAACGAAAGCTCGGAAGCTATCTTGTGTACAATAATCCCAGGCGAAATGACTAGATTAAGCAACTGGATGATTGATTGAAAATTGAAATTGCCATCGCTGTCGAAGGATCTCTCAGAAAGATCTATTACATCCACGGGCCAGGGGGCTCTGGCTTTCAAAAATGGCGGAATAATTGCCGAAGGATAATGTGTGAACGGTGTTCCCAGACTTTTCTCGCCTAAAAGGCTAATTACTCGGCTTGATCTCCAGACCTAGTCGGACCACCTCGTGTAAAGAGTATTCCACGGTCGCGGAAGCGCGATTATTAAGGCGAGATGACAGGCAACATATGGCCGCGGTGGAGACTGGCTGCGGAGAGCGAGGAGGAGTGCGGTGTTCGCATAGTCCGGCGGAAACTTGTTACACGAGGGGCCGTATAAACACTGGATTTATTGTTAACAACGGCGGACACAGCGCGGCTCGGCGCAGCTTGGCCCAGCTTGGCGCGGCGCGGCGCGGCGCGGCGCAGTGCGGCAATCGCCGGCCGAGGATCAAGATTGATGCGCGATACCTCTAAACGCGGATTGTTTACACGCTGCGAGCGTGTGCATGATTCCACAGGATTCGCGGCATCTGCCGCCACCGCCGTCGCCGCGAAAGGTAGCGGTTTAGCTCCCCTCGACTCTTCTCCGCCATGCGAGACAGCGCACCTAATTTCCTCTCGCGTCCCCAGCATCGATGAATCATCGACGAGGAACCCAGCCGCCTAATGAGTCGATTCTGAGAGATATGGAAGGACCTCGCTGATAGATTAGGCTGATCGAACATTCCGAATTTTTACAGAATCTTTCCTATTTCTTGTTCTATGTTTCGATATCCTGAAGAAAGTCCTCGAGACTATCGATGTCAATAATAAGAATTGTCATCGTGAGAGTCGCGATAAGACCGAAACATGAAAATTGAATTTTGTCGGGACAGCGCACCTTTTTTTTTCTTTTCTTTTTCTTTAAAGACGTGCGGAAAAATACCTTTACGTACACCCCCAGAGGGGAGGTAGTGTGGGGCTCGGGGGATACAAGTGGCCGGTGTCCCCAATACCCACTAAAAAACCGCACGTCTAGGACCTTTGGCCCTTTCCTCTCTATCTTCAATTGCCCAATGAGAGAGCGTAGCTTAGGGCCCCGCTTTTTGCACATTTCCTAAGTTATGCGTAATTCGGGCTAACGCCACTTCTGTTCTTGGCCTTTAGCGCACCTAATTTCCTCTCGCGTTCCCAGCATCGTTCGATGAATCATCGACGAGGAATCCAGCCACCTAACGAGCCGATGCTGAGAGCTACGGAAGGGCCTCGCTGATAGATTAGGCTGATCTAACATTCCGTATTTATACAGAATCTTTCCTATTTCTGGTTCTGTGTTTCTATGTCCTGAAGAAATTTTCGTAGTCCTCGAGACTATCGATGTCGATAATAAGAATTGTCATCGTGAGAGTCGCGATAAGAGAGAAACATGAGAATTGAATTTTGTTCTTTCCGGAGCACTTTGTGCGGCAGCACTTGTGCCGGTGCACGGTGTTTCTCGATCGCGTGCTCGATCTTTCGCTGTCGCGGGTTCCGTTTTGAGGAGGCCTACTTCGAGCGACCCTGCGTGATACGAGGAGATGCGATGAGACTGGGTGAGACGAGACGAGACGGGACACGTTCGATTAAATTCCTTGCCCGCGAGTGCGGGAGAATCAGCCGAGCTTGACCTCTCCGCGAATCGCGGACGCTGCTCGCCGACGCACGACCGGTTCAATGAATTTCAATTCAGCGACGTTGGGGGTTTACCGTTGCGCGAGAGGTTAGATAACGCATCCAGTAGCAACTCTAATCGTAACTAACTACCTCCCGGCAATTACTCAGGCAAATAAACGCGAAAGGAACGCCGCGGACAATGTCGTTCGTAATTAATTGACGCCCGCGAAGCTGCGGCTAATTTCGTGCCGGAATCCTCCCTTTCATAGCCCTCCTGCGGTGTTCCTGTCGTTCGGGATACTGTGATTGCTACCGAATATCAACCCTGTTGCTACCATTGCATAGATTTCAATCATTCATATCTGATTTCGAGTCGGGAGTTCAGGACTCAGTTTGTGGTCTTGGTTCGGAATAATTATACTTATGCTGTTGCTATTCTTACTTAGTGTATATGCATCATTCTGTGTATCGACGAACAGTTCAGGATCGTTTTATTTCATTAATGTTTGCAATGAAAATGTGACACCGTCTTGATTAATTGTAAGTGTGTTCGGAAATTAGAAAAGATAAATCTAGTTTTGAACCATTCAATAAATACGAAGTACACTACTGTGCAAAAAAAAGAAGCACCCGGGCATATTTAATAGAAAAGCGTGAAAAATCAAATAAGAACACAGTAAGTTTTGAGAAAGGATTCCGCTGTTTAATTGAATATGTGTTATTACGGATTATCTAATACTTTGAATGCAATAAATCAATCATTGTACAATACAATTTCTACATAAAGATATTGTTTGTCATTATATCTTATAATTATACTGGCTGCCTCCACGGTAGTGTATATCAAGATAAAAAAGTTGTAAAATGCAACTTTTAGTATTTTGTCTACAATTCCGATCAATTGCAATTTTTGAAAAAATCTTTTTTCACATCCTGTAGCAAACTAATTGCTCTAGCTTCCCAAAAAAGTTCAAATCGTATAGTACAATATTAAAAAAGTTATCGTCTTTTTAAGAGTGTCCGAATATTAGTGGGAATCACTGTAGGTCGGGTGCCGGTTCGATGATGCGCGGCCGCATCGAGAAATCGTTTACTCCTCAGGCGGCTCGCCGCTGGTAATTCCGCTGCCTAGAAACGTGCTGCAATCTCGATAAGCCGCGGCGCACACACCGAAAAAAACAGCCTCTCGTGTTTCTACGTTCGCGGGTGATTGTCCGCAGTTTTTCGAGATGACGCGCGATAAGCAAGGAAACACCGCACGGATCGGGCCCTTCGGGCCCCCGACTCCTTCTTTTGCAACGCCTCGAGAATCCTGGATGGCCGAACGAACGAGTAATTTGCGAAAATTCCCTTATTTTATTTCATCCTGCGGCGTCCTGTGGTAGCCTCCGCGAGAAAGCAAATCAGAATTAATGAATTACAGCCTCCCTCTCCCCTCCCGATAAATATATCGCGTGTACAGTGGCCATTTCGCCAAAACCACATAGAACCAGCACCTCATTTTTCCTCGTACACTGTCTTGCTAATGACGAATCCATCCATATTGTTACTGGGGTAATTGATTATTAGACTGCATTTATGAAAAATAATAATTGTCTACACCAAGTCCAACAAACAGGAACCAAGTTCCATCTCTTAATAATTCCACGAAGCTAGAAATAATTCTTTTAACACTAGGTTTACGGGACCCGTCAAAATGACGGCTTCTAATATTCTTAATGTGCGATTATTGAGATTGTAAAGATGTTTCCCTGAGGAATTATTTACCAAATTTATTTCTTTTGGAATACATTATTGGAGAAATGGCCAAAAATTTGGATAGACACATTCTTGTTATGTTTATACAATAATGTGAAATAGTTATTTCTAGAGCTCCATAAACCTAGTGTTAATGTTCGAATTCTTTCAAATTCTACTCTAAATCGACATTTCTCAACAATTACAATTTTTAATTTTGTAACACTTTTGGACTTTTTTCAACCATGAAAGCGATGTGGACGATTCTTACGCAGAACGATTCTGTAGACTCTCCGAGTATAATTACTGAAGAATGTTTAAACAATGAAAACTAAGGATCTGAGGCAAGCATCAAACGTTTACGCTGAAGAAGACGATTTTCAGATACATATTCAACACAGAACCGCTGCCTGATTATCGACATTGAAGATTGGTGTCAACCAATGTTCCGCGGTGACAATGTTTGGAATTAGAGGTCCACAAGCGACTTTCCTTTTGACGATCAAGGCCATCAGAATCGACCGGTCGCCATCCCAGTAACCCGTTTGACCGTTTTCAACGCATCGCCGAAACTGAAGCCGAAGAATATTAATTACCGCGTGCCTGGGGTCATCAGCGGCGTTTCAGGAAGTAGGTCTCACGCTACTCGTTATTGTGAAACTAGCATTAGCCACGATGACAGGAATAGTATATTGCAGATAACACCGAACACACACCGGCGCGGCGGACAGAGCTTAGAAAAAGGTCCCGCGGATATTACGAACGAATCCGCGAACGAACAGCTTATGTATATGCAATGACTCGGTAACAAGAAATCGATGAATCTCGTGGCGTACGAGGCCGCTTCTCAGAGACGGAGGGCTTCTTCCCTCGTAAAATCGCGTTTAAAGAACGTTAATTGCATGACCGAGCATAAATCTTGCCTACCAGGTTCACATGAAGAGACTAGTCGCTCGTGTCATTGTTCGGACGGTCTCACAGCGGGGTTACCTGTTGCCGTTTTACAGTAAACCAAGTTCGACCTAAGAAAAGCCCTTGGGTTCGTGCTGTTTCTTAGATCGTATAGTCCTATTCCTTTTTGTCACCTGCTACTTTACGCCCAGCAGTGGAAGGGATATTCGTTCTTCTTAAATCAAGACTTTACAGTAGAGGTGATGACCAGACTGCGGATCTTTATGCCTTTATGAAGAAATTGGTTGGACGAAATATAAAACAGCAGAAGATTTTAAAAATTCAAGAATGTTGTAATGCTGCTTTTAATGTAACGAAGTCGTTAAGGGATGAAATCAATTTTTATGTTATCCCTGCTTCCCACAATCATTGCAAAACATTTTTATTTTGCATAAAGATCCGCTGTCTAGTGATGACGTTTATAGCTGATGCGGGACAGACGCGCAGCTGCCTCGCATCGGCCAGAGAAATGGAAGGCTGGTAATCGAGTAATCTCTTCCCAATTCTACCGTCGTTACGATCGAAATCCCGAAACACTATATTCCGTCTGTCTCAACGTGCACAGAGACGACCACATACAGAGTATTGTTTAGAAAATGCATTTTAGCTACTTGTAAATAATTAACAAGTTCGTGAGGAAAGGACTATGAATTAATTTGTATACCTAATATTTCGTTGCAATTCTAGATCGTCGAAATTTTTGCAATTAGACTGCGGATTTGATGTATTTGTGACAAAATTGAATAGATGTGATTGAAAACAGTGGAGAGATTTAAAGAATTGAACCTTGCGAACAGATTAAAATCATTCAAGCTGGAAGGAACTTTCTATTTGATTTTTGTTTCATAAAGGACTGTCGTAAAGGTTAGGAAATCGTATAAGTTGGGACAGTGTGCTTCTATGAAAATTCTATGAAATTTTATAAAGTAATGACATTTGGTTCCCTTAGGGATTCAAATCCATTTACCACTCTTACTATCGCCTAATTTCAGCCTATTTCAGCCAAATTTTCAGCCTAAGGTTCCGAACCACCTTCTATGAAATTTTATAACTGAAAAACAAAACGTCTCCCAGCTTTTACAACAGTCCCTTACTGTAATACGTCAAATTGCGAGCCGATCAAATATTACGGTCGTACGTAATTTTAGAAGCCTTGAAGAAATAGGTGAACAATGTCCTTTTTCTGGCAGTAGCTGATCAAAAACCGAGATTTTTATAGAGAATATTAAGCAATATTCTGACTTCATCTTCTAGATTCCGAATCTTAGAGATTATCTTTCAGAAATGTTAAATGAAAAGTATAATAAATTTTCAACACAGACATCGAGCAAATGCTAAACGTTCCGAAGGTCGTCCAGGAGGTCGAGCATACTGAGATATGTAAAGTGGAAAGACATTGGAGGTGTTAAACAACATTTTTACCGTTCGTTCGTTGTACCGCGAGGCTCTTAAGCGGTTGATGGCGGACGATACGCGAATAGATCTTGAACTTGACTGGAGACCATGAACGCGCAGCCTTGCCGACGATCGTTACCGTTAAGCGATAGCCCCGTAATGTACGCAAACTGATTTCCGCTGGTTGTTCTCGCTTGCTCGCGGCCAATTACGCTGTTCGACGCGTTCGCGAACGGCGGACCACGACGACGCGATGCGGCTCTTCAGCCTTCCAGGCTCCTCGGCCACCGGGAGCTCGTGCGAGCGGATTTTTACGCGCCGTGGGAAACCGCCGATAACGGCATTCTCAATCGTTACTCTCGAAAAAAACGCTGTCACGGTCGTTTTTCCGCGCCCAGAAATTCATTGCCGAGAGCGTGACCGTCGCGCCGGAAATTCTAATTACTGGACGATGGATTTTATGAATTTGTGGTGGCGAGTGGGGGGATTCCTAGTTAGTACTTCCTATAGTAGACTCGTATAGTAGTTCCTAGTTATTAGACTCGCGTTTCCAGGATTGCAAGAGTGCGCCTTCTTATTTCTCGATAATACAAAGATGGGGTTTTTCAGTAGTTAAAAGCGCTAGATAAAAGACCAATCTAGAGATCACCCTCAAAAGTCCTATTTTTACGTTTACAACGCGTAATTTGTATTATTCGGCAGCGCAATTATAAAGCTGCGACAGCTACATGCTGCCGAATAATGCAAATTACGCGTCATAAACGTAAAAACAGGACTTTTGAAAGCGATCACGGCCTACATTGATCTTTTATCTAGCGCTTTTGACTACTGAAAAACCCCATCTTTGCATTATCGAGAAATAAGAAAGCGCATCCCGCACTCTTGTAATCCTTGAAACGAGTCTACTAGCCCACACGGAGTTATCGATGTGAGTGAGCATTTCTCATTTTGCTACAGCATACTCATTGGCATTCATATTGGTGCAAACTATGGCGTATTCGAGTTGACTACGACACAATTTTCGTTACCTCAGTGCTACTCGTCTTTGATGACATCTATCTAAGCGTTCGCAATCAAAAAGTTACTCGGCCAGAAGGTTAATAAGCGTGAAGATGGATTTCTATCCAACTCCCGTTTGTTGTAATCGAGGTAGACAATTTTTCTTCACCGTAAAGATCCATAATGTGCCTGATTACTGCCGAAGAAGAATCTACGGCCAATTGACAAGTTTTCTTCCGCGGTCGCTTCATCAACGCGTTTGTTCTTCGATGATATCAGCGTCTTCTTCAACGGCCGCTTATGAATGATGGAGCAGGTCGAATAGAAGCCGTTAACGTTTCATGGATTCGTGTGCGCACGGAGGCGTTAGGAGGGTCAAAGGTCGATTTCATCTACTCGACGACCCGTCTGCGATTAGGTTCTAAATGGATCGCGACGGCGCTGAATGTTGTGCGGTGCTAAGCGTTCCACATGGTGAGGACATTCGAGAATATTATGGTCGTTTAGCTCAGAGTTCGGCAAAAATTTAATCAGCGATTGACGAATAAATTTCTACTTCAATCGTTAATCGCAATTAACAATTAACCTCCTACTTTAGTCGTTAATTGCGGTTGACGATTACATTCTTTTCAATTGTAATCGTCAATCGAGTAATTGATTAATGATTAACTGCTGAAATTTCGAAATGAAATACGGAATCAAAACTGTATGCATACAGAAAAAAATGTAAACTGAATTTAGGTATATTGTTATTTGATCTATAATACGATCTCTACGTGCCTACTTATTACAATTTATGGATAGAACGTGTGGCGATTAACTTCAACAATAATCGATTAAATCAGTCTCCGATTTTTCGATGATTTCTTTCTTTAATCAACGACTGACGATTAGCTTCACCAATCGATTGAATCAATCGTCCATTTTCCAATGATTACCTTTTTTGATCGTACACATTAATCAATCAATCTTGATTAAAATTTTAATTGATTAAGCATTAATTTAATTAATTTCCCAAGCATTAATTTAAAATTTATTATTACGATATTGAAAGGAAAAGCCGGAACGGGTTTATTAACAAAATTGGGCACAGGGATAACTAGGAGTTAACGACCGACGTGTTTGTCGCGGGCGCTCGTTTCAATCTGTCTTCTTTTTGCAGTCTGTTGGCGATCTCAATTTTACAATTCTTCTGTTATTTCTGATTTTCTATTTTTATAAATTTAGCTATACATATTATATACAGCTGGCTGTTAATATAAACACATACATACATACACCGTTCGTACTTCAACTCTCTTCAACTTCGATAAAATATTTATTTAGCCTGTTGTAAGAACATACGGCTAGAATTTCTGAAATTTTTCGAGCGAAAAAAAATATTTGTCAGAAGTGGGATTCGAACCCACGCCCACAGTGTGGACTGCGACCTGAACGCAGCGCCTTAGACCGCTCGGCCATCCTGACTTGGAAGAAGATCTCCCGAAACAGCGAGAACTATTCCCAACCGATCTATTTTTAAAATTCTTATCGCGACTTTATCAAAATCAATTTCGTGGATATTTCAGCTATTGAAAACTATTCAAATCAAACAACGATGTGTGCCTCATATATGGAATCTACATAATTAACCAATAAACATTACAAATCATCATATCTTCAAAATAGCGAACTTCTCTAACAAATATTTATCAAACACACAATATAAAATACAAAAGTTCAACAATAAGAAAACAATGATCAGTCTAACAGCGTCACGAAGCAACGATCGTTCGAACCGCGTAAAGAAATGCGCTATTCGATCGATAAAAGCGAAAAGCGAATTCTTCCTTATCAACTGAAGGTTACTGGTTGATTTAATGATTCGTGTACAATATAAATCTTTCTCTCGGCAGGTGAAACTCGATAAGTAGTGTGAAAACGAAGACAGACATTCGGAAATCGTAATAGAAATCGGTCTTCCGTCGATGCTTTCTCTTCCGGGTGCGAACAAGCATAATTCTCGACCATAAGCGCGTTCCATCGAATCGTTAATACCACGGTGTTTCATGGTCGAAGGATTAAAAATCTAGCCGCAATGATCCAGAACCAACACCTGATTGTTCAGGCTTTTAAATAAATAAAGAAATTCCTGAATCCCCCACTGATGCCTCTCAATACTTTCCGATTGTTCAAAAATTCAAAATATAGTTTTCAAATCTGATTTATTTAGTAGAAGCCGAGACATATTTTAGAAAGTTGGTGAGCGCGATGAATTGCCCGCACGGATTTTTAGGTCGAGAAAGGAATTCGTCGGGAGAGCATAATTTTTTAATAACTTACCAGCAGTGATTTTAAATTCACGGTGTGAGTTTCTAGCGCAGGAGAATGTTGTTTGCTCAAGAAAAAATGGACAGAGAATACTGAATAGGTTCGTCGGGATGTTGAGAAGAGGAGACATTTTTTCGATGAAGAATGATATCTAGAAAATGTCAATCTTCTCCCGGCATAGTGCTATTGTTGCTATATTGCATGAAACTATTCCTAGTAGTACAAGAATTCATCGAGGAGTTCTAAGATAATTTAAAGACAATTAAAACAGTTCAAATATACAGGGTGGGGCGTTATAAACAGATCATCTGAATAACTCGCTTGCTTTTGATAAAAAATAAATTGAGACAATTTATTTTCTATTGCAGTTGACCTGAAGTGACCTTGAATGACCTTCATAGTAGGTCGTTGTATTTGTCTTGAAACGCACTATCAGGACGTAAACAGAAAACCATACCGTTCCATTTAAAAAAACAGAGAAAACCTTCCTATCTCCTTGACGTCTCCACCTATAAAAAAATTAGTAACATCAGATTATGACCGCTTTAATACCAAGTAAGTTTGGTCTGATGCATTTTCTTCTATCTTCAAAAGCAAGCGAGTTATTCAGGTGACCTGTTTTCATAACGCCCTACCCAGTAGATAGAAATAACTTGAATGTGACTTTTCGAAATTGATGGACAAAGCAGTACAAATAGCGATACGTAAGGTATGATGTTTTGGTAAATGAACAAATTTCACAGTGCGTCGTCCGGAAACCGCGTCCGATACCATTTTTCTAGCTTATTGAACAATTCTATGCGGTGAACGGTCCCCGGGGAAAAATCCGAACGGCACATGTTATTTACGGGATCGTTCTTGCTTGATATTTTAGGTCGATTGATTCCACGTTACACATCAAGAGAACAACCTCGGAACGCACTCGAATCATTGTGATCGGGACAACACCGCAGAAAAATCAGGTCCCATCCGGCGGAGCGATTTGTATCGCTCAAAATCAGGTGCTCCATTTGTTTCTATTCCCCACGGTGGTCTAGCAAACGACGTCTGCCGAGGCGGTTTAACAAATGTTCCGCGATGCAAGATTCGAGTCCACTAACGAGAGGAGCCGGGATCATCGACCATAGTCCGATGGATCGGTGTTTTACTTTTCAGGAATCGTGTCTCGAGGCTTGTCTGGGATAAAAGAACGTCAACCGCGAAGAAATAGGGGAGCGAGGCATCGATCTCTCAAGACACCGTGTGGCCCGGTCTCGGTTCCCGTCTTGTTCGTTTCTGCGAGCAACATTTCACTGGCTCGGATGTCACTCGAATTTCAATAGATCCGCGCATCGATCCGAGGCTCAGTGCAACAAGAAAATAAGGGTTGAGGGCGTTTTTATCGACGAGAGAGAGAGAAAGAGAGAGAGGGACTGAGATGGAGGTCAGCGTTTCAGAGCGACGGAACAATTTTTCCCTTGGTTCGCGACCTCTCACTCCTCCTTTCCCTGTGAAACGCGCCCTCTGACAATTTCCACTCCCCTTTTTATCGGATAAACGACTCGAGCTCCGAGTTAATGTGGAAAATCCAGAGAAAACCCGGAAACCGTCCGCTTTTTCGTCTCGAGCCTGCCTTCTGTTTCGAGTGTCCCCTGAATCGGTTGAATTAAGGCGGACACAGCGAGTCTGTCGATTACTTTTGCCTTGCTAGTGCAGCCTGGATTTACCCAAAGAAAAACGTTTAACGAACGTCCCCTTTAGAAATCCTTTCGTTCGTCTCTGAAAACTCTGCCTCGGAACACGCACCGTCGGGAAGCGTTTTCCGAAACCTCTTCCTCGATAGCGATTTCAAATGATAAATGGTTCGTCTCCGTCCCATGATCCCGGAAATTATGAAACTTCGGAGACAGATAAATAGAGTACGAGTTAGGACTGTTTATTTGATTTGGTTACAGTGATTCGAATTTCTTTGTACTTTTTTATTTGCCAGAAAAGAAGGAAATTGATATCTACTGGATGCCTATGTATTTTCTAATGACAATACAGTGATCAATACGTAAAATCTTGTGTCCAAATGAAGAACAGTTTCTGACTGCAAGAGCTGATTTTGGTTCGAGATAGAAACCAAAATGAAGACAGAAGCAAACTTTCTATCAACGAAACTGGCCAGTATGAATGAACCTGTAAATTTGCCATCATTGCGATTCCAGGAAACGGACCAAATCGAAATCGAAGGTAAACTTTCTATAAACAAAACTGGTTAGTATGAAGGGAGATCGGGGTTAAAAGATCCCGGGGTAAGTATTATTAGGACCAATTTTATTCACCATGAGGAACATATTCCGATGGACGTACAATGACTCCCACTAATATTCGGACACTCTCAAAAAGACGACAACTTTTTTAATATTGTACTATACGATTTGAACTTTTTGGGGGAAGCTAGAGCAATTAGTTTGCTACAGGATGTGAGAAAAAATTTTTTCAAAAATTGCAATTGATCGGTAAGTGTCCGAATATTAGTGGGAGTTACTGTAAGTGGCGTAGGTAGTATCACGAAGCCATCGGAATTAAAGAGAACGGTACTTACACCATCCGTCTTTTATATTTTCCAAACCCCTAGAATGTCGTTTGTGATGTACGATTTAATTCGATACTGCAAACACATTTCAATTAGGGCTGTTACTTTTCCGAAGCTTCGAAGGATTCGAAGGAACGAAGGGAACTTCGAAGTGCCCGAATGTCCCGATTTTTGATAAATAAAAATATTAACAAAAAATTAGATTAAAAAAAAAGAAACTCCGTTTTTTCAATCTTCTAATAGTTTACAATACTACGGAGGTTCGAAATTCGAAACTTCGATTCTCATCGCCTCCGAAGTTTCGAAATCTCGAAGCTTCTGATATCGAAGCTTCGAAACCTTCGACCTTCGAAGAAAAGTAACAGCCCTAATTTCGATCCACTTCGCGAATGAAGACCAAAATGAATCCAAAAGCGATCTTTGTCTGAAAGATACTGGACGGTATGAATCAGCCTGTATACTTGGCATTGTTGCGAATCCAGGAAACGAGGGAAGATCTTCGAAGCCGCCGGTTACCATTAGATTCGCCGGTCAGAATGTGTTTGTCCCGTATTTTCACTTTTATTTGATGGTTTGCGTAAGCCGTCCGCGGCGCGAGCCACTTTCAGTTTCGCGCTCTATCGACGCGACGCGATTCCGAGAGTTCGTCACGAGAAGCTCGAAAGTTTCTCTCCGAATTTCTCGATCGCCTGTTCGTCCTTCTGTAATGGCAATACATCTAGAGGTCGTTGCAGCCTCCACGGAAACTGCTTCCCGAGGAGATCCGGTTGTGTCCGTTGCGCAATGCACAACCGGAGTGCTTTCTACGGGATCAGCCGTGTGCACGCGGCTGTAACTCACCACTCACGGGCTGCGAGTATACACGCGCAGCGTTCCAACCGGTCTTGCATGTACTGGCTGCACAGTTCGAAGAAAAAGTATTGGGGATTAAAGTAATTGAAACACGTCCATTTAGATAAGATGCTATTCCGTGGCTTGCTCCATCCCTCTTACGTTCGAGAGGATATGGAAACATTGTTTTTTGAAATCGGTCGTCTCGCGTTGAGGTATTCCTACGATTTATTTGTACAATTTTATAATAATTTACAGTGAGTTCTTTATTGTCTGTACGCAAAATAAAAGTTTTCTCAGTCAATTACTTATAAGAAGCAGAGATTCAATTAAAATTCATTTTCTCTTTTAGTAATGTTAATAGGTCGAAAGTAGTGTAACAAATTGTGGATCTTAGACCTCCCGTAGTTTCATACAAAAGAAACTTACGATATTCTAACTGTGCTCATTTTAGGTCGTGACGTTTCTACTTCGACGCTATCGAGTTCAATTTTCTCAGACATCCATTTTTATTATTAGACTGTAGATCTATAGACAAAATAAAATTTGTCTGCATCAATTGCAATAGAAGCCAGACAGACATTACATTCTCTCTTTAATAATTTTAATGAGTTTTAGGTGGTACATAGATGTTACAATTATTTTCATTTGTTTAAAATTGCACCTAGTGATTCTTGTCACAAAAGCATCAGATCCGCAGTCTACTTATTATAAAACGGAATAGGAAACTTAGGGTTATTTTGGGATACATGCATATTAATATATTAGTATAAAAGTTTCACTCATTTAACGTTATATTTCATTAAAAAGAGATTTAAATAAATAATTAAACTCTCAAGTAGGTGGTTCGGAACCCACCGTAATAAAAAGTTGGTCCCGCTGAAATTAGTGAGAGTGGAAGAGGGGGAGATGGTAAATGGATTTGAAACCCTGAGGGGACCAAATATCATTACTACAATTAAACTCTCAAATGATCAACCAACTACAGTCCACCGCTCTACCAACTGAGCTATCGAAGGCGATATAAATAATTAAACTATGCCTGCCTATATTTTCTATTATTTTGAATAAAATTTTTATAAACAGGAATCGAGATCTGGTGCATCACGAAATGACCCTACAATTAGAAGAAGAAGAAGCTTGTCTCGGTGTAACGAATGCCTCAGTATCTTCAAAAACACCGGCACAGTATAAGACCGACGATCAGGTAGTATAAAAAATGGGAAGAATGTCGAATTTTTGTGATGAACCGGCCCCGTGTAACACAGCGTGCTGCGCACCGTGTTTCGCAAGCGCGTCAGGAGAATCGCGGAGAGGTTCGCGGCTATTTCTTGGTGTGGCAGGAGGCAAAAGGAAGGCGACAGTACGCTTGTTCGGGGGCCCGAAGAAGGAAATATATTTACCAGTGGCGGTGGCGTACATCGTCAAGAGAAAGGGGGCCGGTGTCCATGGGTGAACGCGACTGCTAACTCGATTCGCTTCATTCAGTGCGTGATCCTTAGCCTCGCGTGCGCGTCCACCTTTGTCCTCCGTTGTTAGGACCACCGAGATCTTCATCAATCGATCAGTGAAATCCTCGGGAAACTGCCTCGAAACATTCAGTCGCGTCCAAGCATTTCGATCGAGTCAACTATCGTTGGGGAATCAAATCAAATTCATCTGAACCTTGCCGAATGCAAGGTTTTTAAAGACTCCCGATTGAGTGACCGATTCAACACCTGATTCAAGTTATCTGGAAGTGAACAAGAGATAGAGACTCTTGATCGAGTGATTGGTCCAGGACCAAACCTGGATCTACTTTGGTTAATCCTCAGGAGACAATAAGATCTTCAACTCAATTCTAAAGTATTGGAGTATTTGAGACTCAACGTAGATCTACTTCAATCAATCCAATCATTAGTAGACAACGAGATCCTCAACGATTCTATAGATTCTTGAGTGATTCGTTCAACATCTAACTCAAATCTAGTTCTGTTAATCCAAACCTAAACTACGAAATCCACAGCTTTTAAAAATTCTTCATTAAGTGATTGGTTCAAGACCCAACCGAGACGCGTTTCAAGCAACAATCTAAACCTCGGTAATCAACGACCCTAAACGATTCTATAGATTCTCCATTGACTGATAGGTTCAGACCCCGCCGAAACCTACTTCGACCAATCCAAATCCATTACACAACCCTCAACGGTGACCTAAAGTCTCCCAACCGAGTGCCGGATTCCATTCTCGAATATTGGTAAAAGCAGCCAGTGAAAAAAAGAAAGTGAACCTCGTTCCACAGTCGGAAACGCGGTCGAGAGCCGAGTATGCTCACGTTGCCAGTCCGCTGAGAGGTCCAACATCGAATCACGGAGGCTCGTGGGCGACGTGGCAGCTCGAGATGACGTCCGGACGTCTCGGTGGAGGCCGATGAAGGCCATCGAATCCGCGTAGCTGAACGAAGAACGTCGAATTTAATTCCGGTGGAACATGTCTGTTTATTCGACGTGTCTGCTGTTGGCGGTGCTGTGCGCCGTGCAGGCGGACGTCTCCAGGAACGAGTCGAACATCCTCAGGCTAGGGAAGTCGAGGAACAAGTCGTCGATCACGGACGTCCCGGTAAAATTGAACGAGACCGGCGGAGACGATGCCAAGGATGGCCGGCTGATTGGCTTCAGCAAGAACAAACCAGAGGTGGATTGGAAGAACCACCTGAAGACGTTCGACGAGAAAGAGGAAGCAGCCACGAAAGATCTGGATCTTGACTTCACGAGGGAAAAGCCGCAGAGGACAGCCAACAGCATACAATGGCTCGCCGATCTTTACGATCCGCTCAGGTGGGCCAGAGTGCCCGGGAAACTAACGCCAGAGTGCCGCAGAGATCTAGAGCTCTTCATCGAATCCCTCAGGGCCGGGAAAGTGTGGGCAGCGAAGGGTGAGTAGACCGACAGTGAGACTAGACAGAGACCATGCCGCAAAATTATCACATGGCGTCCCTGATGCACGCTGCTCGCGTCCCAGAATCTGCAACAACATTTCCTGCTACAAAGTGCAATTGCAGTCGGCAAGCAAAATTAGTGGATTTGGAAAACTTCTTTAAAATTGGACCAAATTTTAACTGGACCTAATTCGCGTTAGCAATTTAACTTGTTTTTACGATAGCATTTCTCCAACTCAACAACATTGCAAGCTAGAAATTCTTCACCTTGGCATATTTACAAGTTAATAACTAGCAACTTTACACTTGGTAATTTTTCATATTAACCATTTTGAGGCTTGCTGAATGAATGAGGCTTGAACTTTGTACACCAGTAATTTTTCACGTTAGCAATTGTCCACTTTAACGACACAGAGAGCTAGAAATTCTTCACCTTGCCAATTTATGAGCTAACAATTTTCCATCTTAACAACTTTGCACGCTGGCAATTTTTCACGTTAACCATTTTGAGGCTTGTACTTTGTACACTAGTCATTTATCGCGTTAGCAATTCAAATAGTTTTTACGGTACTAATTCTCTACCTTAGCAACTTCGCACGCTGGAAATTCTTCACCTCGGCCAATTTAGAAGCTAGCAATTTTCCAACTTAGCAACTTTGCACGCTGGCAATTTTTCACGTTAACCATTTTGAGGCTTGCAACTTTATACACTAGTAATTTTTCACCTTCCATCTTGGGACCTAACCCAGACCAAACGACTTGAGTTTTTTCTTAGATGTTAGAAGGACTTGTTTACTAGATATTGTATAAAAAAATTTATCAAAAATATCGGTCGAAATTAAATCCATGTGATTCGGGGTGTGAGTTTTATTCACCTGGTCCGCGGAGGGTTAAATGCAATGATACAGTTTGTCTTTTATTTTTGTTCTAACCGATAAGAATTCGCGCAAAGATCCGCAGTCTACTTATCAGGAAACCGTGCGTCGCCGTCTGTTTTCTTCCTGCTTCAGTGAAACTTACGGTTACGGGATTAGTAGTGACATTTATAGCGACGTAACCGGACCTGGTCGCGTGTCAGTGTTTCTGAAGCTGGAGCGTGGCACGCGTATTCATCGCCCGGTGCGTGTTCGCAAACACAATCGTGGTTTTAAGGTGCGTTTGCATTGCCACGAGCCTAACTACTAACGGTACACTGTAGATACACTGTGGACGCAACCGAAAATGTTTTGTAAATTTTATAGAATCTTTTTTCAAGAATTTCTATTTCTAATCTAATAAAATATTTTGAGAAATTGAGATTAATACAGTTCTCACATCGGAAAATACCGTTCTAGTCATCTCAGCTGTTTTATCCAGAAGGTTAGAAAATCGCGCGGACGTCCTTTCGAGTTCACGCATCTTCGACCATTGATTTTGCAATTCTCCATCAGGACTTTGAAGTGCCGAAGTCCGGAATCCCGGAACTTTTCGCAAAAGCGTCCGAGTACCGTGACTGTACACGCGTGATACGACCCTGACAGTACACGCGTGATAAAATCGGCTGACACGGTGCGGCGCATCGACAGCGTAAATGCACATTTAGCCAATGTTGAGCGCTGCAAGGAATTCATGGTTCGCTAAGCTCCTGGAGCAGCTTGTCGCTGTCTGACTGACTCGGTTGCCAAATGCGTCGTTACTTTGCGAAACTACGATTTGCCGGCTCGTAATGGTTGCCGCTCTCCTTTCGTTCGCCCGGAACGCTTCGACGTCGGTGAACGCGATTAAAACGAATTCGGCGAACCAATCCTCTACCAGGAAACTTGCCGAGCCGGTCTAGCCCCCTAAACAATGGAGAACGCACGGTTGCACGGGTTGGTACACGGCTGTTTTAAAAGCGACCCCGTGCCGCGGAATTTAGACCCGCCGCGTTAAACACCCTAAGTTATTACGGTAAATCACAATGGAGGTTTGCCAACTCGCTGTAAACTTCGCGTGGCGCATTTCGAAACTGAAGTCAAACCGCGGATTCAAAGGAACGAAGGGTTCAGCAACTTTGCGCGGAAGTAATTTTTCATGTTAACTACTTTGCGTGCTAACATTCTTTCGTGTTAACGACTTTACGCGTTAGCAGTATTTCGTGTTAACAACTTTACACCCCCAACGACCATTCATTTTAATAATCGTTCGTGTTAGGTAGTACCGTACTTTGTACGGTAGGAATCTTTCATGTTAGCAACTTCAGGTGATAACAATTTTTCGTGTTCGAAATTCTACATGTTAGCAAGGTTGTGCGCAATTTTTCAAGTCAGCTGTTTCTGACGCTAGCAACTCTGTACGATATATTTTTTCACGTTAGAAATTGTTCATTTTAGCAACTTTGCACGCTAGAAATTCTTGGCCTATTTACAAACTAGCAATTTTCCACCGTAGCAACTTCACACGCTGGCAATTTTTCACGTTAACCATCTTGAGGCTTGCAACTTTGTACACTAGTAATTTTTCGTGTTAGCAATTTAACTAGTTTTTACGATAGCAATTCTCTATCTTAGCAACTTCGCACGCTAGCGATTTTCCATCTTAGCATCTTTGCTCCTTCGATATTTTCCACCTTAGCAACTTTACAGCCCAGCAATTTCCCAGCTCAACAACTTTACACATTAGCAATTTTCCACCTTCGCAACTTTACACTCCTGTAATTTTTCACGCCAGCAACTTTGGAATTCAATTCCAACAGCCTGCTATTCGCAGTGCAACAAATATAGAGGATTCAATTAAACCCAGAGCACTTCATCAGCCGATAACAAATGGGATTTGTTTCTAAATTCGATCTCTCTACATACTTTTCGATCAATGGCTTTGTCGACAGGTAGAATCAATTGCAGAGTAATTCGCGCTCTTTCGAGTTATAATTAGATCGTTCTTGTTAAATGTGTTCATTGGCAAGTTTCCGGTGGAAATTTCAGCGCTGATTCAGGTTTACTCGCGCGATTATTACAACGCTCCGATGCGGGAAAAGCTCGTAGAGGCTGTCGCCGCGGTTCGATCGCTTGCGGTTGCGACGCGGTAGCCAAATCGGCTTTCACGGTTTTCCAGATTTACGGTGATTTCCGGCAGCGAGCGGCCCAGCCGGATTATCGACGACGGCGTGGAAATTCACGGGTGAAACCGCGACATTAGCCACCCACATGATTTCGAACGACTTCTCAACACTGCGATCCCTTTCGCGCTGTTTCAATGGAACCGATAGCGATGGAACTAAGCATCTTGCAAGTTGATTTGTACCTTAATTAATGGCATTCGATCCCTTTTACCCCGTTCAAAATTTGCTACAAAATAAGACAGTTCAATTATATTCCCATAGGTAGATCTACTATAAAGTCTTGATCTAATAATAAGAAAAACAGTACAATATATATTCTACTGTAAGAAAAACAGTACAGTTCTACCATTTTTTCATGACCTAGAAAAGGACAGCGCGTGTTAACCTTTTAATTTTTATTATTACCACGTTTTTATTAGCTCGCTTTCTTGCCTGTATATCTGTTTGTTTGTTCCACAAATTTTGCAATTGATTTTAAACTAACTTCCCGTTCAGCTAGAGACTTGAAACTTTAAACATAGCTCAGAACTGGATGACAATGCAATATTAATAATAATTATTTAGATATAAAAAGATTTGTAATATACCACGTTTTTAAGACGGACTAAAAAGTATAAAATAATTTTCCCTTGCCCCATTCAGATTCTTAATCCTATACAGATAGCCCTGAAAATTTGTGGTTGTGAATTTTTAATGTGTTATTATAAGTGAATTTTAAGCTATGAAAATACTTGTAAGATTTAAGAAGGAAAACGTGGGTCGCTAGACTTAGGTGAACTGTTCATGCATCAATTATCTTTTGAATGCGTCCCACATTTTTCCTTTGAAATCTTACAAGTATTTTCATAGCTATTAAAAATTGACAATCACAAATTTTCAGGACTATCTGTATAGGGTCAGGAATCTGAATGGGGCTAGGAAAAATTATTTTATACTTTTAGTTTATACGTTTTAAAAACGTGGTATTTTTAAAAATTTATTTTTATTTATTATTTCCTGAAATAAGTTATTTTGATTTTATTGAATTTTTGACATTGCTAAATTCGCACTCGAAGTGTCAAGGGTGCATGCTGATTATCGAGGCCGTTTCTACACGAATTTTTGGAATTTTTTCAAGAAAACTGCTGACGACCCTTTTCCATCGGAATTTTACGCACATGTTTATTATTAGTTGAAGTACACATATGACACATATTAGTTTTTTAAGGTAAAAATAATGAAAATTACACGAGTTATATATATAAAACATTGCCATGATTCCGGTCTTGCTGATGATCGGAAATGAGAAACTGAAATTGTTTATCATTCAGTATGAACGTATTAAATCATCAAAGTCCTCTTTGAAACGCATCGCTGCTCTAGCGCGAGAAGACACGTTCTCGCGGTTACTTTCATTTGCTGTTTCAGCCTGTGGAAAATTTATGTCCATGTTATTATACGGTACTGAAATCGTTCCATTACATCACTGTTTTCACAATTATCGCACTCTGCCATACTACGCAGTCCGGTGACAGCTTCTTCAATATCCTCATCTATTGTTCTTCCCCTTTCACTTACAGCACTGTTTCCATTTGATTCAAGTTTCCTTTCAGTATAAACTGAACCACTTTAAAATGGAATACTCGGGATAGCCACTTCCAGTTTCTTTTCACAACTTCTTTAACATTTCTCTAGACAAATATCAAAATTATTGTGGATTTTTATGTTCTTGGGTGATCATAAAATATTATCAATTTATCTGTGATTAATACGATAAATATTAGATTTAAAAAAACGGGATCGTAATGAAGGTTTAATTTTTTATTAAAAAGGCAAGAAAAGTTTCTTTTTATATTTTTATTGTATCGAAGTAGGTATCCAAATAATAATAATACGAAGAATGTGATGATCCTTTGGTGATCGAGATAGAAGAAAAATGGTCTTAATTTTACCTTTTTATGGAGAATGTTCTTTCAAATCCTGAGATTATAAAAATATGAGAATGATTGACAATTTCGTTTGCCTCGCCGACGAGAATACATTCTCATTGAATTGTACTTTATTCAAGGCAAAATATTTATTTCTACGTATTCTAATTGGGAAAAAATACCGCAGTCAAACGTACACTCCCAGTAATGGGTACATTTATCCTACTATTGAAACGAGGGGAAAGCGGAATACTGATTGAAATTTGACTGCTTTCGAGTCGGAACGAGTACCTATAGAACGGAACTTGGTTATTGGAAAATTGACTCGGATTCGTAAACACATATTGAACTTGATTCCATCCGCGCGACTACCAAACCGGCCGGATAATCGAAAGTAGGAAGCTGCTCGGACTCTCGATGGAGCGTTGTGCAAAAGTTTTGCAAACATTCGACGGCCGCTAATCCCCGCGCCGGCGCTATCAACACGCGTCGGCTAATATTGTTTTTCCCATTGTTCTCCCAGAGCCTGCGCTGCGTGTGTGCTCGATCGTTGAACGAAATCGCGCGACGTGGAGATTGGAAAGTGTTCGTTGTTGAACCGACAACAACGATGTTATTTGTTGCGCCGAAATTAATAACTAGCCTGCGGATTCCATGCGAACCGGAAAACGATTAAAACTTGCGAACAATTTCCTCCTGTTATTTTATTCTTGATTTATCTGAACTTTTAGTCCCCCGAGGACGAAATTTAAATAGAAATTGGCTTCATTAATTTTAACGAACAGAGACAAATAAAAATTTCTTCTTTTCTCTAATAATTTTAATAAGTTGAACATTATGTCTTGATATTCTTAATTTTTTTTAAACTTTCTACTGTTTCGAATTTTATTTGCCTATTTTTATCATAAATGCATAAAACTGCAAAAATGTAGTCTAACGTTGATGACATCAGGTTCCAAGTATTTAATTCCTAACTGTGCAGATAAGTCGTTTATTTATTTTAGCATGAAAACATCAGTGTATACGGTGGAATTTTAATTATGAAAAGCGATGATGTCTGCAGTACTCGATCGCGTGTTTTATGTGTAAACAATTATGTGGAAACAGTATACAGTATACTGTATATATGTATTTTATTTAGCAGTAAATGAAAATTGTTAGAGAGTGAAGTCATTTAAGCTGGAAAATTGCTAGCCTGTGCAGTTGTTAAGGAGGGAAATTTGCAACGTTGCTAGCGTGTGAAGTTGATAAGATGAAACATTTGGGACAATTGCTGCCGTGCAAAGTGGTTAACTTTGAGAATTATTAACCTACAAAGTTACCAGCACGAAACATTGCTAGCGGTCAAAGTATCTAGGGTGGACAATTGCTACCGAAGCAAAGTGCTAATGAGAAATTATTAACGCGTTAATTTGCAGCACGAAAAATTGCTAACGTAAAAAATTATATACTAGCTTGCAAAATTGCTACGCCAGAAACTATCAGCATGTAAAGTTGCTAGCAAAATTGCTAACGTGGACAATAGACTAAAACTATTGGTAAGAAAAGAAACTTCATAGTTTCAATAATCGTAAGATGAAAAATATAAAAGCCGATCATTTGACAGATAGTGATAGGTTTACTGTTAATAAACAGTAACATCTTTCAAGCAGAGTACACCCGCTCACGTATAACATTTTGCGAGTTTCAAGAAGGTTAAGCTTCCAGGTTAATTGTCGTGGCAGTGCTTGTCCGCCATTGCTCACGACTTATTAACATTTTACAGCCCGGACTACGAATCTCCTCATTACGTTTCTCGTTTTCACAGATTATATTCTTCGCGCCTAAATACTTTGAATATTAATAAAAAGCAGGACGTTTCTTCCAGCGAACGTCCTCCGTAGTTAATTGCGAACGCCATAATGGCGTAACAATCCTCGAAGATAATCGCGATTCATGCGCGAAACAGGATCTCGCGAACGTGTTTGATCAAATCTAATAAAAATGTCCATTTTAATGCAAATCGCTATTCTACAGTAAGGAATACAATTTTATGACGTACACTTTCGATAAATCCGTGATTTAGTGTGAACTGCGGCGAGCCTAGTCACGGGATAAATCAATTCGAAATGTCAATGAGTTCTCGAGAAACGTGCTACTAATGGTTCAGGGGAACGTAGGCTGAAGAGAAATTATTATCTCTCGAATGTGCGAGTATTAGACGCGCATTGGGCGTTGCGTCAGATAGTAAATCATCCTATGGTTTACTTCACGCCGATGCAATGTTTCGAATAGGAAGAAAACATAAAATTTAACGCTTTGACTGGCAAAGTAGCAGCCTTCAAAATTCCATAAAATCAAAGCCATTATAATAATATTTATGTGAATAATAGAATATTCAATGAGTTGCGCTTTATATTTTCGACGCGTGTATGTCTGAAATTAATCTGTGATCAAACAAAAACCTAAAAATCTTATTAACTTTCCTATTTGTCAAGACAAAAATTAAAGAGGTTTCAAAAAGAAATTAGAAGTGAGTACCTGGATATTGATTTGGTGCCCTTCAACATTCTTTGCATTTTCCAGATCTTAACCTTTCATACCATGAATATATTAGCATAAAAATTGATTTTTGAAGCTGGACAAGCGAGGGGCTCCATGAACGTTCTTACGAATAATCGAGAATTGTTCTTGAATCTTGGCCCGCCGAAACGCCTGCAATCGGAGAGACTCGGGAGAAATTACCGATGCTCGTGTGTTTGTCCGCTTTCTCCGATCTCCCGATCGCATACCGGTATTTTACGCAACTGGCAATGAACCCTCGAAAAATTTACGCAACCACTATCCTTTCCGGCAGAGTGAGAGACGGCTCGATCTTCCAGATCAATTAACACTTCGACTTCCAAAAGTTAATTGTTTGCACTTGACACCGTCCTGACCCAAAACTTATAAATTTTGTCCAGTAAGAGGTTCGCTCGATCCTGAATAGTTTGTAAACAAGAGAAAGCGAATTGCGTTTCTTCATGACTACACCTTGTCCATCGAGACAAGGGATCTTTTGAGCCAAAAGATATAGAGGGGACTCTCTTCTCTACACATCCATATATCCAATTAGATTTCTTTGTACTTTCTAATAGTTGTAAATGCTTGTTAAAATTTGAAGACACTTTATACGCTCTATTTTTGTATCTATGTGAAAAATCCTTCATCAAGCAGGAAGTAACACTTCATTTATTATCAAAATTTTGCGAATTTTGCGAATTTTGCGCATTTTTACGAAAACCAATATTTCTCGAAAACGTTGCGTGATAGATTAGAATGACAAACTCTATAAGAATCGAACTCTATAAGAGTAGAACCCAACAGATATTGCTGAACAGGAAGAAAGTTTGATTTTGTTGGACTGTGTTATACATAGTATACGAACAAATAGTAATTCTCGAAAATAAAACATTAACAAATCGTTGGATATTTCCTCGATTAATGATTGCCATTGAGGATTCGTTTACAAAATTGATCAAATTCTCAGTGAGAGAAAAATTGTTCGATTGAAAGTGTCTACATTTTCCCACGGAATGTCCAAAATTCATATCGGAAGGTCGTACAAAAAAGACGAGGAGGACCGAGTCGAAGCGCAGGTAGTTGCAAATGAAAATTCATGGAGGTAAGTGACAGCCGCGTGTTTGCAGCGTTGTTAATTCACTTTTCCGAGGCGTAACATATACATACACTCCTGCCTGTCCGGTCGCATCGTCCGACTACTCGTTTCAGCTGTGTCACACTCACAGTGTGTACATTTTTCCGCTGCAACACAGAGCTGAAAATTATTTACACAGGACTGCACCCTGCATTCCGAGTTGCGACATTAGAGAACAGTTTGACGTGGAAACGCTTTGAATGACCGTTCTATTGAAAAGAAAAAGTCAACGGCGCGTGACTACACACTGATGACTTTTTCTTCCTTCGGTCGACGAGCAAGCGCGTCCCATTTCGTTCTCTTTTTGTCTCGTTAAATTCATATTCCGCAACGGGGATACACGTTGCATTTAATGCAACGCTTGAACTCTGGAGTCTGGACAACTGGCGGACGATTTAATCGCGCTCCACCTCTTTCCTGGAACCTTTCGCTTCGACTTCACAGTACACACAGAGGTTTTCGATCGGACGGATATTGAAATTCCTAGCTGCGATTGTTCAGAAAAGTGTGAACAAGATTATAAGATTTCATTTTTGTTGAGTTCCTAGAATCTTGTACCAAGTACACTTCAGCTGTACAAAACAGATTTTTCTGAAATTATAGTTGTAGGTTGAATACAAAGGCTCCAAGATCTATAAGAACAATACATTCTTAGAACAAATTCGACAAATGTTTGATGTTCGAACAGTTATAATTTCGTAAAAAAGAATCGTAAGATGATAAAACGAAGCTGATTTTAAAGCTCGAAGCCTCTATTTTCGCTGCCCAGCGTTCATTCTTCTCTGAAATCTTACATAATACAGCAGGTGGAAAACCGAAGACACGTTCCTTCCTGACGATGTTACTTCAAACATCTGTAAAAGCACTAAAAGAATTTTTTTGGGACTGCACGCGTCACGAATCTATAGACCAAAGCTTGCCCTTTCCAACGAGCCTCTAAAACTTGATATACGATTTTCCTCGGCGTATTATGATATGGAAACGAGGGACAAGTTTGGTCGTGTGAAGCCCTCATGGTATACCCTGGATTATTATAATGTTGACGATACATCTTGTGTTCGGAGCTCGATAAAACGACCACAAAAAATCGTATATCACGTTTTAAGAGGTCGGTGGAGAGGGAAAAGTTCAATCTCCATATCTATGGTGAATAGGGTCCTGAAGAAAATTTTCCGATGATTTTAGAGATGCTTCAATAAGCACAATTTTCGGGAACCGACATGTCTTCATTTTTTTATCTCCTACATCATACAAACAATTTTGGAGAAAAGATGGATGATGGACGGCGAAAGTAGAGGCTTCAAGCTTCTAAATGAGTTGAATTTTATCACCGTATGATTCTTTTTTGCGGAACTAGAGCAGTTTGAATTTTCTGAAGATCGAGGATATTCTCGATATACTTTTCGGAGCCACAGCGGAGCGGATATCAAATCTCGAAGTTACACTTTTTCAGATAACTGCAAAGCGGTAAAAATCGCAGAAGTCAGATCGTAAAAGTCGATATAAAAATTGACATGAAACAGACATAAAAATATCGGCTGATCATCGTGTTTTCGTCGGGAATCGGGTCACGTCGAGGATACCCGCGATTGTTTCGCCGTTGCGTTCGAATAGGTAGTCTTTTCCTCGTGAGAGAGGACTATCTTGGGTGGTCAGAATCTCTCCGGAGGGATTAGGGAACGAACATACGCGGGCTTATCGTTGCCGTTCTACAAGACCGACCTTTATCGGTGGTTCTTCAGCAGGTGAACGGTTCGTTCTTTTTTCCAGCGTCGGACGCGAGCGGCCGTTACTCCTCGCAATTCCATTTCGGCAATGGGTTTTGGCTGGGTTCGAGTACTTTGTGCCGTGAACTGAACCGCACCGCAGCGAAAGGGCCAGGATTCGACAACGCACCCCCATATCCATTGAAATTCCACGTGGCGAAGATATCGCTCGCCCTGCCGACCGAGCTCGAATTTTTCGTGAGTATATCTGAGCCCTACACGAGGCTTACACGTTGTTTCTTTCCCTTCTGTGCGATGCAGACGAAACGTATCGATGGTTTCTCAGCAGTATTCGAAAGAAAACATCCCCTGAACTAATTGTTTTCAGCACAGAAAAATTAATCCTTTGCAGTCGGAGCGATTTTAACTTGAAAATTAAACATTCTTCCGACCGAGAATAATTCCACTATATACGACTGTTTTTCATTTTATGGATATGAAATTGATGTAATACCTCATGCGACACTTAAATGTGTAGTAATTGATTAGATACCAATATATTTAATAATGTAAACAATATTTTGAATAATGGTACAGCAATTTTTAGTGATGTCAGAGTCACTCCTCGACTGCTAAGGTTTAAAAAGCCTCTTGTGTGTTATATAGACAGATTATGGGGGTGTCGCTTCGAGTCAATTTCTCTGATCTGGCGACTCTGGTACGGTCCCACTCAAATTTATGCTAACAATTATTTCGTCTGTAACTACTTGCGGATTTAGATGAACTGATACTATCTCACTATGCTTCTATTTATCAATTCGATGGAGCTGATGAATAATTAAGAAATTAATCAGCAGCCTGCGGATTTGGATGCAAAATAAAAATTGTCCAAGTCGATTGTTAGAAACAGAGGTTAGATGAAACTGCATTTTCTGGAACAATTTCTAACACCGTCGGTACGGTTTTGTATTTGACTAATCCGTTCTTGTCAGAAGTACATAAAATCCACAGTCTATTAATCAGCGCTTGGATATGCAAAAACGAGACTGTTCGCGCCGGTGTCGCCGGAAGATATGGCCGTGATTTCCAACGTGTGTTGACCGGATGATCGTTACGTCGTGGATCTATAATTGACGGTGAAATTCGCTCGGATGGACGAGGCTCGCTGACGCGTAACGACGTCGACGACAGTCCGCTTAATTAATCCGGCGACGCTAATCCGCTTTCGGATGTCGAATAACACGGAGGTTGTAACGGCTAATGAATTATTACACGGGATTAATTAAACGCGGGGATCCGAATGGCACACGTGCCGCCGGGACACCTGACGGATCGTTTGTTTCCCCCACCCTTCTGCCCACTAGCTGGAATTTGTCGGCGACTAATTAATCTAATGCATTAGATTTTGCACGTCCGCGTACGAAGAAACAGCTCAAGGCAATAGGCGACAATGGAAACAATGGAAACGCTGCCTTTAAGGGAGTAGACTCCTTTTACCAGGATTGCAAGGGTGCGGGATTCGCGTTCTCATTCCTCGATAATACAAAAATGGGGTTTTTGAATAGTCAAAAACGCTAGATAAAAGATCGATCTAGGGCGCTATCGCCCTCAAAAGTCCTATTTTTTCGTTTACGAAGCGTAATTTGCATTATTTGGCAGCATGTAGCTTTGAAAATAACTACGTGGTCAGTTGTATGCTTCCGAATAATGCAAATTACGCCTCGTAAACGAAAAAAATAGGACTTTTCAGGGCGATAGCGCCCTAGATCGATCTTTTATCTAGCGTTTTTGACTATTGAAAAACCCCATTTTTGTATTATCGAGAAATCAGAATGCGAATCTCGCACCCTCGCAATCCTGGAAAAAGGAGTCTACTCCCTTAACTCCCGAATCATTCGCTGGTTTATTTAGCAATTTTGTAAAACATATTTCTTGTAGACACGCATTAATGTTTCTATTGTTTTTAATGCACTAGCTGTTCATTTATAGTAAATCCAAAAAGTATTTGAGCACTGAGAAATTGCCAATGTTTATACCAACTTACACGGCACGAGTGTCGCAACCTTCACAAAGAATATCATTTCGAAACACACAAAAGAAACAAATTCATATCGCGATAAGAGCACAATTCTTTTTGTACATTTAGACTGCATTAAATTTCCAACAGATTAGATATGTTTAAGCAATCAGGGTGGAAAAATTCTCAGTTGAAAACGAATTAATAAGAAACGTAATAAAACTTTTTAGAACATATTTGTAGCCTTTGCTTAGCACAGCTACACTGGATACGACTTGTTGCTTCTAATGCTCATGAAAAATTTGTTTATAAACAGAAATAAAGTTGACAACTGGACTCATTTTCAAGCGTAAGTCTGTACTTTCGCCATAAATGATTCAGTTTCCTCTAAAATATTATTTCTTGATACTGATAAGGCGAGACACTCTTTAAGTGAGACAATCTGTACACGATTTGTATCTTGATTAATACAACTGCATTCTTCTCATTCAACAAGAAAAATATTTTACTGTCAGAAGTACGAGTCGTGTGTTTAAAGTTTGAACTCTAAACCCTGCACAGATCAGCATTTATGCAACGATAATTAAACGATGCAGAGAACTGTTCCCCAACGTTTACATAATAAATTACATAAATTCTCCAACATTCACATTTGTTATGTTACGAGGAATTCTGCCGACTTACGAATTAAAGGATTAAAAGTAACGATGCTGTTCCTATGTGTTTTCCCTTTTACACTCGGACCCATATAATTGGCTTGCTTATTTAGCATGCATGAATCTCCGAAAGTTCACTTATGAATGTTTATAATCACGCTCGTCGCTCGTGAATTATTCAGTCGATCTTTTTTGGACGCGGTTTCCTCGCCTATGTGTGAAAGTTCACCGGGGAATTTCTGTACCTAGATATTTCGCAAAAACTGGACGAACGGAAAGTAACGAACGAGGTTGTTCATATTACAGTTACAAGAAACACGTAACAGTGAAGTACCGGATAAAGCTAATAAAAGGTGCTCTTTAATCGAATCTCGATCTGCCGCGGATAAACCTCTTTCGCTTCGGTGCTTTCCACTGTAGCAAAGTGTTACAATTATGTTTTTGCAGGTAATAACTTTGAATCCGATAATCATTTTCTTGTATTGGCAAATCCACCAAGAAAGAAGCAGGATAAGCATGGCCCTCACGATAATTTTTATTGATATTGTGTGCAAAACAATGCTTTTTAGCTTGAAAGATAATCCCCCAAAATTTTAAGTCGGTTGGAATTATAGTCAATCATTCGGAAAATTGTTTCTTGGTTGTGAATTAAGATATTAAGACGAGAAAAAAATGAAAATACTCGAACTTACTCGAACTCGAAGGGTAGAAAACAAAAATTTATTCTTTTTAGGAGTGAGTTTGGGAGTTGCAAGCAATCCTTGTACCTGCCAAAAAATTCAAGAACAATGTTCTGTTACCTATCTAATATATCTGAAAGTTTCAAGATGGACGGATTGGTGGAACATAGATAAATAATTGAAAAACAAATGAAATTACGCCACTATAATTTATAATATTAGAATATATGTATAGTGCAGTGTTTCTTACGACTTTAATTAATAATTCTTATCAGGAGATTAAGACTCTTCTTAATTAATAGTCTCTTAAGGGGTGTCCCAACCTAATATGTATAATAGAAGAAGTTGCTAATTAGTCTTGCTTCGACGATCAGTCTTCTTAGAGTCTTGCAATTAATAGATTTTACGTGTGTGATAAAACTTTTTTCAGTATAATCCTGTGAGTTTATTTTATATTATACAGAGTGTACCAAAAATGTTGTACTTCCTTGCAAGGGATGATTCTTGACGTCATTTGAACTTTGAGATCACCGTCAATCTTATTGGATCTTACACATGACTAATAATTGAAATGATTAAACTCATTCCCGGTGATCCGAGAAGTAATACCGATCTCTAAAAAAACTTGTGTATTCACAGATAATTTTACAAAAGCCATTACAAAAGAAAAGTCTACTTTTTCCAATTAGACCATTTGTCAATGTTTCACGTTTCATCAATTTATGGGTACCATAAATGCATGAAGCAATCTAGCGACTACAAGTTGAAACAATAAATATTCCACGAGGTACATAAATCATGAAAACATGGAAAATGAACGAACAGGTGACGTGGTGTAGGGATGAAAGATTTGATTAGTTGAAACGTTGGGATCCGAATCAGCCGGCTGCCATCTACAGCAGTTTTAATTTCATTCGAAGCTACCGGAAGCTTCTGGAAGCAGCTGTCGGGAGAACTTTAAGAGGAACGCGAGTTCTACTAAGTGGATCACTCGAGGCTTTATTATATTTCGTGATAAGCCGACTCGTAGTTCGTCTACAGCGTCGGTAGACAAGGAACACGCGTCTCGATAACGAAATCGAGATCACCATTAAGAAAGATGCCAGTCGGAGAAGGAATAGGGTTGAAGGGTCGCGTCAGCGTTGTACTTGGTGAACAATTAATCCCTGTCGCGACCAAGTCCTGTGAAAGCCGTGGGAGTGCGCTTTTGGTGAAACGAACTGGAATCCTTTGATCCGAAGGAGATTATCGCGTTGGAATCCAGCTTATGTCGGCCGAGTTCGAAACAGCGCAGCGTCGCGGCTTTCGCGGTCGCAGAGATGTACCGCTGTTGGAAAGTATCGTGGAAACGCTCGGGACAGAGAGAAACCGGACAACTCCGAGAGACGGGAATTTTTCAAGTGTTTCGGCTCGAAAACTAGATGGTTGGAGAATTGTTGCCAGGACGAAAATGAGGTTCCTTGGAGCCTGGGGAAAAGTTCTTGAACTCAAGAAACAATTGTAGAGCCTAGGAAAAAATTTTAGAGCTTAGGGGCAAGTCGAAGAACGTACGAAAAACAGTGCAGGTCCCAACAAAATTCTAGAACCTGGAAACAAAAAATTTGTAGATCCCAGGAAAAAATGATAGAGCCTAGAGTAAAGTTGGAGATCCCCTCAAACAGATTGTAGAATCTACGAAAAAACTGTAGGGCCTAGGAAAAAATTGTAGAGCCTAGGGAAATATAGTAGGACCCATAAAAAATTCTAGAGTCCACAGACGAGTACAAAAAGAATTGTAGACCTCAAAAGAAAATTCTGGAACATCGGAAAAAATGTTAGAAGTTAGATAAAGGTCGAAGAGTTTACCAAGAAATTGTAGGGCCTAGAAAAAAATTGTAAAGTTGCTGATCCCCTCTAAGAGATTGCATCGAATTTGAGTCTGATACAATTTGGTTTTGTTCGCAGACGCAGCAAGTGTTTTTGGGATTGTGTTTGCCGGCCACGTGCGACCGAACATCCCTGACCTCGATGTTGAATACGACCGCGAGTAGGGTCGAATGGGAGGGCAATTCGACCTATCGATCGACCGGCCCGAAGATTCTCATCGCGGACGTAAAGCCTGTGCCTTCCAGCGATTATAATCCTTGGCTGGATCCCAAGCTGTACATCCTCCTGTAAGTAATGCAAAAAATTTCGCGGACAGCCGTGCAAAATTGTACATCGTGCCACGCCTCCCAAATGCATCTGCGGCATTTCTTCCTGAAATTGTTCTGAAAGCATTTGCAGGAACTGACCATTGAATGAATACACTTAATTAAGCATAATGGGAGAATATATGATACGGCAATTAAACGGGACATTAAACCGCGAAGACATACACGCTATGATGATGACGAGGAAGATAACAACAATCATTCTACGATAAATCGACGATAAAAATTCTCGCTCGTTCATAAACTACCATAACTTTATATGACATAATGATAAGTATATAATGATAGCTCCTAACTACTATTATATTATCTCTGCCACTTGCACCTGTAGTTTGCATTCGTCACTCACGCGTCCATTCATAATTATCCTGTGCCAACTATATTTGTATTCATTACCTCGCGTATATCGATTATCAGCCAACAATATCGAATTATAAATTCGGGGGAAAGCTGATGTGGGGTGAGGAAGCTCACGTTGGGGTCATATTGCTATGTGGAGAGAAACTGAGTATATTCTCTAGAAATTCGTCGCGCAACGTCCATATTTTTCCATTGTCGTCGAAACGAAAATGGGTGGCGTTATTGCGTGAACGTGGTCAATGTGAAACTTTGTCCGGCTCGCGTGCCTTCGGTATAATAATCAAATGGTTCCCATGGGGGACCAAGCTGCGACGAACTTCCGGAAGTCTCAAGAGTCCGTCGACCCACCCTGTATATAAACAATAATCACATAAAAAAATTAGTAGTGAATTATGATAAAAGAATCCTCGAAAATTGTCTCAAGAAGTTTATGGAAGAATCAGTCGAGAAACATTTACGAAGCTCCAAGTCGTTTCGATTAGCAACAATGTTTTGTTATTTAGAGACATCAATATGCTATTTTCAACTTTCCAAAATGATTAAAGAAAAGAAGAACTTTTACTTGGCTCTTGCAATCTATAACATTTTTATTCCGCATAAAAGTCCGCAGACTATTTTATCGTCCACTGAAGTGTGCCCCGCAAGCTGAACGACGCGCAGTGGTAAATGTTTCGATTTTAGGTGGACAAAATTATTTTTGAATAATTTATATCCTCTTGATACTTGATAATTACAATTATGATATTTATTTTTTTGTTATGATGGAATTGAACATAAAAATTATAACAAACGGATGTTTTTCTTATGTATTTCTGAATTATAGAAGGTAAAGTCTGTGAATATAAGAAAATGACTTTAATATGATTACTTTTTTTAAAAATTATAATTGCAGTTACTTAATTACATATAACATATTACATATTACATACCCAGAGGTTCCATCACAGCCCCATTTAAATATAATAATTTGTCACTAAGTAGCAGGTAATTTTTCTTCGACATTGTTAAGTAATTCATATAGATGAAATATACAAAAAAATTGCAGCTTGAGTATGCTTGAGTCAAAGTATAGACTTACTTTATTTAGTGATGCATAAAAAAAATTAGAATTATTTGGTTCAGTATGTCTAATAATATATTTTCTCAATTAAATATGTTTTTCACTAATTGAGAAAAATTATTTTTGTCCATCTAAAATCGAAGCATTTACCATTGTGCGACGTTCGTCGTTCAAGCGTCAACGAGTCCAAGTAATTACTTTATTTCATCAAACAGTAATTGAATGAACAAGTGCTCGTATCGTTGAGGAGGGTAATTATCCTCGGCGCATCTCGTTACCGGACGCACACGAACGCGTTACGTCCAGAAACGAGAACGAGGGTCGTGTAACGTCAGCGTGTAATTAAAAAATGTTGCGAGCCGCGAAAAGCGAAAAACGAACGCCGCCGGCGAGATACGCGCCGCGTCACCGCGTCTTTCTTGTTGCCAGTGCGTCGGCGCCACTTATTTTGTTTTTCTTACGAGCACGTAACCACTTTCATTTAAATAACGCACGAGCGTGCAGCATTCCGGAAGCGTTCCGACGAATTGCTTCGCGGATTCAGGCAAGATCCACGACCGAAACTTTCTTCCGATCGCCGAAATCGCGGACGAAAGTGAAAACAAAATTCTTCCGATCTGCTGCGCCCAGAAGAGTTCTCAATTTGATTCATCCACAGAACAAACAGTAATTACTACACTACGCGGATCTTTATGCAAAATACAAATTTTTCATCTGAACTCGAATAACAATTTATTTTCTTTCTTAACATGTGTAATATTATGGAGATAATATTGGGTTGGCAAGAAAGTAATTTCGGTATTTTAAGATGAATTAGAGCCCAATCTTTTTATTCAAGCAATGGACTTTAATGAATAAGATATTTTCCCTTTTGTTCGATGATCTTTTGCCGAAAAGAATAAATAAGAGAATATTTTATTGATTAAAGTTCATCGCTTCAATATAGAAATTCGATTTTATTTCACCTTAAAATACCGAAATTACTTTCTTGCCAACTCAATATGACAACGCTTTTTAATTCTTCTATTGTTTTCATTGTTTGAAATTAACGCTACTCATTTTGTCATAAATGCACAGTCTAGGTATTCGAGTTATTTCTCTGCTATTATTTGCAGTTTTATTTATGCTTATCTGATACGAGTAACAGGAATAAATTCTTTCATTGTCTGAAAGGTTTCTTATGGCAAATACAGCAAATATTCGATCTAAGAAACATCACGGGCCCTAGTATTTTTCTTGACTCGAACCTTTAAAAATCAAGCTAAAATTGAAGTCCATCGTTCAAAAAAATGAATCTAAACTCTAAATATTCAATTCTCTCACCAAACACTCAACAATATATAGAAACATATAAAGCATGAAAGAGTACAATTTAATTAAACAATGTGACCTGTCCAGTTCGTGCATTACGATGTTTAATTGATTCATTGCGACAGTGACGAATTAATTTGCGAATGATTAAAATTGCACACGCATAAGTATTATATAAAATGTACATTAGAATTGGGAATACTGATTTCATTCACTTTTAGCAACTTTCGGTATTATAATTGCGATGGTAGAGGGCAACGCCCGCGAATTTCGAGGGAATCGTAAGCCAACATGGCTTTTCATATTACGCAATGTTCGCGAATTGTGACACCTGGTTCTGCGGCTCGTTAACGTGCTGCCCCGCGAATCTTAGCGCGAAATTACGTGGACGCGCGCCTGCAAGCTGTTCCACGGTTATTCGAGCAAAGTGAATGTAACTATTGCGCAAATTCCGGTCACGTAATCAAAGGTGCCGGGCAAAAACCGTATTGTCAAATGACAGTGTGTCTGCGATTTAGTCCCGGAGTGTTATTTCTCTCTTTCTCTCTCTCTCTCTCTCTCTCTCTCTCTCCCTCTCTCTATATATATATATATATAGATGGTTTTCCCTGTCTCTCTCTTTCGCTTCTTCGTTGCACGCGGAACTACTTTGCATGCATTTTTATGTAACGCACTGTTACTGTTGCGCTGCGACTCGGACGGATGTTCTACATAATCTACATCATATCCTCCGTGCACACTGTTGCTCCGAGGTATTTGATCGTTTACGGTCGATAAATATACGTCTGGCTGCTTTATGAACGGGCGCTGACTCTGCCTAGTCGAGATTAATTTACTGTGGCTGCGTAAAGTATAATATGTACTCGAACGCTGTGCTCTTGATTTTCTAAGAGTTGTTGGTATTTGAACTGTTATTACTAGACTGTGGATTTTATGTAAAACGTGAGTGGGTGAAATTTCAAAATATACAGCGATTGAAATAATTTAAGAATATCAACAATATAACTTGCCAAAATGAGTAAAAATCCGTAGACTAGTTATTACGTTATAAAGAGGAATCGTAGAATAACAAAAAGCATTTTCAATCTTGAAACCTCTACTTCCAATATCCGTTGTTCATTTTCTCCTAAAATATTTTTGCTCGAGGCAAGAATTTAATATAGATAAGATGTACCATGAGAATTTTGCAAGACTTCCTCGATTTTATTTTACAAAATGTTTAAAAAAATCGTACGTCAAGTTTGAAGAGGTCATTGTAAAGACAAAGCTGCAATCTGCAGTCCCAAAAAAATTTTCCAACGCTTTAACAGACGTTCCATGTCGCATCTGTGAAATACACATACCTTCAGTTTCGCATACCCTTGATTATGTAATAACACGTTACGTAAGAATTGTTTTTCAAAATGAACGATGGGTAGTGAAAGTAGAGATCTCAAGCTTCGAAATCAGTCGAGGTTAATCACGTTTCTTTTGCACGGAAGTATAGCAGTTTAATTGTAGAATGACGTCTTTAAATATTGAGTTATGCCTCGCAGCGAAAATTGGTCGATAACGACGTCAATTATGTTCAGCCAACGAGCTGCTGACTATTTTACGAGTGCACAGGCTAGGCGGCGCGATGAATGCATAAACGTCAACGAGCTATAAATTCTTTGTCACGAGGCAAACAAATAACGTTCTTCACGGTTTATTGATCTTCCGTGCGCTTTCTTTCGTGACATTTGCGTGCGAGAACAATGCTTCAAGTTCATTACGTTCCGTATGTATAGCAAGTTGCTATTAGCAACCGGACATCCGAGGATCTCTCGAGGAAAGGATCGAAACGATTATGCTCGATCATGCGCACACGCGGCTGATTACGAGTGCAAGATTGTGCAAGCTGCGTGTCACAGTTGCACCGCGGTGCAACGGACGGCGTCGGCAACGGATTGCGTCAACTCCTCATCAAAAAAATGACTGACACACAGATCCCCGGTCTAATTGTGCAATTCCCTCGGTCGCTCGTAACTCGCGGCGCGGCTTTTGCGAGCATCGCGAATTATGCAACGCGAACCGCAGTCGCTGCCTGCGAATTAAATCGAAAATTGCTGCGGTTCGGGGACGCTGGTCAAGATTGTTGTCCTCGAAAGATGGTTCTTCAAATATATGCCGATAGAACCTTCGCTCTGAATTGCATTTTCAACTTTCATTTGGCCCGTAGGAATTACATTATGAATAGGGTAACTGCTTCGATCGTACTTTATTTCAATATTATTCCTAATTCAACATGCAATAATAATATGTGCAAACATTTTATGGAAGAATGGTGTGTTCTGAATACAAAAAAAATTGGTCGCCCTCAAAACCTAATACAATATAAGAAAATATTAGAAAATAAAATCTATAACATTTTGTACGTATTACTGCGGACGAAAAAGAGCCATGTACTAATTCCTGCGTACCCAATACTGCGTATGGAAACAAACTACGTATCTACGCATTAATTTAAATAAATCCTGAGTACAGTATCAAATAATTTCTTTATTTATTACATTTTAAACGAATAAACCTTTTATTAATTTTAACAGCGTAGTATAAATAAGTACATACATTCTTTCTACAAATATTTGAGTAATATTTATTATATTTAGTTTGAAGCTGTTTTAAATTAAATAAATATATAAAGAATGTACAATCATGTGAACAGTGCTTTGGTGATTGAGATAGAAGAAAAATGGTCTTATTTTTACCTTTCACGAAGAATGTTTTTTCAGATCCCCTGAGATTATACAAAAATGAGAATGATTGACAATTTTATTTGTTTCGCCAACGAGAGAATACATACTCATTGAATTGTAGAAATTTATTCAGGGCAAAATATTTATTTTTACGTATTTTAATCTCATTGGGAAAAAATACCGCAATAAAACGTACACCCGCAGTAATAGGTACATTTACCTTATAAGAAATGCTGCTGCCCTTGAAATTCTTGAAATTTTCCTCGTACCCTGAATTGCATTTTCAAGTTCCATTTGGTTGGTCCATGAAAAGTTGATCATTAATATCAAAAATGTCGTTTACCTTAATCGTTTGAAAGATCCCTGGCGTTGTTCTGAATTACATTTCGAACTTTCATTTGACTGGTTCGTGAGAATTACACGATGAATAATAAAAATCTCGCTTATCTTGATCTTTCCCTCGTGTGGTTCTGCGTTTTCAACTTCTCTTTGGTTGGTTCGTGCGAATTAGATCATTAATATTAAAAATGTTGCTGTCTTGATCCTTTGAATGTTCTCTATGCGACGTCGTCCTACAATATTGTGTTGATCGTCAATGTGCAATCGAAATTCTGGAAATAGCAAAAACTCGTTCCGTTCGCCGTTCGGCGCGCCGAAATGTTCGTCGAAATGTTTGTCGAAATGCGCGGTTTGGCGCGCGGTTCGGCGCGCGGTTCGGCGCGCTGTTTAGATCTGTACGAAACCTTAAAAGAGCAGATGTGAAAGTCTAAGAAAGTACGAATACATTAACAGGTGATTATAAGACTTTATGCATTTATGACAAAAGTGAGTGGATGAAGTACAAAACATGAGCAACATTGAGAGATTTTAATATTGCTGGTACATTATTTACAACCTACCAGAATTATTAAGAGAAGAAATAAATCTCTATGTAACTCTATTTTTTTTCAATTTTGCATAAAGATCCCCGTGGTCTAGTGATTATTTTTAAGCTAGAATTCTACCATCTGCCCCAGTTGGAAGACAGTTTAGTCTCGTTGAATTAATTCTTCGTCTACAGGTGGTTAGTCCGAGTAGCTAATCAAAATTGTACGATGCACTTTAGTGCACTCTGTATGCCACATTAAAAAAGAAGTAGTAGTTCAAGAATATCATACTTGCGTGCCGACGTGTTAATTGAAGGAATTCAACTCTAATATAATTCTCTTCGTCTAGTAGGACGATCAGATAAATTCTCGGACGAAACATGTAAAGTGTAAAGCCAAACAGAATATTTTATAAACAGCAATAACATGGGGAAAAAAGTGTCCCTATTTTAATCCTGCTTTGATTGCAACTCTCCTTGGACCTTGCACGCGTTCCTTTTCATTCGCCGATTACCATGCATCGCGTACAAGGCCGCGAGAAGGTGTGACGCCTCGTTTACAACTCGGCCGAGCGTGTCACCGGTGACGTCAAATTCCTGGTTAGGGCAGGTTCGATTAGGGGAAAGTGGAAGAAGCAAAGGTCGACGTCGACGGGGATCAAGCTGCTGCTGTCACGATATTTTCCCTCGACGACGAAGAGAATGAGGAAATAAGGTCTCAGACCTGCGCGTAACTCGGAGACGTTACTGTCGGGTGTTTTCGCATCGACTAGGCTACTTGCCGCTTTTACATTGCTTATTCGCTTACGCTCTTCTCCAGGAAATTTACTAAAGGTCGCTGCTCCGAGCCTGTTTTAATCTTCGACGAAGTCTCGCCGAGCAAAACTGAACAGCGTGTCAGTCCGTCGCGACGCTCTTTAACGTCTCCTCCCATTGTGGCGCGGAATCTTTTTGCACAGGTGAACGCTCCGAGCAACAAGCGAGATGTCGGTTATTATTAGACCGCCGATTTTATGCATTTATAACAAAAATTGGCAGGTACAATTTAATATAGAGTGCTGTCTAATTATTACACTTCGCATCTTGATGTAAATTAAAAACGTTGTTCATCGCTAGCAACAAGCAGGAGTTAAGTAAAAATTTTTCTGCGAAGGGTAACGGTCCAAGCAACAAGCGAGATGTCGGTTATTATTAGACCGCCGATTTTATGCATTTATAACAAAAATTGGCAGGCACAATTTAATATAGAATGCTGTCTAATTATTATACTTCGCATCTTGATGTAAATTAAAAATGTTGTTCATCGCTAGCAACAAGCAGGAGTTAAGTAAAAATTTTTCTGCAAAGGTAAACGCTCCGAGCAACAAGCGAGATGTCGGTTATTATTAGACCGCCGATTCTATGCATTTATAACAAAAATTGGCAGGCACAATTTAATATAGAGTGCTGTCTAATTATTATACTTCGCATCTTGATGTAAATTAAAAATGTTGTTCATCGCTAGCAACAAGCAGGAGTTAAGTAAAAATTTTTCTGCAAAGGTAAACGTTCCGAGCAACAAACGAGATGTCGGTTATTATTAGACTGTGGATTTTACGCATTTATAACAAAAATTGGCAGATACAATTTAATATACGGTACTGCCTAATTATTATACTTCGCATCTTGATGTAAATTAAAAATATTGTTCATCGATTCCAACAAGCTGGAGTTAAATGAAAATTGGTTTCATAATATGCTTCATTCTTCGAATGTTTTCACTGCTTTAAGTTTTGATTGCTAATGTTCGTTATTAAATGCATCTAATTCTCAGTCTACTAATGGTCGTTCCAAGGTCAAGCTGTCCTGAAGCTTTGAGATTAGGTGAATTCTCGCTTTCTCCGTTTGTCAGATGTACGGATGTTTCGTCGTTCTTGGCAAACTGAACTTGATCCGCCGCAGTTGGAGTGCTGTCGTTTCATTAATCGATGCGCTGCGGTCGGTGAACGTAGACCATAACTCACGGCGCGAGACAACCGGTGTATTTCATGGTTCATTCCGATTACCATACCTTCTCGCTTTCTCTCGGCTTTTCCTTAAGTGACGCAACGCGGTGCACAAGGCGCTTGTTACATGTGCGATTGATTCGGCTCTTGATAACTTGTAAGGAAAGTCCGCGCGGACGCGCACGCCTCGTGATGCAACGGCTCGTCCCGTCGCGGCGCAACAAGCGAAACTCAGCGAAATGCAACGCGTTCGATAAACAAGGTTAAACCGTTTGCGTAAACCTGTGGCCTTCCCTTATCGATAGACTCTATGCAGTTATAGTAAAACATCGTTATTTTCGACTTATTAACCCCTTGGTTTACCCCTTATTAACCGATTTATTAACCCCAAAAATTTGATTCGTTTGCAATCAATATTTAAGCATTCAAATAAATGTAGCCATACAAGAAATATACAATTTTCTTTTCCCTTCCACGACATTTTTGTGCATAAAGACGTTTTAATCACTGTAACTGTAGAGAAAATGGTATGGCAAAGGTTAAAATTAAATAAAAGAAATCCCGTCCAACTTCCATATCTGGAAAATGTTTATTTTGCATAAAAGTGCACAAGCTACTTATCGGATTTTAATCAGATGACAACAGATTCAGTTCTCTCAATCATCCATGCGTAATAGTTGTAATTAGCTGCGGATTTTTATGGAAAAAGCAATTTATATAGGATGGCTGCATTTTCAAGTCCTGCCATTTTTCGCCATTGTTGTTACGTACTTTTTCATTTTTCTTCCAGGGAAAAGATAGAATTAAATCGAAGGGATTAAGGTACTTTATAGGGCAGAATGAAGATGCAGACCCGCATTCGAGGAGAATGCACCGAGGATAGCGATCGCACTTTCACGTGCTGGCGCTTTAAGGCTGCCGGCGGTCTTGCGTAATGCACTCGCGGCGCACACCTGTCGATACGGGTCTGCGTTGAGCCAACGTCCCATCGATTCGCTTCTGCAGCGACGGATTCGAAATCCGTTTCATCACTAATTAATGAACAACTTCATTCTTCTGTTTCGTGGCAACAGTTCACCTATATGTCTCCCAAAACACACTCGGTAAAAAGATATAACTCACGTAATTTTGATTATTTTAACTTCAAGAAAATCGCACGGATACTTCAAACACCAATGAACATGTACACTACAACGTGCAAAGGAAAGAAGCACTCAGTATAATTATAAGATATAATGACAAACAATATCTTCATGTAGAAATTGTATTGTACAATGATTGATTTATTGCATTCAAAGTATTAGATAATCCGCAATAACACATATTCTCAGAACTATGCAATTAAACAGCAGAATCCTTTTTCAAAACTGACTGTGTTTATTGCAGTTAGAGGCCGAAAATCGTGAAAATCTGCAATTTTCACCGTCTTTAAACGTTTGTAGCTCATTGCAACGTCGACCGATTTTGACGAAATTTTTAGAATATGTTTAATTCACACAGATCTACAAAACGTATTTTTTAAATTTTCAATACATAGGCCCACATAAAAAAATTGTAAAATGCGACTTTTAGTATTTCTTCTACAATTCCGATCTATTGCAATTTTTGAAAAAATTTCTTTTCACATTCTGTAGTAAACTAATTGCTCTAGCTTCCAAAAAAGTTCAAATCGTATAGTACAATATTAAAAAAGTTATCTTGTTTTTTAGAGTGTCCGAATATTAATTCCGGCCACTGTATGTAAAATCCCAATGCCAAAGGTCCGATAGTTTTTCTAGAAAACATTCCTAAAAATTCGTGCAAAAATCTCCACAAAACTAAAATATTACTAAGTACCAAATTTTTCATTTAAAAATTGTTCCTCTAAATGGTTAGTGTTTACATTTTTAACACGATTCATGCGAATAGTAAAATTAATTATTGTTATATTGGATTGGAACAATATCACTTGGAGTGTATTTAGTTCTTTTTATTGCACTCCTTAGTGCAACCCATGTGCATAATCCCAAATCGGGATCATGATACCTAACGAGTTAATTGGTTCGAATAAAGGAGGCTCTACTATATACATGCAGAAGCTCGCGGATTCGTTTGTTCGTGATCCTCGCGACCCACCCAATACGACCCGTCTAGATCGCCGAGAGGAAAAATGCGTGCTGCGATGATCAAGAGCGATCAGGATTCCATTCGGAACACGGAACGTGTTTCGCACGTTCCTTGCGTGTTTACCTGACTTTCGATTCGCTCTCGCAAAGTCCAACACTCCTCCTCGATGCAACCGACATTGAAAGTGCACGGTACGAAGTATGAAATTCATAGCGGATAGGGTAAATGTGCCTATTACTGCGGGTGTACATTTTACCGCGGTATTTTTCCCAATGAGATTGAAAACGTAAAAATAAATACAGTGACTCCCAAAAATATTCGGACACTAGCTATAACTAACTTTACGACTTGATAATTCGTTTGTTGATAAAGCAATCGTCCTGGGAATTGTTTCTAGCAATAATACATCTATTAATGTTGATAAACATAAATAATTTATTTGAAAAATATACATACATTTCATAGTAAAAATTATTAAAAGAAATAATGTACCATTTGTGGCTCACAAAAATATTCGGACAATATTAATTTTTCTATTTAGATAATGTAATTTAGCATTACAAAATTTGTTTAATACTTCGTGGCATAACCATTTTGTTTAAGAACATGTCTTAACCTGTTTGGCATATTATTTGTAATTTTTTTTAAATATTCAACAGTTATATTCGACCACTCAGTTGCAAGTCTTTGTATTAATTCGGCTATCGATGTAATTGGGGTTTTTCGAGTTTTTCTATCCAATTCATCCCATAAATTCTCGATAGGATTAAGGTCCGGTGATTGGGGCGGCGGTCGAAGAATTTTTGGGCAGCGGTATAATAAAAATTCTTGCACAATACGTGACTTCGTGCTTGGGGTCGTTGTCTTGGTAAAACTTAAAATTATTATTAAGCCCTATTTGTTCAGCACTTTGAACTAAAAATTATTTTTGAGTATATTTAAATAATGATTTTTGTCCATGATACTAGGTTACCGACTCCATATGACGAAATGCAACCCCAGACCATTACGCTGCCTCCGCCGTGTTTCACTGTACCTCTTGTATTTTGAAAATTAAACTCTTTATTCGCTTTCCGCCACACCATAGTTCTTCCGTCGGAATTGTACAGATTGAATTTGCTTTCCTCAGCAAATATGACATCCTTCCATCATGTCTCATCTTTAGAAATTAGCTCTCTTGCAAAGTTTTTTCGTTTATTCCTATTCTTTTCGTTGATAAATGGTTTCTTTCTAACTACTCTTCCATTGTAACCAGCTTGCCTCAGCGTTCTCCGAACTGTTTCGGCTGACACATTTTTGGAACTTTCTCCTAATAGCTCACTAACTAATTTTGGAGCACTTAAGCGTGGATTTTTTTTCACTTTTCGAATAATTTTGCTTTTCTCCCTCGTATATAAGAGACTTGGTCTTCCGCTTTGCGGAATAGAATCAATGCGATTCTCAATATAAAATCGTAGACAGATATCTGCAACAGTACTCTTACTTATACGAAGCATTGCACTAATTTCGCGATAGGTTTTTCCTTTTCTCGATGAAAAATTACAAGCTGTCGCACATCGAAACTCGTATTCTTTCCTTTGCGACCCATTTTGAACGAATTCACGTTTACTACCGTGTGTGTGTGTGACAGTAGTGAGGTGGCAAGGACATCTAATGGTCCACGAGATTCTGTTTGTAAACAAACGTTTTCGCGTTCTTGGAATATCGAGTTCCCAGAAGGCGATTGCCAGAAAAATATAATACGTGTCCGAATATTTTTGTGAGCCACAAATGGTCCATTATTTCGTTTAATAATTTTTTTTATGAAACGTATGTATATTTTACAAATAAATTATATATGTTTATCAACATTAATAAATGTTTTATTGCTAGAAAGGGCGATTTATCAACAAACGAATTATCAAATCATAAAGTTAATTATACCTAGTGTCCGAATATTTTTGGGAGTCACTGTATCTTGACCCGAATTACAATTCAATGAAAATGTATTCTCGTCTTTCTTCCATCTCCAAAGGACTATTGTTCACATGATTGTACATTTTTCGCAATGCTATAAATTGCATAGGAGAAAGTTTTATTGTTACTTAGATACCTACTCCGATACAATAAAAATATAAAAAGAAACTTCTCTCGCCTTTTTAATAGTAAAAATTAAGCCCTCAGCATTACGTACATTAAAGTGAAGGAGGAGCACATTACAGCGCCACAAAAATCACTAGAAATCACTTCAGCCTAACGTTTTAGGTTAGGTACCAATTCGAAACACGTTTTTTTATGTGTTCGTAAATGCTTACACATATTATTATTTTATGATAAATTAGGAATAGTATTAAAACTTAAAGTACGATCGAAGCTTGATCGTTGTAATCGGTAGTTACCCTATAGGTGACGTTTATCGAGCCGGTGAAAGAGCATGTTTTGTACTCTGCGAACGGTGAAAGCGTTAATACGGCTAACAATGGGTCTGCTATCTTTTGGAACAGCGTGCTAATGGACTTGGATTTACAAAACGTTTTGGCACAATGTACCCGAACGTTAGCTTCGAAAAAAGTTGCCAGGACCTAAACCCGATAGCTGGCTGTCGCTGAACCGTCGTTTGCAGACAATAGGCATAGATTAGTGTTTTCAGGAAGTATTCCTTATCTAGTCTCTTCGCGGAGCTACAGATGCATTTGACGATATGATTATCTATTATATAAGAGAGATATTGACAAACTATTTTTATCAACATATACATACATATATAATTGTTGTGGATATATCAATAATATGCAAGAGGTTAATGTACGTAATGCTGAGGCTAAGGGTTTAATTTTTTTATTAAAAAGGCAAGAGAAATTTCTTGTTATATTTTTATCGTATCGAAGTAGGTATCTGATCAATAATAAAACTTTCCGCCATGCAATTTAAAGCAGTACAAAGAATATACAATCACGTGAACAATAGTCCTTTGGTGATCGAGATGGAAGAAAGACGAGAATGCATTTTCATGGTATTGTAGACATTTATTCAGGGCAAAATATTTATTTTTACGTATTTTACACCCGCAGCAATAGGTACATTTACCCTATGATCAAAAATTACATTTCCGATGATGGAACTGACATTTTGTGTTGCAACGGTGCAACGGCGCAGATATTTACGAATTTCGAGAAAGCACAAAATAATTTCACATCAAACAACATATTAGCGCGGAGATGAATAAAAACAATTATGGTGATGCGTTGCAAACGTCTCGTCGTTGCCGAATGGAAATCGTTACGCAAACAAGGCAAGCTCCGAAACGAATCATCAAATAGCGCGCGTTCCGTTATGCAAAAGGTTCGCAGCCGAGTATCTGCAATGCAAACGCACGCATAATCGTTCGCATTTAATTGCGGGAAAGCGGAGGAAACGGAATGCGAGCAGTGCATAATCCTGGGAAAGCTGAGTCACCGGAGTGCGTTCGCCCTACGCTGGGCGATTCAAATTTACGAAAAAAAAAAGAAAAAAATACGAGAACGTTCCCGAAGATATTTTCTGGCGCTGCAAATTTTTTCAGCGTTTCGCGTGAACCGGCAAGAAAAACCCGCGTGCGGCGGTGGAATTAACGCCGAACGGAAAAAGTCGCGCGGCGCTTCGGAATAAGGATCGCTAAGTATAGCGCGAAACACGCTACGTGATAATAATCACACGTTTTTATTGCACGCTCAGTCATTAGTGGAGCAGACGCAGGGAAAGAGAAACAGGAAGAACGTATGTTCGTACGTACACACGCGGGACTAATGAAATTGTTCCGCGAAAATTATGCGAGCTGTTTTTGTCCTCCTGTAGCACGCAGTGCTAAACACTTAGCGACGAGCAGATGGAAACAATTATATGTATTCGTCCGCATATTCTCAGATTGTACTGGCAAAAATGGTAATCCGATATTGGGTCGGGTGTGTAGGTGTGAACCTCTATCAATCCAATTACAAAACTTCTTTATTTTTCCTTATTTTCTTATGGGACGTTCGTCAACCTATTTGTGGCGTTTTTCTTATTAAAATGACACTAAACAAGATATAATTTGAACTCTATTTAGTATTTAGTGGTTTAATTCTGGCCATAGAAATTAATTTCTCCTCAAAATAATAGCTTCCGATGTTTTCATTGTTTCGGATTTGATCTATTTATTTTTGCCGCAAACGTGTGCAATCCTCAGTCTACTAATTCGACGTCTCCGCAGATTTCATCTGAACGATTTCAGCTGTCATTGTTATTGTTGTTTGTTGTATCAATAGCGGAGGTCTCAGTGATTTTCGAAGCAATCGTGGCTGCCACGAAATTCAGTCAATCGGAGGTCGAAAATCCTTCAATTTCCGTCGTGTTCCGAGGCAAACAAACACGGTGGCTGACGGGAAACGGGTACCCGCGGTCTTTCAGAAAGCTCTCATTCCACTCCGATGTCTTTCCGATTGATTCTTTTGTCCCGCTGAACACGGTCGGCCATGAAACATAAGAAAGACAGTGGTCGCCCGTTATTTATCATCCGCTTTTCTCTCCAGAGAGAAACGAACGATTCGAGGGGAGCGTTCCTCGAAGCGCACTGCTGTGTCCTAATTAAGTAAATGAGAGAATGCATCATTGTTTCAATGACGGAAGAGCCCCGAGAACGGAGCCGATGATTCTATCTGCGGTAATGTCCGAAGGCGTTCGAATGCTACCGATCCGCTGGGAAATCCATCGTGTGCGAAAGATTCATTTTCCGGAATAATTACTAGCATCGCAGGGAAGATTAACGAGCCCCTCATTGGCTTCCTGCTTCCTCTTCTAGTTCGTCCTGATCGTTGCTACAGCGAGTTAACATTTTCAAGGAGCTGGACTAACGACAGCTAGCTATCCTACACCGTGCAATTAGACGCGTTCAGATATAAATGATGATCAAATTGCGTAATGAACTTCTGGATTCAGGCACATATTAAACAAAAATTTCAGTCTCGATAAATTTCAATCTCTATAATAAAATAATACAGATCACGTCCGGTAGTTTGAGCGTTAATATATCGTTACGTCAGAACCAACATTTTTAGCAATGTCGCTAACGATGAGACAGCTACTTATCCTGCACCGTGGAATTAGACATGTCCAGATTTGAATAATGGTGAAATTTTGTAATGAACTTCTCGATTCGAGCACACATTAGTTCGCTACGTCACAGATATGTGACGCAGTTTGCTCAACGATATTCAAATTAACTTTATCCACTTATGTATTGAAACTGTATCAATATTTCACGAAGGAGGAACAGAAAAATATTTAAATAATGAAGCTGAGCAACGATAGATTACCGGTAGCGAACGTGTTAAACGAAAATTTCAGTCTCGATAAATTCAATCTACATAATAAAATAATACAGATCACGTACGGTAGTTCGAGTTAATATTTCATTATGTCAGTCGCAGCTGGAGCGAACCAACATTTTTAGCAACATTGCTAACGACGCGTCGACGAGACTACTTATTATCATAGCCCTGATCACCGACATCCGAGAACAATTTAATCCCTGGACCACCGGCGGAAGTTTCGCATTTTTCACGGGGTACGTAAACGATGTTGCGCATTTGCGAGAAAAACGAGTAGGCGCAAATTAAAGCAGTAGAAAAATTGAATGATAAACGGTCCGTGGGCTAAGAACCCGATGCGTTCCGTGAGGCAACATCATCGACGAATATGATTCATCGACACGATGATTAATAGGCTCGAAAGTGATCGATTTATCGGACGCCGGTAATTAATCACGATGAGCGAGGGGCAAAATGAATTTTAAACTCGTCCGCCGTTCCGTGCAAATCGCTATTATGGGACAGCGGGGAAAATTACGTAAACGCTAATGAATGCTATTAAAAGTAGCTTTACGATCGACAATATCAGTGCTGTAACTCGCTGTTGGTCCATTTTGAGCATTCCTTCGGGACACGAGTCAGCTGTTATTGTGGGACACTGGGAAAACTTTGCGAGGATTGTCAAATTAAAATCCAAACACTCTTCCCGAAAAAAGTAATTTCCTCGACGAGCCTGTTTCAGCAGAAACGGCCTCCAAAATAAGAACATCCCTTAAAGCAGTCGAGTTATCAAGGATTAACTGCGAACGAGCGTTATCGTTTTTCTTCTAGGGGAGTGGGAGGAACGATATGTTTGCTGATGGTGTGCGCGACGATCTACGAGTACAGGACCCTGTCGATCTTTAAGGACGTGGAGTCGTCGAGCGTGTCGAACAATAACGAGAGACTCAGCAATTTCTCGAACAAAAACCTGAACCAGGATCGTGGCGTGTCGACGGGCCAGGACAATGGGGAGGAGCTGATCGAGAAGGGGAAGGATCTGCAAAAGGATCTGGCCGACCACGCGAAAACTGACGAGCGAAGAGGTAAGATATCGAATCCATCTCCTTTCTGCTCCAATAAATTTCACCGGGGCACAGCGTTCGAGCCAATGTTAAAAAATTTTTCAAGTATGAAATCTGAAAACATTATTATTCTAAAACATCTGTGATATAATATAGTCTGCAGATTCTTTTAATTTTTTTCACATCGATCGATGCCCTTCCTGTCATCTTTAAAAAAGCATTAGGGGTCTTAAGTGAACAATTAATTAGTTTAGAAATGATTAATTTTCTGCCGGCTCCTATGAGACTCTGAACACTATGTGAAGAATCGCTCGGCTGTTCAATAGATTATTGATCACGTTCTCCTCTCTGTTTCTCTGTGCAGGTCTCTGGATCAAGTGTTTGACTGCCTTTAATCCCATCACGAACGGCAGCAAGATCATTAGCACCGAGCCCGCGGCCAGAGACAGTCTGACCTGTCTCCACGGACTCAGAGTGCTCTCTCTGGGCTGGGTCGTCATGGTGCACACCTACCTACAAGTTTTCGCCATAGCCGGTAAAGTTCGCCCCGCTACCTCGACACAATCTCTCCTAATCACGAAGGATCCGCCCAAGCCCGAGCAACACCGCTGCGATTAATCCGCTAGAACTTCGCAGATGATTAGCACCATAGAAGACCGTAATTGCTCCCATCTAAACCGCCTCGTCGCCCAAGGACGCACAGTCCACCTTCCCGCAAACCTCAAATTCTCCGCAAACATCCTCGAACCTCTTCTAGACTCCAAACATTCTTTCATGACTCTCCGGAATATCTCCGCAATCTTCCTATTGGGCACACAGACTAATTCGTAACGTAATTTCTTCTTGAATTCCTTAGATTAGTTGATTACTTCAAAACAATTGAAATACACTCTACTGTTGGCAATAACCTCCATCACAGAAACACTTCGCTTTCCACATTCGCTAACCGGAATATCTCCGCAATCTTCCTATTAGGCGCACAGACTAATTCGTAACCTAATTTCTTCTTGAATTCCTTGAATTAGTTGATTACAATATAATATAATATAATATAATTGACGATAACTTCCATCACAGAAACACTTCGCTTTCCACACTCGCTGACCGAAATATCTCCGCAATCTTCCTATTAGGCGCACAAACTAATTCGTAGCCATTTCTCCTTAAATTCCTTAAATTAGTTGATTACAATATAATATAATATAATAAAATTGACGATAACCTCCATCACAGAAACACTTCGCTTTCCACACTCGCTGACCGGAATATCTCCGCAATCTTCCTATTAGGCGCACAGACTAATTCGTAACGTAATTTCTTCTTGAATTCCTTGAATTAGTTGATTACAATATAATATAATATAATATAATTGACGATAACTTCCATCACAGAAACACTTCGCTTTCCACACTCGCTGACCGGAATATCTCCGCAATCTTCCTATTAGGCGCACAAACTAATTCGTAGCCATTTCTTCTTAAATTCCTTAAATTAGTTGATTACAATATAACATAATATAATAAAATTGACAATAACCTTGTTCGATGACTTCGTTTTCCACACTCGCTGACGCGAGAACACGTACACATGCGGCCGTAAAATGATGTTTCTTGAAAAATAAACTAAGGGGTGGTGAAAGTGGAGGCTTCGCGCAGCTCGAAACAAGCTCGGGTGGATTGTCGTGGATTATCGTCAAACTCTTACGGAGTTCGGAACAGTTTAAATTTAATTAAGACTGAGTGTAGTTTAATACGTAATAAAGAAGCGCATCGGTTTAACGATCTGAGACGAACACGAAGCGTAATGGAGCCTCGGTAAGGCGAGGCGGCGGAGGCTACCCGTTGGAAACAGTGTCCTGGAATCGAGTTCGTATTGCGACTCGGGGAGTCAAATTGATACAGTTTCAAGTCCAATTAAGACCGTTCCACTTTCGCCGCGCGCGAGCCATGGGGTTTCAGCGCGTGCATTGTGACGTAACCAAATGTGTTATACCGGTTTTTCCCGATCCACCGTAATCGAGAACACCGTTCTCTCGATCCGCCGAGCGGAACTTTCACTGATAATGCCATCGACGATCACTTTCCCTATTTACGATATTTCCAGAGAACAAGACGCTGCGCACGGTCACCGAACGGAACTTCATGTTCCAAACGATCAGCAATGCCACCTTCTCCGTGGACACCTTCTTCTTTATCAGGTAATTAAGAAACCACGATCAACACTTCATCAATCGGTTCAGCTTCTACCTAAATCGTATTGTATTGCTAGGTGAAATCCTAGAATGCTCGCGGTGCTGCAACATCCCCTTTACTCGCACGAGACTTCGCATAACTTTTCAGATTGCTTTCGTATGCTTTTGTCAGCCTCTCTGTTAAATTTCATCAATGTCTCGACACACAGTGGGGTATTTCACCCGAAAAGTCGGAGAAAAGTCAATCTCCAAATTTTCCATAAGTCGTTTAGAAATGAATAACTCTACTATGACAGATCTTTGTATTGCCCACTATTTCTGTTAATAGTCGTCTGTAAATATTCTTTCAATTGAAATTGCAGCTGATTGAATTCTCAAACACCTTCAAGCTGCAACCCTCTGCAATCCTTCGACTGTCAAATTTTTAAGTTCCAGAATTTTTCCTGCTGTAGCCGTAAGGGATATGCAAATCTTTCTTGCGTAGAGCGATTCTACAGACTGTCTTGAAGGCGATGGTATTTTCTTTTAATTACGTTGTGAACGATTTCTCGTGTTCAAACAATTTCTGAAGGGAGCGAGACTGTCTTCGAGGACATTTTTCAATTTGATAGCAAACATGTTCAGACATTCACAGAGAAAATGATGATGGACAGCATGTAAAGTATCGCAGAACGCACAATCGAAGCGGTCTGTTTTACGAGGCTTCTGCAAAGTCCAGTATCCTTCCGATAGCACCTCCTATTCGCGAACTAGCTGACCCCTTGACCGGTGTACATCGCGTTCCACTTATCGTTAGGAAACATAACGCCGGGCCCCGTTATTATACGCGAAACAAGCGATTACACCGTGATTTCTGCATTCTTCGGTAAACGCGGCCATCACGCGAAATGTCAATCAAATTCACACTTTTCCCTCGGACTTGTTGTTTTCTTTTTACAGTCCATTAATACGCAGTGACTTGCAGAATTACTCGCGTGCCGTGAAAGCAACAGGCAGCCGTGAAATTGTTTTGCAATCCTTGCTCGCGTCACGTTTTCTTGTTGCTGTGCAGGTTGTTGACACTATCCTGTCTACCTTTACGGTCGTTCCGAGCCGTAAGTCTTTTGCGAAATTTTGCCGCAGAAGTATCCGGTAGAATGTAACACAGTTTCACTTTTCTATAACGTTCGGGTAACGTTAATCCTTGTAGAAAGTTTTATTCGGTCGTAGAAGTTGGTACTTTTCGTTGACGAAGGGAAACATGAATTTACACATACCATTCATGGAGTGAATGAACTCTAGTGATTTTATGTTATCGTTAAATCGAGGGAGATGTTTTAAGGGTCGTAGAAAATCTTGTTTTATAGTAAATTTGACGAATGTGCCTAAAAAGATGTGGTTTGCACAAACGCCCGCAAACTACAATAGCAAATCTAGATTGTCAAAGACGTTTTACATCTTCGAGATAATTTATTTCGCTCCAGTTTGTTCGAAAGTATCAAAGCAACAAATTAAATTATAAATCTTACAGAACATTGTACTTTTACCAAATATCCTGAGACAACTTGCTCGTATGACATCAAAGATAAAGCTGAGAAACATTCCTCCAAACGACGATCCAAAAATAAATGGCTAATTCGAGTTCTTATCGATAAATTCTTTAGAAATCGATCAAGAAGGTCTTAACCTTGAATCACAGACATAAAAGAACCCTTAGAGATCCTCCAGTAGATGGCAAATTAAATAAAATAATGACGCCTGTCAGAGAGTGAAATAAATCCTCACGATAACTGTTCTTCCAGTGGTTTGCTGGTCACGATCCTGTTCTATCGGTCATCGGGCAGCCTGAAGACGGACAAGGAGAGCTTCGCGAGGACGTGCTTCACGAAATTCGTCATCATGATCCTCTACAGATTTATTAGGTGAGTGGAGTCCGCTATCTCGGCGGTAACAGCTCTCTCATCGAACCTTGAAAGCTCTCCTCTCGGAAAGAGGGTGTACAGTGTTTTTCACCAACGATGTTTCGCGAACGTGACGTCTCGATGGAACACAGGGCAGGGAGAAGCTCTCATCGATCACGGTTTGATATAAAACTGTCCGAAACGCGATATACCCGTAGGATCGTCGGATAAAGTCTCGGGAAACGATCGTCAACCGAGAGAACGGACGAGCAATCCTATTCGATTGTGTCGTCCGACGATTATCAGGCCCGACTGACCACCTCTTTCGATTCCCTTTTATCCAGATTGACGCCGGCGTACCTCTTCGTCCTGGGGATAAACGAGATTGCCATCAAACAGGCTCAGGCCAGGACAGTCTTCTCCCCGGCGATGATGGATCATTTGACCTGCGAGAAGTTCTGGTGGAGGAACGCGTTGTACATCAACTCGCTGTACCCTCAATCGGAAATGGTAAGCATCTGGTCGTCTTTCAGACCTGGACGAAGTGTACTTGACTTGGGATAGACGTATAATAGCTAGTATAGCTAGTAAGAGTCTCATGCAAGCATGTAACTCATGCTGTGGCTCTAAGAAAATTTATTCTTCAATTGTTAAACGTGTTCATTGTGACTCTTCGCTAGAATAGTTGGTGTTAACACTAAACCTACCACCACCAGTCAAAATAACCGGTTCCAGATCTTTTATTTTACTTATTGAAATAATAACAATTATTTGATGAGAAATTATTGTATAGATAGAGCACGTATTACAATAGGAGCCGCACAAAGTCTAAATCAAATTAATCTTGTCATTTTTATAAGGGAGCATGTTCCAGATACTTTTCGGGCTTGCTAGGTTTAGTGTTAATTGTCATATCAGTCGTGTGTGGTTGACACAAACGCGTTCTACCTGAACTCGCAGAATTCTTGAAGGGAAATGATAAGCACTAGATCATCTTCGAGATTTGGACCAAGATATACTTGTCTTGGGATAGAGGTATACTAGCTAGTCAATCTTCAGAATCCATAAAAGAGTCTCAGGCAACCAGATACCTCTTGCTGTGGCTCTGAGAGAATTCATTCTTCGAATATTAGACTTTTTATCGTGAGCTATCAGTAGAGAACATATTGAGTCAGCTATGTCATGTTTCATCAGGACCTGCGGAGTCTAAAGAGATTAAAGCTGTAATCACAGCTGCAGTCTCGGTACATTAATCTGATTCTGTGGGATTTTTCCCCCAAAAAGCACTTCCAAATGAAAGTAGCTTCGTTACTCAATATTTTAGAAGGTATCTCGAAGAAAATTCAATTCAAGGGTGTGGAAGTAGAGGCTTCATCCCTTAAGACGACCTAAGCTAGACTGTCTCGCGATATTTTTTAACGAAATCGGAACAGCTGAGAGATCGATAACTTCAGGGTAGAAAATGCCAGAGTACGGTCGTTCCTTTTGAAGAATAAGATCGTTGCTGAAAAGGAGCTGTAGATTTGCAGAACAGAAAATTGTTTAAATATTAATGGCGATTCTCAGAAAGTACCAGAAAGCAAAGTGATATTTCGGCGCGTATGCAGCCACGTACCAAAAGCAAAGACTATTAAAAGATAAAAAGAATATATTCGACAGAAAGCCACCGGGGTCGACGGAAAATGGCGGACGAGGAAGGTATCCGCGGCTCCCGATCGTTTTCCGATAATTAATTCCATCGCTCCCGGAGAAAGTTCCAAAGCGGCGAACGCGCACGACAACGCCGGCTGTCTAGCCATCCTAAAATCAATTTCACCGATACGATGCTGGGAAAGAGACGGTTAATTACCGGTTTCACTCGGCAAAGAAAGATTCCTTGAATCGCCTCGGATACCTACCGGATACACGTCCGCCCATTCTGTATAAAAATCACAGACCAACTATTACGGACCCTGCACTTTCGGGCCACCTCTTTCGAAAAACAGGATACCGAAGATTATCATAGAATTGCAGATTTTTAATACCGGAAATCGGCTGTTGGTCTAATAATACCGTACTCTTTGGGGACGAGGATTCTTTTAAATGTTTTCTAATGTTCGTAAAACGAAAAACGGTGGGACGGAAGTATGTGTGCTGATCGTCTGTAGAATGAATGGTTAAATAAATTGTCTGGATATTTAGGAGCTTGATATGTGAGTCTGGTGTTAATGTAGCGATGTTCGTCTTTAGAAGATTGCTTTGTGGTTCACGATAATAGTTTGCGGATGTTCATGCATTTATAACATTCATGCAGGTTTAAAGTATAACAGCAAATGTTTCGTTCTTTCTGGCTTCTATAAAATAATCTATTAAAATCAAAAATCTAAGAAAAATATTCCTGGAGTACACTAGCTCTAAAAATGTCGAGTATGATGCAAAATTTCCTGGAACGAGATACAGCTCTCATTCCCGCTAGACAAAGAACAATGTATTAAGAAACAATAGTTTCTCTGATCAAGCGAAAGAAACCATTTCCAATGGACCTTGAAGTTTTTATCCCCGCGTGATGTGTTCTCTGTGCAATTCTCTGTTCGTTGACCTAAAAGCCCAGCGATTTGTGAAGTATAGCGCAGGATAGATAGAATAGATCGAAAAGCGTAGGGCTCCGTAATTTGTCGAAGGAAATAGCCGGGAAAGAAAAACGAGAGTAGTATGCTGACCACGAGCCTACCGCTGAACGAGCAGTTGCGACTTTGAATCGATGTTCCCGCGGGTGTACACTTTCGATTCGATAAATTCTCGCCAGGTCGAAATCATGGTACCCCGAGCCAAGTATTTTCCGTCGCTTTCGCAATCCCGACACGGCCGAAGCTAGTCGGACCCCGCGATTATCCAATGAATACTCGATTAAACAACTTTCCAGTGTATGCTGTGGAGCTGGTACATGGCAAACGACACCCAGTTCTACGTTCTCGGGATACTCCTGCTGTTGCTGTCCGTGCGATTTTTAAAGGTCGTCGCGGCCGCCGTTCTACTTCTGCTGGTTTCGTCGTGGTTCACCACGTTCTTCGTCGCCTACGGCAGCGACTATGTCGCCAGGTAATTAATCAGCCACGAGTGCATTATACGTTCAGCGAACGCTGATGAACGCTCGCTGGTGTCCTTTCACGAAATTTCAACTCGACCGGTTCAGAGATTTCCGAAAAAAAACCACAAAGTTGACCTAGTTTTTATGCATCGAAAAAAATCTAGTCTCCTTAAAACCTTTGCCACCCCTCATTTTCAGGCCTGATTAGGTGCGGGAAACCGGGGCTAAATGTTCCGATTTTGAAGAAACATATAAAATGACGTAGAAATAGTATAGATATTCACAACTTTAACGGGTAATTTATTGTTAAATTTATTATATTTTAAAATTCTAACCTTAAAGTTAAAATATTGCAATAGGTTTTTTATATTTTTTCATTTATTTGTCGTTGAGTAGAACTAAACAACTCTAGCAACTTCTAAATATCGATAAAAAAGGATACGCATCAAATATTCTTAGCAAAAGCATAAACGCGCAGGGTTTCATCAAAATTTACGACAGACACAAGGCCGATGTTCCTCGTTAGTCCGTCGTCATAAGATTGCCGCATAAAAATGCGAATTTGTTCCACTTTCATAGCGTTATAATGTTATTCAACTTTAGATGTTAATGGCACGCTATGTGTAGAGCAGTAATAGGTTAACAGTTACGGGCGTAGCACTTCGCGACACGCGGTTCTAAAGTATCAGCCGGTTTTAATGGAATTAGAGCTTATTGGAGTGGATAATGGGCCCATTTCCAATAGGCAATAACCGAGCGCAGCACACCGCGGCGGGCTTCTGGGTCTCGTTGAACTTTACGGCACCGTTACCTTATAATCGTTCGGACTTAAACGAGTATCGGGTTTTCCATTTGCTGTCTGGATCCGAACTCACAACAGACTCAATTTCCTTGATTTTCTTTATTTTCATTCACAGGATTCAGGAACCGTTCGCCCTGTTCGACAAACTGTACGACAAACCCTGGATGAGGGCCGGGCCATACTTCATCGGGATTATCACCGGATACATCCTGTTCAAGACGAATTGCAAATTGAAGCTGCCCTTGGTAAAACACCTCGAGAATCGTACGGAAAAAAAACCCGCGGAAAATAAGCCTTCAGCCATTTTTTCTAGAAAAATCTTCGGGTCCGTGCTGTTTCTTAGATCGTGTAGTTCAACCTTTTTCATGACCTCGCGGGTGTAAACACGGACATATTTGTTTTTCTTAGATCTGAGTGTGTTTTCAAACTAAAACGGTTCAAAATGTATTGTTGCACAACTTGGAAAGTGGAAAATATTTGTTTTAAGAGAGTGCTCATAGAATTCTGTAGAATTTCTGGAAGTTTTTTTGGGTCAGGAAGAATTTTAATAAACCGCAGATTCTTTAATAAGACAAAGTGCTTTCGAGCTTCCAAGCCGAGCTTGATTTAAAACCCGCGGTAGATCAATGCCAGCGAATATTCTGAATGCAAAATACTACTAGAACAACGATACGTTTTCTCCTGGCTATTCAGTTTGCCTCGGATGCAAACGTTTGCGGTCAAGCTGTAAGACGTTCATAAATGCTACGAGCGTAAGAACTGCGGCTCTCGTTGGACTCTGTCCAGAACCTTGTTTCCTCGAGTGCTCTGTCGAAAATTTTTACTGACGTATCGTGTCATAAATAAAAAACTCTCGGCAACGTCGTCTATCAAATCTTGGTCATTGTTTGTCCGAATAAGAGTGAAGCTTACGGATTGAGATCGATGAGGAAACGAAACCAGAAATCTTTTCTCTTTGAATTGTACAATTCCTAGTATCATGAATTAAATTATTGTTGCATTTATTTGAGACTAACTATTAAATAATCAAAACTACAAATCTATTTCTTAAATTGAACGAATTCAATTATTGTTATATTTCTTTGAGACCAACCATTGGGACCGCTCTACATTATCGACATTAGTGCATGCTTGTGGTGCCACCTAGCAGCTGCGCTCGTTAGACAACGCGCGACACTCACTACATACCAACATGGCGGCGTCCTTACTCTCAAAAACGGTGAAAATCGCTGAACTTTAAACACGCATAACTTCTGAACTAGTGGATTCCTAAGATCAAAGCTTAGATTTTCGGCATGTTCTCGTCAAAACCTACAGGATTGTATGAAAAAAAAGTTAAAAATTTCTGGTTACCTCAGCTTAAGGTTAACCAAATTGTATCCTGAAGGTCGATCTTAAGAAAATGAAATCCAAAAGATTCCTAAAGGCCCGAATCTGCAAGCTACGCCATTCGGTCGCCAGCGTCGGGCGCCAGCGTCAGTCTAACAAAAACATCGACAGACGTTCGAAGGTCCAAGGGAAACAAAAGGGAGCTGACAGGGCTCAAGATGACAGGTTCGGCTTGTGTGTTGCAGGCGGCGCGAGCCATCGGCTGGCTGATATCGACCGGTGTGATGTTCTCCGTGGTTTACGGTCTTTACCCCGGAAATTTAACGGTGACTGTGAGCTCCGTGTACGCCGCCTTAGGTCACACCGCCTGGGCGATATCCGTATCCTTCATCGTGATTCAATGCTGCACCGGATCCGCTAAAATGATCGACAGCGTGCTGTCCTTGCGGCTGATGTATCCGCTATCGAGGTTGACTTACTGCGCGTATCTGGTGCACCCTGTCATCATGATGATCACCGCCACTCAGATGGACGGGCCGTTGCATCTACACAACAATCTCGTGGTGAGACACTATCATCGCTCTTCCCATCGACAGACCCATTCAGGCTTTCAGCGATCTGACCCAAGGATAACGATACATGTCCAGAAACCTCGAAGAGACGCGCTATTCGTGAAAGAAATTTAGTTTGCTTCCGCGTTGGTGTGAGTTAGGATTTAGTAGCTTCGCTGGCCAATTCTGTATACTCTTATCTGTCACTGCGCCAAATTTTAGTGAGCTATGAATGTTTCGTCTTGAGATATGAGCGATTTTGTGGAAGCCTGGTTAGCGTGGCTTTGAGGTTTAAAAAAGACGAATTTTTGACTTTGAGAATTTTTCCTGTTTTAACCACGAAAGCTACGGGGATGTTTCTTACACAGAGCGATTGTATAGACTCTCCCGAGTACGACGGTATTTTTTTAATAACGTTATAGACGGTTAAACATGTTTAAACAATCTTCAAAGGGACACTGACCGACGTTCTCAACACACTCTCTCGGACATTTTATAATTTAGTTTAAAGAGAAAGAGTCCACAGCAAAATTCACATGCACCATACGATAGAGCAGGCTAACTTCTTTCAGATATCGTTCAGGAAATTTCTAAATCACATTTCGTTTCCGTTCCACAAAATAAAACAGTTCCGTTCCGAAATACAATCAGTTAATGATTTCACGTCGGATTGATTTGACATATTTGTTTTTCCAGCTGATTCTGTACTTGGGCAATCTCGTCGCCTCTTACCTGATGTCATTCTGCATTTCCATCGGCCTTGAGGCGCCCATAGTCAATCTGCTCAAGATCGCTTTCATCTCGAAGAAGCGAGCCAGGTAGGCTTGACAGAGGAGATCGAGCGTAGCCTATCGTGCGATCGGCGGTAAGTAATTACCTCCTTGATTGCAACAATCGATACACGTACTTAAAGATATCTATCTGACTTTTTTCAGGATATAATTCCGTCTCGAGGATCGAAGCACCGGGGTCGCCTGCTTCGTGGACGTTCAACAATGGGAAATGTAGAACCGCGTTTCCCCACAGACGTCGCACAGTGACTCTACGAATTAGGGGCGACGGGGGAAGAAAAGAGGAGATCGTTATCGTGTCAATATGCTCTGCAAATTGCACCACGAGGGTTCATTTCCGCTCCCGAGAGACGGAGATTACAGAGAGAGCTATGAAAATGCTTGTTCTTCCTACTCGTTAAGCACTTTTTGTAAAATATTCGCGAATACAACATCGTACCAATTCGAATTGCCTCGAGTTTATTTATCCCCTTTATTCTGACTGTTAGCAACGACGTACAGTGCTTCAAATAGCAAAAACAATTGTTTCTAATAATTATATAAAGGTTCTAGCAGGATATTTAAACGAGTTATTCAGGTGACCTAATTATAACGCCCCATCCCGTATATTATAATATTATAATGGCGTAATTTCATTTGTTTTTCAATTATTTAACTATGTTCCACCAATCCGACCATCTTGAAACTTTCGGATATATTAGATAGTATCAACATTAAATAGTGCCTCCCAACCCCCACCCTTAAAAAAATAAATTTTTTTTCTACCCTTCATAATTTGCTCACAATTGCAAAAAAAAATATATGAAATGTACGAGTATAATAAGTTCGTGTATTTTCGTTTTTTCCCATCTTAATATCGTTATAATTCTAATTATTGTTATACTGCTGGACTCTTTCTCCATAAAAAATATTCAATTTACAATTAGTAGCATAAAAGTAGAAGCTTCAAGCTTCAAAATGATACAGATTTTTCTCTCACCTCTTTCCTACCGTTTTATCCGTCCCTCTGAAATATTTTTTCGAATTACCGGACATCGTCCCGAAGATCCCCAGAAGATTTAGTTAAATTCTGTCGGGCAGTTTCGCTGATATAATATTTCTTCCATTATCAGGCCAGAGCGAGGGCGGCAGTTTAATTGGAACATTAGTTAGCGACGCGATCGCGTTAATGAAACTGCAATCGTCGAAATATTCATTAGCCTGTTCCTGGGACATTGTTTCTCGATAACGTTGTGCCATCTCCGTTCGCAGCAACTTTTAATGAGAAGGCCTTCTCAAGAATCACTCGGAGAGCGTCGCGAATAGATTCCCGATGGGGAAGTTTACAGGCGGAGGCGCGATTCCCGCGATTCTCTGTCGCGGTATCGTCCAGGAAACTTCTGTGTTTCTTCCATAGAGCGATTATTCAAAGTGTTCCTTTGTTTCCGGTCTTCATTCCGGCCGGAGAGCTCTCGCCGCAAAAGCAACCCCGAAACAATAGATTCCGCGCGGTACACGAGTTCTTTCACCGGGTGTCTCCAATGTCGTGGAACAGAACAAATCCGATCGAGGAAAAATGATTGTTACTCGATTGCGGATTCCCATGCAAGAGAAAAATCTTCTGCATCGATTGTGGGAGCCAGCAGTTTATAATGATTTTTTCCTTTCCATCATTTTGACAAGTCTCGAAGATCGTTTAACAATATTCTTAAATTCTTGTACTTATTTTTTTAATAAATGAAACATAAAATCTAAGAAAAAAAGCTCGGGTCCGTGCTGTTTCTTAGATCGTGTAGTTCTGCTATATTTTTGTGACGTCGCCAACTTTTGTAAATAGAGGAAGGAAAATAACCGAGATTTTAGAGGAGAATTATGGTTTCGAAGACGTGCGACGCATCCAGCATCCCGAGCAAACATTTCCCTTCAGATTTCGGATGTCCATACCCGAAGTTTCGGGTAAGATTGAAAGCGCAACTGTTCTGCTTGCTTCGATCTGTTCTGCTTGCTTTGAAACTGTCAAAACGGGTGGCAAACTCTAAACAAACCCCACCTCTTATCGCCTTCGCGTTTCTTTCTCCCTTCCGACTCGGTGTTTACCAAAGTTTCCTCATCGCCATCACGTTGCCTGAACTTCCGACTCGCCACCCCGGTTCAACCGGAAATGCACCGGGCGTCCCGACAGCGGCAATATCATTGTTTCCCTAACGGGGTTACTTCCAGTTTACATCTTCCATCTTCGCCTCGTCGCCGCTCTTGGCCCGTTCCTTTCACTTATTCCTGTCGGCCGCCTTTCAGACACACTGACCACTTTTCCTGCTCCATCTCATGTACCGGGTGTCTTAATAACAGCAATGATTATCTCGAATACGTGGAATGACGATTCGAACACCTGTCAAATAAATTAATGTAGTGGCGAATAGGTTGTGAAAAAATTCTAGATCTCTTTGTTCGAGACATCTGTGTGAATTTATAATACAATTACTGCAGAAATTTCAACATGAAGGCCATCATACATCTTATTTTTTAATACGAACTATGCTAACTTGCTGGACACCCTATGACAGTCTCGTAAATGAAAAATTTAATTTCTACTACGGTAGAAATTATATATTATATATTATATACAGGGTAAATCACGGATCGTGATCTGTAGAGATTACTCTGTTATTAGCTGTCCGATCGAAAATGTTTTTATCACATACACATGGTTCCTATAGAACTTTCACGAGATTATAGCAAATTTTTTGTAAAAACAAATTAAAAAAGCAATATTTCGCAATTTTTTTAATGTTATGATACGTTTCCGAATTCGCCTCGGAATCCTCTAACAAATGGGCGTAAAAGAATTATAGATGTATCTGCAAAAAATTGAAAAATCATGAAAAAGAAAGAGTTTACGAAATAGTTGCTATAATCACGTGAAAGCTCTCTCGAAACCATGCTATACCTGATAAAAACATTTTCATGATCACGATTCGTGATTCAACCCTGTATATTATACCACGTGTAATCAAGAAATTTTCAATTTGTTGACAGAATATGTTAATTACAATAGTGCTTGCTTCGATCAATAGATTTTATTTATGCAACAACCTAATGGGTTTTGGAATCAGTGTCGAGTAGTTTCGTCATTTCTGAAGGATTAACAGGGTATCGATCGTTGTAATCGCTGTTCCCGGTACCGCGTTATCGTTATGTCTTTCGCTCGCGTTACGAAGTTAATCCGATGACACGTTCCCATGACAATACGGGCACGACAAAGTGCCAGCAAATCGTGTCTACGAGCGCGCTGCAGTGCGATGCAGCGCGATGCGACGCCGACGCCGACACAGTGCAACCGCGAAATCACTTGAAACGGAGCGAGGCTCGATCCTGCCACGCTTCGTCCGCATGACATCGAAACCGCTTGTCGCATATTCGCGTCCGTCGGTGACGTGCGCCCGGGAGCTGAACGTGATCCTGCAATATCGATCGAACCTGCCTCCACGAATTTGCCTGAAATTCGCGTGCAAACTGGCCGAGCCGGTTCAGCTATGGCACCGAATGCTAACCAGCCTACCTTCGATTCCATCCTGCATAGCACTCGTGTTTCGCAAGCTCTCGAACTTACCATACGCGATTTTCTTTTTCAGATCGTTGATTGGCAATGTTTCTAGAGCAGTGGTTCTTAATCTTTTCAGGGAACACTTTTGATTGTATGAAAAATTTGCGGAACACCAAAATTAACGATCCAAGATACAAACAAAAACATCCCACGTAAAAATAAATATATTTTAGAAAATATATTATTAAATAATATTTAATATATTTCGCGGAATTTCGCGGAACACTTGCAAAGAGCTCACGGAATACCGATTAAGAGAACCAGTGTTCTAGAGACACGTCCATTGCGTGAACGAATTGTGAGAGTAGGGGAGAAGTTCCGATTTTGAAGAAACATATAAAACGACCTAGAAATAGTATAAATATTCTCATCTTTAACGGGTAATTTATTGTTAAATTTATTATATTTTAGAATTAAAATGTTCTAATTAGGTTTTTTATATTTTTTAATTTATTTGTCGCTGAGCGAAGCGGAACTTGGGTTGGAAATATTGCAATCAGAGAAATAATCAGATGAAACACAAAATAATGGCAATATTCAAATATTGCAAGAATTCCAATTTATTGATATTGCCATTATTTTCTGGTTCATCTGATTTTCGTCATAAATTCATAAAATCTGCAGTCTGTTAATAAGCGTCAGTTGTAAGCGAAGTGGACCGAAATGTGTTTGCAGTATCGAATAAAATCGTACATCAGAGACAACATTCTAGGAGATTGGAAAATATAAAATACGGAGGGCCTAAGTACCGTTCTCTTTAAATCCGATGGCTTCGTGATACTACCTACACGACTTACGTCCATCGGAATATGTTCACCACGTTGCATAAAATTGTATCCTAATAATACTTCTCCGGAAAATTGTGAAACATAAAAGATAAGGGGGGTAGCTCCCCTTAATTTAAATCCTGTCGTTTCATAATACTATGTACACAACTGACGTCCATCAGAATATGCTCACCATGTTGAATAAGATTGTATCCTAATAAAAATTCCGCAGAAGATTGAAAAATGTAAAAGAAGGGATAGTCAGCCCTATTTTAAACCCTGTTGCTTCACAATAGCGAAGTAGATTGAAATATGTTTACTGCACCGAATCAAATCGTATTTCAGAGAGAGTTTTCTAGAAGATTACAAAATACCGGTGGTAACTACCCTTATCTATAAATCCTGTTGCTTCAAAATACTATCTGCTTGAATAAGGTCCATCAAAACATATCGACTATATTGGAGAGAATTCTATTCTAAAGATAGATCTCTGCAGAACTAAAAAAAAGTAAAAAATGCAAGGGTGTCCACTCGTATGTTAAACTCTGTTGCTTCACAATAGCGAAGTGGATTGAAATATGTTTACCGTACCGAATAAAATCGTATTTCCGAGAGAGCGAGTTTTCTAACGGATTCAAAAAAATTCAAAAATTCCAAAAAATGGGGTAGCTACCCTTATGTGCAAATCCTGTTACTTCAGCATGCTAACTGTGTGGATGATGTCCATTACAATATGTCTACTATATTGAATAAAATGTGTATCCTAAAGATCACTATAGAATTGAGAAAAGTAAAAAATGAAAGGGTGTCCACCCCTATTTTAACCGTTGTTCCAATAACTAAGTGGATCCAAATATGTTTACCGTGCCGAATAAAATCGTTTTTCGGAGAATGAGCTTTTTGAAAGATTAAAAAACACTCTTATCTGTAGACGCTGTTACTTCAACATGCTATCAGTGTGAATGAAGTCTATTACAATATGTAGACTATATTGAATAAAATGTGTATCCTAAAGATAGATCACTACAGAATTGAAAAAAGTAAAAAATGAAGGGGATGTTCATCCCTATCTGGAATTCTACGGGCCGATAATAATCGCTCTCGATGCGCTAAAATAGGTTGTCGAGCACGACTATTCTCGTCGCCTAGACGTGTATCACGTCTAGGGAGATCTATATCTGCAGCTCGCGCGTTCGTCTCGCGCTCTTCCTCCTCCCCTTCGTTTTCCTCGGTTTTCCCGTTTCGCTCCTCGAGAATGAGCGAAGCGCGAGAAGTTGGCGGCGGCTGTGGTGTATATTTCGAAATATTGCGCTTTAAAGAAGATATATTCTTATCAGCTCGCATATTCCGCGGTGTCCGCGCGGACGGGAGATATACGAGCGGACAGGGAACGGCGAGTAAGAATGCAGAGAGGGTTTCTTCCGCGGGGTTCGCGTGCTCTCCAGCTCCGTTTTGTCCGCTTTATCCGTGTAATCAACCGTAGAAAACAAAAGCCGCCGACCCACTTTCGCCGCGGTCTGAAAACGCAGAACCCCTCTCGAGCCTTTTTCATACGCAATTCCGCGAGATGCGAGCCGTAATCAACGCTACGCCAAATTACCGGACTCATAAATCAAGCCGAGTTCCTTGTGATCCAGGCGAACTACACTTTCCTTCCAACGTTTGACGCTGCCCCGACAGCAGACTTCCCTCTGATCAATTTATTACTGAAATTATTGCTTTTGTGAACGTAATCCCGGTTGCCCTCATACATTTTGCTGTTCCGAGTACACCCGATGCTTATCAGTGTTTGATCGAATGCTTGGTCAATCAGACGTGGCGCCGATGATTAAAGACATTCATGGGGCCGGTCTTCGATTTTCATTCTTTCGTGATCAATGTTTCTCTTCCAGTAATGTGTCCTTGAAAGAAAGATTCAATAATTGTAAAATAAAATGTATAAAACCGATCACGTGATGTTTCACCATTGAAATGATTTCTTGAAGCATATGGTACAATAAAAATTACACAAATTCGAAATGAATCCAATCGTTTCATTAGGCAACATGCATTGATCAGCTACATTTAGTGCTGGGTTCAGTGTCAAAATGGTTACTAGTACAGATTCTGAACGTCTAAATCCTTGTTTGGCCAACGTGAGAGAAGTAGGGATCCAGATTAGGATTAAAGGAATCCTCCTACATGCGCTTCGACATTCGATGGAACACGGATCTACCATGGATCCAGTGGAGGAACCGGCCAAAGGCCAGTCGAATTTCAGTGATTCAATTTCGCCGGACGGTATACAGAGGTACAAGCAAATAGGATTGCCGATTTAGACAGGAATGTAGGTGTATTGGCATTAGGGTTTGGTTACCTGTCCGAGAGACGCGCGCCGCTGGTTAAGTGTACTCAGTTGCTCGAGAACAGATGACTTCGCCTTCGACGAGCAAATGTATTTTGCTGTCTTTCGATGGAAGATACACTGTCTCCCAAGAATCTGATAGTGTTTTAGGAATTTTTGCAATTTCGTCTCTAAGCAAATAAAAGCAGAGAGCCCACTCCCTTTCCAATTATTGAAATTGATTGTATTGTATTGTATTAGACAGACTCTGTGAATGAATCAATAAAATCCTTGAGAAACATTTTTGCTAACCACTGTGTACCGATTAAAACAGGTGTGAAATCATTTTTAAGTGTTTCTTTAAATCCTTTAAATAGCAACTATTAGGTAGACTACAGATGCTATGCATTTTTGAGAAGATGAGTGAAATTTTAAGTAGAATAGGTAAAACGACTGAAAAAAGAAAAAACTTATTCTTTTTTTACCTCCTGTTTCTCGTCATTGATTTAACCCTTTGCACTCGGAACTATTTTAACTAGAAAATTAAACATTTCTTCCGATCTAGAATATTTCCATTCCCTATGATTTTTGAAATTTTATGGATATGAAATTGGTATAATAATTCATGCAATACTTAAATGTTTAGTAATTGGTTAAATACCGATATATTTAATAATGGAAACAATATTTTGAATAATGGTACAGCAATTTTTAGTGGTGCTTCAGAGGGGACAACCGAGTGCAAAGGGTTAAAACAGAAAAGACATTTCAAAAAATTATAAACATCATTACCTATATTATTTCCAACTGATTGGAACAATTACAAAAATAAATTTCTGATTGACTCCTATTTCTTGCAATCGACGCAACATTTATCTTCCAAGACCCGGAGTCTAATGATAAGCCTGAGCCGTCGATTACTAATTGGCAGATCGATCATGTTCGCGAGAATTTCCGGGATAACTGGCAACAGGAACGGCGTCGCAAATTATTCGAATGCGACAAACATGTCACGTCGGCGACCACGTTTGTTGCGCGAACCGGGAACATTAAATGCGGGTGCAATCGGGAGAACGTTAATTGAGAATGTTAATAATCGCGAGCATTCGCGCCCGAAGCAAGAGAACGCCATTCACGCATGAAAGCATCGAATCAGTGGTCAATGAAAGAATTCCAGAAATTAATTCAACGATGCCAATACACCTCTATATCTATATTCGTTAATTAGTACAAGACGTGTATATTAGTCCTATTGTGAAGAGAACCATTTAATTTGCCAGTCTTTCACCTCGGAACAATCCCAATCCATTTCATTCCAGCCGTGGATGGATTTTCATGCACAGAATAAAAACATATTTCTTTCCTGATGACAAAGAATATTATTCAGCGAATCACATGCTTCGTGTAAGGGACGTAAATATTGGGACAGTGCTTTTTTCCATATTAACACACTGGAAACACCAATGTCATAGTTGTCAACTTTATTTCTGCTTATAAACAAACTTTTCACGAGCATTAGAAGCAACAAGCCGTGTACAGTGTAGCTGTGCCAAGCAAACGCTAAAAATATTAACCCCAAAAAGTTTTATTGTGTTTCTTATTAATTATTAATTTGTTTTCGGTAATTGTGCATAAAAGGTCCCACCTCACCGATTTTGATAAAATTTAAATATGTTGTAATACTCAACATTCTGAACAACTTTTTCCTATACATGTAACCGCCGCTCGGCCTTAGTTTTTGAGATATTTCCCAAAAACTGCAGCTACTACTACATTGAATTTTG
>CM052264.1:869378-1110422 GCA_028455795.1 Lasioglossum marginatum | reverse complement strand
GTAGAAACAGTTGACGACCGGTCGCATCGTGTTGACGCATACGCACAACACGGACGTGCACGTATAGGCAAAATTCAATGTAGTAATAGCTGCAGTTTTTGGGAAATATCTCAAAAACTAAGGCCGAACGGTGGTTACATGTATAGGAAAAAGTTGTTCAGAATCTTCACCCTGATGACATATTCAAAAATCATCGAAATCGGTGAGGTGGGACCTTTTATGCACAATTACCTTGTTTTTACTGAAAATTTGTCCATCCTGATTGCTTAAATTTATCTAATTTGTTGGGAATTTAATGTAGTTTATGTGTGCAAGAAGAATTGTGCACTTATCGGGATGTGAATTTATTTATTTTTTTTGTGTTTCCAAATGGCGTTTTTTGTAAAGATTCATCTACTTCAGGAGATATCAATTTTTGTATTGTCTGTATAAAGAACATTCCAAAGAAGTTGAGTGGCTCGAATTCCATCTAATGCAACTGCCTGCAAGTTATTTCACATGCAAATATTGTGAAAGTGAATCGGACGATTAAACCGGTTATTATTGAGTGAACAATGTTTTTTTTGTATCAGATCATGATCTAAGAAATAAATATTCAATAAACATTGGATATAAGGCGTTTTGACTTCATTTCAACATTTACTTTTCAGAGTTTTTGTGGTGCCCCAACTTATACGGCAAAATATTTTTTTACCGAAAACATTGTCTTTAGACGCTATCATTATACTTTGGCGAAAACGTAGCTGACAATTATATGTTTCCAACGGTATACATTTCTTTGTGTAATTTTGATCCTATGAAATTTTATACTTAAAAAACGAAACGCGTCCCAACCTTTACGACAAACCCTTATTTTTTATATCGACCCAATGGCAACCCGCAACGACAATATTTATTAATAAATGCAGGGAAAGAGGAATTGCGTTACAATACAGAACAGGATCTCCGTAAATTCACGATCAAATCGGATTAATCGCTAACGAGAATTGCTTTTATTTAGTCCCCGCTGCGCAAATTGTATCAGCGCGTTCGCATTAAAGCGTACCAGCAAAAAAGATCGCAAAAAAATGCGTGAGCTTCGTGAAAGGCTTTGTCGGACACATCGGCCATGGAACACGCGCGTTGCCCGTTTCGTTACAGCGAAAAGCTTGATAAAAATTACAGGCGACAGAGCAGCTGCTCCACGAGGGAAGTTTCTCTAAACATGTAATTACGCGACGGACCCCTTGGCCCTCGGGTCAAATAATATCGTTCATTTTCGCTGCTTTATCCCCGTTATCCCTCCTGCACCTTCTTGGATCCCTTTGGAAAATTACAAGGGCCATTTTTGGTCACGGCCTTTCGCGCATAATGGCTACGCCACCGAGCCTCCCGCGAATTTATAGAGATTGGATGCGTGCAATCGATACCCGTGTCTTTGGAATACGGTCTCGCAATCTTTCCGGCTCACTGAAAAATTGGAACAATGAATGATTCTCGAAATTACTCGAAATTCGAAACAACATGTGCAGCGAGATACAGAGACGAAAGTTATATTTTAAGAGTAGGTCGTACTAAATTCGCGCAGGAATATTGGCAAAAGAACCGCCCTGAAATAGCAAAACCGTGATGCACAAGTAAACTTATTCTATCAGAGTGTATCGCTTTCGCCGAAGCAAAGTCCAAAAACAGGATACCTAAGGACATTGAGAAGAACCTGAATGACGGGAAGCTAACAAGAAACGTGCTCAATCTGATAAACAACGTAGGGTACGATAAATAATGTTAAGAAACATAAATTGTATTACGAAACTTACTAATTTCAAAATACGTAATGTTAAAGTGCTAACTAAACTGCATATTATATGCATTTATGATAAAAACGAAAACAAATCCTAGATAATCATTATTTAAATAAAAAGAAATGTTTAATATAGCACGTTTTTAAGACAGACTAAAAGATATAAAATAATTTTTCCTAGCCCCATACAGATAGTCCTGAAAATTTGTGATTGTGAATTTTGAATAGCTATGAAAATACTTGTAAGATTTAAAACGAAAAACGTGGGGCGCATGCAACAGATAATTGATGCATGAATAGTTCACCTATAAGTCACTAACAATTTTATTGGACTGCAAGTGAAATACAGAGAAATTTATAACCAAAGTCATCGGCGATTTAAATTATCTGAAGGACTAAATACAGTCCTCGACAAAATAATAAGACACCTAGCATATTTTTAAATTTCTTATATTTAAAGGTGGAAAGTGTACACTCCGTTATATCCTGAATACTACATACCATCTCCAAAGTAAATGCGCAAAATCTTAGGATTGTATCGCATACCATAGCAAAATTAGAAAAAGATATGTAACCACGGTCTGACATTAATACGACAAAAGTATAAGACATTTGGCTTATTTTCCACTCATATGACTTCTACCATTAACCCTTTGCACTCGGTTGTCCCCTCTGAGGCACCACCAAAAATTGCTGTAGCATTATTCAAAATATTGTTTACATTAATAAATATATCAGTATCTAATTAATCACTAAACATATAGATATGGCGTGAGGTATTATAGCAATTTCATATCCATAAAATTTCAAAAATCATAGGGAATGGAAATATTCTAGATCAGAAGAAATGTTTAATTTTCCAGTTAAAATAGCTCCGAGTGCAAAGGGTTAAGTGTTCTACTGCGAGCGTATTCAGACGTTGAATCTTGTGATTTTCATACAGTATAAGTACATTTATTAAAACGAAAAATAAATAATGGGTCGAGGAAAGCAGTTAGATAAGAGTGAGGTCGATCGAATCGTTCTGTTGCGCTCGGAAAAATACAGTATTAATAAAATTGCGAAATTATTAAACAGAAGTAGGTGCGCGATATATAATGTGTGAAAAAAACCAAGTGCTTATGGAAAAACGAAAAAAAGTGGAAGATCATTACTTCCAAACGTGATAAACGTGCAATTTTGCGTGTTGCGTCGAATTTTAAGGGCACAGCAGAATAAATAGCCGAAAAAGCAGGTGTGAAAACAAATTTAAGAAATGTACATCGCATTTTACAAGGAAATGTGGAAGAAATGAAACATTAAACGGAAGAAATTAAAACAACGGCCATCCTTAATGGAGAAACACAAAGCAGCACGACTAAAGTTCGCTCGTGAACACGTCCACTGGATGAAAAACTGGGAAAAAATCATTTTTAGTAACGAGAAAATTTCAATTTAGATGGCCCTGACGGCTGGGCCTACTATTTTCATGATTGCAGAAAGGAAGAACTCCATTTAAGTCGCCGTCAAATGGGTGGTGGCAATGTTATAGTATGGGCCGATATTGGTTACTATGGAAAAACAGAAATAAACTTTTTATCAGGTCGGATGAATAGTAACAAATATATTGAACTAATAACAGATCAAAAGAAAGTATAAATCACAATTGGACACATTTAGAGTAAAACCGAATCAAAAAGTTATATAAAACTATTCGAAAGCGATTACTAGACGTAATACAATTCAATGGAGGTATTACAAAGTATTAATTTTGTATTTTTATTTGTTTAATCAAACATTCTTCAGTTAGTGTCTTATACTTTTGTCGAATTAATGTCAGACCGTGGTTACATATCTTTCTCTAATTTTGCTATGGTATGCGATACAATCTTAAGATTTTGCGCATTTACTTTGGAGATAGTATGTAGTATTCAGGATATAACGGGGTGTACACTTTCCATCTTTAAGTATAAGAAATTTAAAAATATGCTAGGTGTCTTATTATTTTGTCGAGGACTGTAAGTAACACAAATGAACAATTTTTAATTTTATTTTAAGACGAGGAAATTTAAAGAATTAATTAAAAGATGATTACAAAAAATATATTTGTTACGATAGTTATCAGTAGGTAGGAAAAATTTTTTAATGAATTTTAGTGGAAATTCCATCTCGATATCTTTTATGGTTCAAAAGTTATAGTAAAATGTCAGATTGAGACTAGTCTCCTCTCTAGCCCTTCTACAACGCTGTTCCCCCACCCTTGCGCCTCGGGCCGACGCAAGCCCGAGGCACGCGTCGGCTCTTCGCGCAGCGGTCAAAATGTCCTGTCGCGAGTGGATTTCGGCTGATTTCGCTATTGCCAAATATATAGTTTTTTCTACATAGGAAAACTGCGTTCCCCGTACCCAGGAGTGGGAGAAAACTCACTAGGGAACTAGGGGTCTCGAATGTTCCATAGAGTACTTGAAATCCTCTACATCCCCCTACACCCCGGGAGATGCCTATGCTAGAGCCTGCGACTGTGGCTTGCTGTGGATCTATTTAACGGTTCATTTTACAGGATTTTTTTAAACGCAGTTCTCTTTATAAGACCTTAACCCTTGAGGAAGTGGAACCCGAAAATTTTTAAGACCTTTAAAAAAGCACATATATGGAATATCCTGCAAAATAATCTACAAAAGAAATAATTTCCGCAAGTTAAAAAAAAACACATTTTTCGCTAATAAAGTAGATAGGATTAATTTTTTAATGATTTTTAGTGGAAATTTCATCCGATATCTCTTATGGTTGAAGAGTTATAGTAAAATGTTACGATCCAGCCCACTGTCTTCTTCGGCCGTCCGAGATTGTATATCGCGGTACAGCGTTCACTTAAAATAATTTTAATTTTCTCAATTTTCAAATGTCCATCTTTTTAAAAAGAGGTCCGTAAACAAGTATACAAGTATTTTCATAGCTATTAAAAATTCACAAATTTTCAGGCCTATCTGTATAGGGTTAGGAATCTGTACGGGGCTAGAAAAAATTATTTTATACTTTTTAGTCCGTCTTAAAAACGTGGAATATCAAAAATTTTTTTTTATTTAAATTATTATTTTCTGCTTTTTAGACAAACAGCCAGACAAGAAAGCGAGTTAATATTGCATTGTCATCTAGTTCTGAGCTATGTCTAAAGTTTCAAATCTCTAGCTCATCGGGAAGTTAATTTGAAATCAATTGCAAAATTTGTACCGAACAGACAAACAGACAGACAAGAAAGCGAATTAATAAAAACGTGGTAAAATACAAAATTGTGAGATATTAAAAGAATTTAAGATTATTATTACACTGTGTTCGACTCATTGAACTTAATAAAAGAAGAAAGATTTTCATTAAAAGCCCATGTTTCTTAAAATTGCTTTCAAAAATTCTGATTTTGCTTAAAAAGATCCGCAGTTTCCTAACACAAAATAATAATAATATTAATAATAATTAATCTTTAATAACATTAACTAAAAAATAAATGTATCTTCTTCACTCCTGTTTCCAGTCCGAAACTTTTAATGGTACCAAAAGAATCCTGTCACCCACGCATGCACGAAGTAATCAACGTGCCAAAGCAATCGTAATTAACAGCAGTATCGTACATCTTTCCCATCGTAAAATGGAGTGATTTAGGAGAAGCAGGAAAAAATGTGTGGATCATTCTGGAAAGTTTGCTCACTGCGGTTGATACCGGAGCACATGTTGCTACCGGGTACAGCGGTTCTGCTCGTAAATAAGTGAACAATATGGCTTACGTTTCACATCGCCGCAGAGTATACAAGCGCCACACAATGCTCCGTGATTCATTTCCAGCTAGATCGAGTTGAAACGTCTGTTCACGAGAAATCATCGAGGCGAGACACGTGTCCGGCTACAAAAGAACCCTTAGAAATTATTGGAGCAAGGAACTCTCGATGGATCACTGGAACGAAACGTTTCACATCCTTAAGTACTACCTCATGACTTCGCGTGTTGCAACTCAAAGAGACTGCATCTAAAGTTACAGGAAAAAGAGTCGAACCTTTTATTTTTTTTTATAGTGATCTACAAGGTTTAAACATTTTTTTAGAAATTACATTTTTAACGTTAGAAATCATATGTGAATAAAATGAACTGTACAATTTCAGCACACTTATGGAATATAAGCACACTTGTGGAATTTTTATCTGAGAAACTATTTAGCCGATCGAGATGAATCCTTTTGCAAATTAATCTAAAGATTTAGACTACATTGACAATTTTCTCTAGACTCAGCGACTAATTTTATAATATTGAAAATGCAAATTGCATTTCTTCCAATCCTTCTGAAAACGGTTTACACTTACGAATTTTGATCTCCGTAACCATGTACCCTATCGAATTGATTCTTGTTCCATAATACACCCATACCTCGCTATACGGCTGCTCTTTATACGGCATTTCGCTATAACGACCTTTTTTAATTGTGGCACTTTTTCGATTTACGGCCCACAATGTTTCGTTATACGGCCAAAAAAATGCTGTACATATAAATATGATTTCTTTTGTTTGTTAAATTATAAGTTTATTTTTTGAATTTCGGTTTACATATTATTACTTGTTTCGTACTTTCATGTTTATGTAAGCATTTTTGTAGGAAATAGAAAGAATCAAATGCTTTATGAACTAAAAACTATGTAAATTATTTTATAAAACATTGGAACAGATGCAATTGAAAATAATTGATTCGTTATACAGCTTTCCGCTTTACGGCCAACTTTTCCGGAACGTATCCAGGCCGTAAAGCGAGGTATAGGTGTAATCTATAAGGACCAACCTACACTTACTAATTTTTTAGATCTAATTATTTCTAGATATTTTTTTTCTCTACAGGGATTATATACGAAGCCAAAAGACTCGCAAGGCCCGCGTTCATCCCGAACTTCTCGAACTTCCGAAGCTTCCCGCGAATCTGAAGTTCCCGGCGTATATGATAGTTGACTCGGCCCTGAGACGATAGTTGACTAATGCTTCCGTGCGACGTCGAATTAATCAGAACCTGGTGCGATATTGGAAACACATCGGAAGCTTATCGCGACGATAGTTGGCGCAGGCGCGTGCGAATCCGCATGCCGCGTGCGGAAAGCGCCGCGTTTTCGCGATCAGTCGGCCGAAAGCCGTCGCAGATTGAGCACAAGAGGTGCCCGTCGACGTGGTAGCAGCTGAAAGCACGAGGTTCTCATCGGGCCGGGTTGGGCCGCGAAACAGTGTCGTCTCTGAACCCGTTTCAAACCTCGTCGAATCTCTTCAAACCATTTCGAACATTTTCGAACCGCTCGAAACCGCTTTCGAACCGAGCCAAACGGTTCCACGATCGATCGCCGGAACAGGGAACTGAGGCGCTTCGTGTCCCACAGTAGTTTCGTCGCTGTGAAATGCGAGCGGACGGAAATATTTCAGAAGAAGAATCGGCCGGAAGCCGAGCCGCTGGAACGATGTTTGTCGCGGCGCTATGAAACTCTTGGATTAATCGCGCGTGCCGGAATAGCGACAGATACGCGGTGCTTATGCGGTATCCTGCTCCTTAGATATAAGCCCGAACACCGGGTTTTCCAGTCCTGCTTCTCCGAATCGTGGCACTTGGTGAACGAACGATGTGTGCGAAATTTTAGAGTGACTGGAAGAAGAGAACTCACGCCGCAGTTGAAGTTCTAACGCAGAGAAAGACCTTTCGTAAACTTTGCCTCTTAGCAAAGAAGCTTAACTTTCCTTCAAATGGGAATATCGACCGGAAATATTAACATCGCATCACTGATACACTTGGCTGATTTATGAAATTGCCGGGGAAGGGTTTATTAAGGTTTATTAAGAACCTTTGATTATGTAACTTTCGCTTTAGAGAAGTGGTGATTAATTGCTGATCGGTAACGCGCTCACGTTGTCATGATTTAAGGACAGTCTGATCAGACCGTGTTTAATTATTTCGATGTTTAATGAAAGAATTTAGTGAAAGAATTTAAAGGTACTGTTGTCTTATTTCCAACACAATAACGTCACTACGAAAAAAGATAAATGGCTGTGTAGCTTCTGTGTCCTGTAATTAATGCAGACAATTGGAAAAAGAAATTAATTTTGAAATAATAAAGTTCCATTCGAAAAATCCGCGGTTTGGTAATAATATTAATGTACCACTACCAAAAGTACGCACAAAATCTTCGAGTTCCGTTTAGTTACATTCCTACAGGACTACTCGAGGTATAGAATCGTTTTAACGTGTGAAGTCTCTGTTATTCCACCGAATAAATTCAACTAGGTTTTGTTCGTAACAGTGACCGCCTGTTCTCTACTTTCGGTAGGGATTTCGAGATATAAATCACTCCGAAATCCCGCACACATTTCCTCCCAAAGTGCCACGAGTGGGATTCAAGTGAAACCAGGAAAAATATCGAAGAAGGAAAATCGAGGAGCAGCCTATTGTGCAGACGCAGGCATATCCGAGGAGCAAGGGTCGTGACTCGGCTCGGACGGACAAGATCGACGAACTCGCAGTCATCGACGGATTTCCTGGCATAGATAGAACAACACGAGGACGGGGCACGTTGACGCGGCGCGGTTCGGCGCAAGAAATCAACCCTATCGATCCCCGGCCGACCTAGAATCGATCTCGCAGGGAACGAAGCTGGACTCGACGGAGAGAAGAAATTGGAAACGGGTTGCATGGTCGATATCGGGACAGGACGGGATCGAACGGTTCGTTTTCGTAGCCCGATCGCGTGCACGGGGAACCGCCTTCTTAAAACCTTCAAACACGATCGCGGGACCGTGACGTTACGAGAGCCGAGCGACTTTCCTGCCAGATAATCGAGACTTCCCGCGGCACCAGCTGCCACGTTGATTCTTAAGCCGCGGGCTCGACGTTCATCGAGGAAATTGAGAGAAGATCGAGAACGATCGAGGAACAATCGAAGAACCGTCGAGGAACACTCGAAAGAAGATTCGAGAATGATAAAGAAAAGATTGAAGAACCATAGGGAAAAGATCGAAGAACGATATAGAAAAGATTGAAGAACGATCGAGGATAGATCGAGAAAAAATCGAGAGAAGATTGAAGAACCATAGAGACAAAATCGACGAACGATTGAGGAACGGTCGAGAGAAGATCGAGGAACAATCGAGAGGAGATCGAGGAACGATCGAGGAAACGATTAAGGAACGCTCGAGAGAAGATCGAAGAACAATCGAGAGAAGATCGAGGAACGATCGAGGAAACGATGAACTGCCATACAACCAGCCCTACTACCACAAGAACACACGCATCGCGCGTACCTCGGCGATTTTGCAACGCTTAGAGTGCTAGACAGGTAAATGAGATTGCTGTTCGTCTTGCATTGTTGTCGAGTGTTTTTAAATAGAACGTACCACTTTTATGAAATGTCAGAACAATTTATCGAAAGTTTTAGCAAAAGGAAGCCACGAACGTTCTGAATATTATGCTGTAAACTTGAGAGGATAAAGTCTATGAAACTAATTAGATCGTTTTTAATTGATCTGCGACATTGTGGATGTCACGTATGTATGACGATGGTAGTGAACGTATTAAAGGTACACCTTAAGTGCATTTGCTGTAGTGTAAAAATACGTTTTATAGAGAACAGAACGTAGTAAAAGAATATTTGAGTCTTCTGGAAATCAAATGAACGAGGAGGTAGACAAATGAGAGTCGATTTTTATGTGAAAAGAGAATGATGCCAGGGGTCCAGAGAAAATTGATAGACGTCCAAAGAGCGATCGATCACATTGCTAGGGATTTTCGAACGCGTGTTGTTCGCACATGCCGGGTTACTCGTTTTCATATTCTTCAGTCCACCGTCTGAACCGCTGCCAAGCCTGGCCAGAGCCCCGCACGAGAATCTTTTATTACCCACGTTATTGTCTCCCGATCGCCGATTTCATTGGTGATTCACGGCGACGGTTTGGGCGGGCCAACGTGGCCCATTGTATAGAGCTGTCGACCACCGATAGCGCGATACCCTGTCGATAGTGCTCGATAATCGAGCCATGCGAGCCGCTGCACCGTCTAACGACCAATTCCCTCTTCTAACCATCCTGAAGGGCCATTCTTGGCGGCAAGGGCGCTTCTGGGACCCTGTTGCCATAACACCATGAAGACCCTTGTTCTCCAACGACTTTTCTACGTTTTTATCTACGCCCCAACAATGGCCACAATTTTTTAAATAAAGGAAACATCGATATCGTACTGGTTGCACGCGCAGATCAAGATTTTATTCCAGTAGATCCAATAGACAGTCTACTAAGAATCTAGATCTAGAAAACGGGAACTGTACGATCTAAAAAAAAACGAATATCCCTTCTATCACGGGGCATATTTATTAATTATCAACACATTTTTTTTAGAACCAAGCACTGCCAATTAAAGAGTCAATACATAAAAATTAATTGCTATGGAAAATCCTAACCCAGACCAACTTCCCCAGACAATACCAACAACATTTTATCTCCCGCACAGATCAGTTCTGCGAATTCCATTCGCTAATTAAGGAGCAAAAGGCTCATTTTTTCGAGGGACCCTACACGAATCCGAAGTTTGCTAGTTGTATGTTTGTTCCAAAGGTAGCGAGTTTCCGGTCCCGGGCTCCGCTTCCATTCAAACAAAATTTCATCTCGAACTGATGGTAACGGGATCATCCTGCGGTTAACGAGATGCGAAACTCGAATCCCGACTTCGCGAGAACCTGCCGGTTTCACCGCGCAGGAGACGAACACATGTAACATGTAACTATCCGAAGAGATCGTTCGCTCGAATTTCAAAACCCTCTGCCTTTCGTCCCGTCTCGTTGAACAAATCAAGGCGTTTCCGCGCGGTCTTTTGAGCCCACGCGGAATTACGAGGGAGGTCTACAAATTCCATGCGAGAGGGCTGTTATGTCGTCGAAGGATTTCCTTGGGACACCATAAGACGTAGCAGTTGCTGCTCGGGTCACAATAACCCTTTGTTTCCGTTACGGCGTGTCTCGGCCAGAAATTGCGACCTATGCGCCAACTATGCCAATATAAACTACAGTAATCTTCGCTTTAATCGTTAATGCAGTATCTGGAGAGATTGTTTAATACTCGGCGAGACTGTTTACCGCCTTCTGGAAACCTATACACAGCCACAGTCAATTTCTCGGTAACAACAATGCAGATTTCGATCGCAATTCTAATAAACATAACTCAGTTGTTCCAGATAGAAACAAATTATACAGAAAAATTTTTTGATCAAGTGCACCGATCCAGTTGCAAAGTGCAACTTTCGTTAAAGAAAACAAAATTTACCTTTATATCTCCATTACATTATAACAAAATTAGTGAATGCAAGTCGAGCAAATATTGTAACATTTTTCTTCTGATTCAGTGCTGGACACAGTTGGGGCACCACAAATGCTTACTACCCCCATCAACCTCTTTTTCTGCCGCACCGCAAGTACCTTCGCAGATACTTGTGACAGGCGAAGTGCATTTGTTCTCCATGGTAACGGCGCTTACTGGAAGGAAACAGTGGGTCTAAAGTGGGGCGAGACGATATTGCCTAGAATTCTAGGCCCTTTTTTTTGTTTTAGGGCGGTTGGGAAATATTATTACGTACACGCCCCTAAGATGATGATTGGTATTTGAGGGAAACGGGACTTAAATCCCTACCTACTAAAACCACACCCTTAGACCCTTCTCTCCTCTGCGCCCGATACTAAACACCACCCGGTTCGTATTGGGGTCCTACTGTTTGTATTGCTCCCGTGTTGGTGCTTGACGCATCAAATCGGGTCTCCCTCTGTCTATCGACATATCCTATTCCGTATAGAATTCAGGCCCTAGATTGAGGCAAGCGTGCTCAGCACTGTTCTAATTCATAGCAAATGAGCCACTCAGGGGACCAGTTTTATACCAAAGTTTTATACAATCGTCAAAAAATAGTTTCAGGCGACTTTTCGCTCGGATTGACTAATTGCTACCAACAAGCCAAGTTTCCGGTACCCGATCCAAGTCTTAAAGGGTTAATATCCTGCAGGAAAAGTATCGAGCAGTTGTGCTCGTTTTCTCTGAACAACGGTGATCCAAAGCATCACAGGCTCGCGCGAGATGCTATGTAAGGAGTGCACATTCGACGCGTGCTCCCGCTGAAAAGTTCATTGCATCCGCGATGCACCGCGTTGCGCCGGCAAGATTCCGGAGCGGTTCAACTTTTATTACCGACGTTCCCCGACTTCCACGCGATCTCCGTTTTGTCTTAACGATTTCCTGCATCGCCTCGGTTCTTCTCTTACAAGCCAGGAGCAATCTGCACCGCTTCGATTTCTCTTTTTTTCAGAAGCCGTCGCTCCCTTTGTTTCCAGGAAAAAAAATCTTCAGAGGCGACGAATTATTCCCGGCCCGCTAACCGGACGCGTTATTCAATTTCCCTAATAATTTTCCGGAGCGACGGCAAGATTTTATCCAATTCCCGTCTCGTTTAAAACGCTAAGAGCCGCCGCACAGTGGTCTGGATTGGAAATTCGACATTTTGTCGAAAAATGAACTTTCTTGTATTGACACGTACTTTCTTGTATTGACTCCCACTAATATTCGGACACTCTTAAAAAGACGACAACTTTTTAAATATTGTACTATACGATTTGAACTTTTTTGGGAAGCTAAAGCAATTAATTTGCTACAGGATGTGAAAAAAAATTTTTTCAAAAATTGCGATTGATCGGAATTGTAGAGAAAATACTAAAAGTTGCATTTTACAACTTTTTTATGTGGGCCTATATTGAAAATTTTAAACGTTTGTAGATCTGTGTCAATTAGACATATGTATTCTGAAAATTTCGTCAAAATCGGTCAACGTTGCGAGCTACAAACGTTTAAAGATGGTAAAAATTGCAGATTTTCACGATTTTCGGCCTATGTCTAAGGATTCTTACATCTTTCAATGGCTGTCGTTTTTTTCAACCTTTCACAGTGCATATAATTGACACAGATCTACAAAACGTATTTTTTAAATTTTCAATATAGGCCCACATAAAAAAGTTGTAAAATGCAACTTTTAGTATTTTTTTTATTTTTTGTGCACGATTTACTTCCCACATCGTCCGTATAAAAATATAGGAAAAATCGATAATTTTATTTGCCTTGCCTCAACGAGAATACATTCTCATTGAATTGTACAAAATCCAGGGTACAATATTTATTTTTACGTATTTTAATACTAAATTCAATACTAAAAACATCGAACATTCGGAAAATCCAGCTGCAGGGCTAATTGAATCATGCAGTTTTCGTGTTTATTGTATGCAAAGTGTGCGATGTTTATCGGAGAAATTTTTGATGCCGCACCTCGCGCATAGTGACGCTCGATGCCGAAGAAGTGAAAATACAACTGTGCTATGTAACATGCCCGAAAAAAATACCGAAAACTTGGAAAATTCAGCTGCGAGAACGCGATCCTTTTGCGGTGCTGGATTTTTCTGCGGTGACAACTGTATTTTACAATGCAGAGTGAACAATATGTTCGTGCAGATTTTATGCATTTATTGCAAAGATGGGTGGGTGCAATTTCGAACAATAACAAATTAAAAGAATGTAAGAGTATCATCACATTTCTTACAACTTAATAAAACTTCTAACCAGAGAAATAAATTCTCCTCTTTGGTTCGTATGGCTTGCAATTAATGCATACAGTTTTTATTTTGCATAAACACCGCAGTCTACAAAGAAAACTTGCAGAAAGGAGTTGTAAAAACTCGATCCCTTTGCCAGCCAAGAAATATTGCAAGTTTTCCACGGTGTTCATTGAATTTCAATAGCCTGCCGAAAGAGAATTTATTTTGTGGAATCTCGTGAATACGGACACTCGATCCGCCTGAACAAAGCAAAACTATAATCACGCGTAAAAAATGTCCGAAAACGTGCGAAATATAGCTACACAAATTCGTGAGATTTACGAGGTGGAACGCATATTTTCTAACGCTGAGTGTACTTGTTTATTGTATGCAGATTGTGAATGTTTTCGCGATATTAAGTTTTCATAATAGGAAGGCAACGCAAGAGAGACAAAATGATACAAAAATATTGCGGGAGAGAAAGAAAAGTAATATCCCCGTCGTTGCAGGGACTGGTCGGTTGAATACAAAAGCGGCTGTGGCGTGGGAGCATGATCCAGCTTTGCTACCACAGCGTTGATTTGTTTCTAACTTCATACAAAAATTCAAAGAACACTTTTATAAAATCTGACGCGAATAGCGTAGCTTTTGAACGGTTAAACAACGATATAGTGCACTTATCTTGTTTCGTTAGTTGTGGAATAAAAAATTCATAAAATAGCTCACGAGTAGACATTATAAAATTAATTATCGAGGTTGAAAAAATTATCTTATAATAGCCTAATCCTTTCTGAATAAAACAAACACAAATGTAGCTCAATCGGACAAACGGTGCCCGAGATAAAAATTCGCAAAATTCAAAATTGCAAATTTCGAAAGCCTGTAATTTTTAAACCAATTCAAGACCGGCAAAATGATGATTTAAACTCCCTCCCCCCCCTAATTTCACATTTATTACAGCTATTTCATTTAATGACGTCATCAAAAAGTGATCGATTTAGTATGGAATGACCCGCCTATGATTTTCTTTATATTCATTATATTTTATAGATTACTAACGAAGCCGGTAACAATTTTTAATTGGCGAATTTTGTTAATATCATTCTTTCTCGTTAGCTAATAATAAAGTCACATTGTTACCGATACGTTGTTGGGATTCAGTTCACTAACACCCGATCCTACAAATAGGCCCGAATGATTCGCGAACCACAGCCAAACAGGGAATTTGCTCGTTAGTTTTTTGACAGAGAATCCGGGCGAGAGCTTTCACGGGAATTCCACGGCAGATATATATTGTTTCGCCTCGAGTTTTTCGACGCTTTTGCGAGCTTCCACGGTTCGAAAATATTTGATCAGTTGCGATCGACAACTTTGTTTTCACAGCGATACGAGATTAAAAATCAAACGGGCAACTGTCCAGAAAAACGGAACCCGTAAAAGTTGGGGTCAGGAACTTGGTCCGTTAAGGTTTTTAGTAGAACCTAGTTTTTGTAGTTATTTGGTTTCCGCTCTGGTTTTCACAGCTTGAAGAACTTCGTTGCTAGAAAATGAGAAAGTAGAAGAGATTCTTGCTGGGGAATGTCATTGAAGTTTATACATATTATACTGCAACGGAATGTTCAATTACGATTTTCGTTTGAATTTACGAAGTTGCTTCCGTTCGCGAAATCATGTTACATTTAATTAGCGAGTCGGACTGCGGTCTGCGGGTTGATTTACTGCATTCACAGTTTAACAAAGAACGGAGGAAGTATGGAATTGATATTAACTTTCGTTATTATGCAGGTACAAATAATGTGTATTCAATTAAATGCATTCCTGATGTTTCTCGCCAGATCTTGCACCAAACAAACGGCACAATAGTAATAATAATAAATTATTTTACTCGCATGAAGGAAATCAAGTCTATCGGAGAAGAAAATTGTCGATGAAATAATTTCAATATTTGACGCTTTACTATCAATGTTCTTTTCGAAGTTGCTAGTGTTATAGATTGGCTGGGTGGCAGTGTAAGCGATTCTGTGGAGAAAGAATGAACGTTTCAAATGGAGCCCCACTCGGAGATATTGTCTCTCACCGTGGTCGGAAATTCGGAATTCGGTCGTTTCGCGCGCACATTACGCGAGAAGCCATGAGAAAGGGAATCAGCAATTCGCCTCACGCGGCGAACCGATCCAAAATTCGAACCACGATCACGTCTTTCATCCCGAACGACCCTTCCGCACTCTCATAACGTCCAATCCGATATCCAGCTAATTTTTTCGGGATTATTTCACGATGAGCCTATCCCGCGAACGTCCGGTTCCAAAAATCATTGAATTTGACAGAAATACGCTCCGGTACGTAAGATACACACATGAACCATATAAAAATTCCTTTTTTCTTGAACAATTTCCATAAATTGAAAATTGTACATTGATGTTAAGTTCTTGTAATCTTTCTACAGCTTTAAATTATACTCACTCATTACTGTCGTAAATGCATAAAATCCTCTGCTATTGCTAGACTGCGAATATTTATGCAAAATGAGAATTGTCTGTATCTATTGCAAGAAACAGTAATTATAAAGGAGATTTTTTCCTGATCTTCTCAAGGGTAATGATTTTATAGAGATCTGCGTTTTGAAAAATTCTCTAAAATGAACCGTTAAGGGCATTCAATTAATTATTTTAATGTTTAAGTGCCTTTGGGCATATTTTCGCGTTATCCGGTCGACCTCAAACTTTGCACAGAATTTTTTTTATTTACATATTTGGAAGAACTGTGCCGTAAAAGAAATTTTGACAAGAGTAAATAACAGCCACTCAATTTGACACTTTTAGTCGACGGATGTAGAATATAGGACGCAGAATTGATTTTTGCCTGAGGACAGATAGATCGTGAGAATTAGGATGCTACAATGCGATGGAATATCAATAATGTTCGGGGCTCTTTCGCTCCACGCACGTTATCCGAATATCAGTAGTCCGTGGCGAAGTTTCTGGAGGAGAGAATGCGATCGACTCGAGAAGCCGCATTATTCATTGCACAGAGTCGACAGAGGCAATATACCCTCGGGAGAGGATTGATCGCGCCCGCAGTCCGCGGCAGACGGAAAGAAAATACGATTTGGAGAATTAATGAGATACGCGAATTAAGTTGGAGTTCTGTTGCGCCGATTTAATTTAATGAAACGCGCCTTGTCCGCTCCGCTGCCAGAGAACGTTTGATCGTATGCACTTCGACCGTCGACCCTGAGCTAAACTTTCCACCATCTTGTATTTTCCAAAGGTTAATCAAATTCTGCACATATAAGAGAATGTAGAAAATTGTAAACGCTGTAAAGTTTCATTCCAGAAACGCTGTTCCATGGGCTCAGCTCTCCAGACCGCTTAAAATTCAAATGAACTGTAAACTATTTGTTATTTGAACAAATGTTGCAAGCAGAAGTTGCTCGATACCAAACGGAGTTTCTACCGTAGCAATTACTTTCCTGTTATTTCGCTGTGTTATCGGAATACGAAGCTCACTTCTCTAAATGTAATTGTAGATTGCGTATCTCTATGCAAATATTGCGTATACAAATTTCTAAAATTAAAGAAAACTTGCATATACGAATTGAATGAATAATCATTTCATTTTTAGCAGAAAGAATCTTTCAGTCAATGATTTGCATTTTTCCTTTATTTCGAGTTTTACGCGACTACAAATTTATTAACATTCTTGGAACAACAGGTTGATACGGTGCGCGAATTAATTTGAGTATTCGAACCTTAATTATCGTGGTGTGTGTGCAAAACGCCGACGGTGAACTAATTGTAAGTTTCCCCCCAATTTCCGGGTTAGGTTTGCGTTTATTAAACGGTGCTTGCAGGTTATTTAAAACAGGTCTTGTCGTCCGATATCAATTACTCGGCAGTACCGATTAAATTGATTAGCTTTCGTAGCGAAACGCCCGTGGCCGGCTCGTTAATTGTTGTTTCCCGGCTTCGAAACGTTTCGACAGCGTGCCACAGTGTCACACATTTGTTCCAGAGAGTTCCCAATTTCAGAAAAGTCTCAACTTCCGAGGAAACTCGTCGAATTCTTTGAAAGAAACAGACACGGCAAAGTTCCTTTAATTTCTCGGAGCATGTCGATCCGGAAAAGAAGTTTTCTCGCGGCGATTTCTAAACTGGGAAAACGCCGAAGAAAAGCTTGAGCAATTGCCAGTCAATCCACTGTGAACTCTGCTTTATCTTGTAATCTCTCTTCCTGATATATTGGGCCGTTACATTCTCTTCATCCATTAATAAAGCATACACATTCGATAAATTGCAGCGAACGTATTTGATTACTCTGATTATTGACAAATTGTTGATATTTGGACTGTGATAATTCTGTTGACAAAAATAGCACAACCATAAACCTGGACTCATTTCAAAGCTGGAAGCCTCTACTTCAATCTATCTACTCTACTGCAATTCATCGTTTATTTTTTTCCTAGAATATTTTTGCGTAATTGATGAAAAACTGAAAACACGTTTTTCCTCAAGAATGGTGCAACTTGAAACAACTGTAGAGACATTAAAAAATTTAAATATCGATGATTTTTCGGAAAAGTGTTCATATAAAATACTTTTTACTCACAACTACATTTTGAAAATTAGAGTACGACTATTCTTGCAGTTGGATGAACGTGTTATGTTGTAATTTAGTACATGAATAAGAATCGCATTCCTTCCAAATTTAAGTGCCAATTGCGATTCAATTAAACGGTCTCTTTTTCTTAAACAGCGCGCAAGTGTTAATTGAAGACAAACTGCAGTTCTTTGTTCATTTCCCTTTCCTCTGTTGACCGTCGCTCTCATCGCCGAGGAAATTTAATTTCTGCGAGACTACCTCGCATTATAATCTGTTTATGCAAGACTGAAAGCTGCGAAAGTTTCTAACGAGACGGAATTCATTGCTTCCGAGGGTGGAGAAGTTCCTTCGGAGATTGCACGGCTCCCGAAGATTGTGACGGAATTAAAAAGATCAACTTCCCGAATGGAAATTTAGAAGAATGCAACAGTTGCACCGCTTCCACGGCGAGTCCTGTAAATATCCCTGAATTCGAAGCAACAAGCTTTCTTCTCAGTTGCCAACGTTTCTACCGATTCTTCTTAATCGACAAAGCGGTTCCATGATTTTTTGTGTTGGCCCGCGCTTTGATCCTTCTGGTGCTGTTCGCCCATTGTTTTTCCGTTCGCTTAATGAAAAATCGTCTTTGAAAACACCTCTCTCTTGACGTTCGATGTTCTTCGAAAAGCCAGAGGAAAAGTAAGTCATGCTGGTGCTCAGGAAATTGTGGATAAATGTGGCACATCAAATTTCGAAATATTCGTTTCGCGAGTATTTTCGGCCAACTAACCCCACGGGATTAATCTCTTGGCTTATAATGTCGAGTCAGAATCGTGACGTCAATCAAAATCTACTGAATACATATTGCATTTATTTAGCATTGCATTTATGTCACTCATTTCTGTGAAATTGAAATAAAATTCCATTTCTCTATTATCGAGATGGGATCAATATTAATCTCCCTTGATCTTCTGGGAACATTTTAATCGAGAAAGAAGTTCTACACGTATTATTATTACATAAATTATATAAATCAGGAATAATATTAAAATCAAGTACGATCGAAGATCATGTACGTCATGATACCGCAGTAATCGGTACAGTTACCGTAGCTGCGTGGAGATTCTCGAACTGGGAAAGAATTTCTGCGGGCTCGAGGGGAGAACGACATTTTTCCTGCGCCAATTATTTCTCATTCGGCCCCTGTCGCACAGTGGTCCAAACGGGTCATTTAGCTGGACAAAACCCAAAAAATGGAAATCCCGCAGAAAATTTCCCGCTTCGATAAATGAGAGGTAAGGTACCAGGTAAGAAGAATCACTGCTGTTTTTTCCCATTTTGTCACCCCATAATAAAATATGCCCCAACGAACAACTCATTCTTTAACTTCGTATTTCTTCATCGTCGTTCGACACCTCACTATTCGTTAGTATATCTCGTTGTGAATATCTAGTAGTGGAAATATTTGTGTGATTTTTCATTCTATGATGGATACCAGCATGAACCGTAAGTACAAGACTCGAATAAAACTTAAATATATTGTTTATTTGCTTAAAAATGAAAATATGCTTCAAACGTATATAACACTTAAACTTTGACAGTCCCGCAAAAAAAAGCTTCAAAAAGCTTCACGATGGAACATGTTGGAACTTTTTTATAGATGTCTAGAGTGTCCGAAAAAATCAATTTTTTTTGCTTCTACGTGCCCCTTTTAATTTGAGACAGTTTTTAGTAATCCAATGTCTAGCCTGAGCTCACCACGACCGACTGCTGCTAAAAATATGTCACCAGACCTACGGTCTTTGTTAATTCTATAAAATAAATATATTTTATAACGTTAAATTAATTTTAATTTCTATCGTCCGTTTATTTCAATCCTACTTTTCCGTAAGTTGTTTAATGAGGGACCGCGCGGTCCTCCATGTAAGGGAGTTCGAGTAAAGACAATTGTCACCACGATGTTTTGGACATTTCAGATAATCTGGCAAGAAAATGTTTCGAACAAAAGTTAATCGATACTCGGTCATCTATAAATCCCAATAAAAAAATATCACAAAACTTTTTTTTTAATAAAAAAAAGTGATCATGTTAATTTTTTAAATGTCACTAAGTATTTTTTATTACATATTGTTGTAGCTGATGTCAAGACGAATCCAATGACCTACTTAACTATGGCTTTAAGTCTTAAAATAATGCTAGAATAATTTTGTCCAGCTAAATGACCCGTTTGGACCACTGTGTGTCGTCGAGCGAACAACCTTTTATACGGCATTCGCAATAAATATGAACGCGCGATTAATTGGATTCAAAAGCTGCCCCCGTCCCGGTGACGTCTGCCGCGTTTAACCCGTCGAACTAACCCCTTGATCACTGAAAACCAAATACGTTTCCTCCGGCTTTTTCCATCCTGTTTCAGGTATTATGCTCTCGTTAACCCAGTTCTCGGGGCGCGCCGCGCCGCTCGATCCTACACGGTAAATCGGAGCCGTATTAACGAGGGAAACCGGTAGCCTCTCGTCGTCGAGTAGCCGTGTGCCGTGTGCACGTACCGGTCAAATTTCGGGGTCGCGATCGATCCGCGTTTCACTCTCGTACCACATCGTTTCCGAGTACCGTTCTCGATCCCTGACATCGATCCCTCCTCTCTGCTTTTAACCCTAATTCGTCCGTCATTTCTACGGCTCAAGGAGGTATTACACAGATATTTTTGCTACGCTTTCTCACGAATTTCTTATGGAAAGTTGATAAAAATGATCAACGAGTCATCTGTGAAGATCAATTTCTTTTCGCATGCAAAATTGTTTCTTTAGGAAATCAATTACTACATCTTATTATGTGATATTTAAATAGTACCCAGAAAATATGAGATAAATATATTAAACTGGAAGCACGTGGCAGCCATTTCTGCAAAACCCTGTTTTGGGTACCAGATAAGGAAAGTTCAACAATTTATTTTATACAATATAAAGTTATGTTTCCTTAAAAACTCAATTACTATATTTTATTGTATGATGTTTAACTAGCAATATTTCTTAAAAAATAGAGCTAAATATCTCAAACCAGAAGGACATGGCAGCCATCTTTCCAAAGCCACTTCTGCAAATCACTAATATCAACGCCCAGGTACCTTTTAAAATTGGCTTGACGTTCTTGTCTACAAGCAGCAGAATTTTTACACCTATTTCCCTACTTTCCCGGATAATTCTAAATTCATTTACACTTGAAACGTGCAAATATTGATCCTGCGAACCACAGGGTTTTTGAAGAAAGAAGGAAATGTTGGCCATTGAAACAAGGGTTAAAGTGCATACAATTCCGACAAAGCGCGGTAGAAAACAAAGACCCATGGAACGAGCGAATATTTTCATAGTTGCATTTGCATTCAGGATCGCCGAGAAGCGATCGGGGATCGGTTGACGTCACGGGTAACGGATAGTATAGCTAGCGGCGCGGATTCTTTGAATGGGCGCGAAGAAATCCGTCGGACGAATAATACATATATAAAAGGATCCTCGGGCCCCCCGAACAATGAAACGCAGATGCTCGCCCGAATAAATCGATTGGCTTCTTTCAGCGCCGCGTTTTCGGATCCTTCGCCTGGAAAATGCCAATCGGCGCGCGGGCAAATTGGAGGGCCAATGCGACGCGTATATTTCCTATAGATATCCCGAGGGTTTTTGACGAGCGTGAAATTAATATCCAGCCCGTTCCATTCCCCCCCATACACAAAAAATATTTCCGGCTACGACGGCTCACGGATACGTCCACTAACCGTTTGCATTTTTCATATCTCCACAACCCCGCCCATCTTCCGTTTATTTTTATATATTTAATATTTTCAATATCCGATACCACCGCATTTTCCCGCTGTGCTTCAATCCGTGAAAATAAAATTTGCTGTTTTCACGATCTCGGGTTTCGTACATAAATAGAGTAGAATGTTGACATTACCCATTCTGTAATTGCTTGGAAAATCTTTATCATCTATTTTATAGTTTCATTACACTCGTATTGCCTTCTTATTTTCCTCATTGTTCCACATTGTTTTCCACCATTGTAATCACTGTTTTGTAATCGATAGTTTATAGATGTAGGAAAAATGAAAGTAACCACTACTTAATATTCTAATAAAGTATCGGAATTTAAAATTAATTTGAAAATTATTGCGTTATTTATAAAATAATGATTCTTAAACAAAAAATATTCTGTTATAATTAGGTATGGAATGAAGGAAGAATAAATGCGGTCGAACTTCGCAACTCTCTCTCTTTCTCCTCCGTTCTCTGGCGTGCTGCCCGCTGCATAATAAATGAATAATATTTTCCGCATAATCAAGTCGCGAAGTCTGCAACGAATTCATACGTAACTACAAGATCCCCCCTCTCGAAGGGGTTGGATTTTTCTCAGGAACCCTTGGGGAGGCGTGGCTCATGATCGCGTTAATTAATTGATATCAGCGGGAAAGACCGACGCGAAAATGGGCAGAGCTAAATCGCCGGAGCGAAGCGTTATTATAGAGAAGATAGATGGTGTTCCATCCTCTTATTCTTTTATCTCCTTCCCTTTATCACGATCTTTTTGTTTCACATTCTTCCGTATCGTACAAAACAAATCACGTTCTAAATACTTTAACCTCGACTGGTTTCATGCTTTTTCGGTCGGACCAATCATCGGGGCTAAACGTTATACAGAAGATTGATGACTCTGTTTCCACCCCCGATGCCTAGCCTCTGTTTTCTTCTTCGATGCCTCATGTTGTTTTTCCGCTTCTCAAAATACACAAATCATGCTCTGCATAGTGTCTCCCTTTTCCGGTTTATCGAACGGATATTTGCGCTAGGATTTATTATTGTTATCCGCGTTATCAACTCGGAGACGGGTATAAACTATGGACGCAGAAAAATATGTCTTTTTATCGGGAAAGTAATTAAGGGTGGAAGGTTCGAGCAGCATCCCTTAGCGATGGTGCTACTGCCGGCGATTATTTCATAATTTTTAAAAACCTGTGGTCCATGGCTAAATCCATGGCAGTGGATCCTTTAATAGCAACAACAATTTCAATTATATACGAAAAAATCACATCCGTTAACGGTGAGATCACAAAAAATAGTAGAACTACACGATCTAAGAAACAGCACGGACCCGAGGGCTTTTGTTAGATCAAGACTTCACTGTATTTGTAATTCTTATATAACATTTACTGGAAAAGTAAGTGGGATTTCTGGAAAAGCATCGGCGATTTTTAAGAAGCTTGTTAACAATTCCTGCGGGGTAACGATACCGATTTTAATCGAAGCATTGAGTAAATCAAACTCTGAAACGGTTTTCAATGTTGACAGAACATGTACTAGAGCTAAAATTCATTGACTACTTTTAATGCGCTCGTTAACGATTCCAGTGGGGTAACGCTACCGATTTTGATCGAAGCATTGAGTGGGGTATTCGCATTATACTAAAGTTCGATACCAAATATTTTTAGTTTTCGCAGAGCATGCTAGAACGGTACGATTTCTGAAAAAGTATTGAGAACTTTTAATAAGCTCATTAACGATTTCTCGAGGAACCGCGCCACCGATTTCGATTGGCGCATCGAGCGGGACGCATTGAATTGCGATGCGGCCAATTCATTTCCGTGTGTCCAGCTGCGGAAAAAAGGAAATCGAAACGGACGTGGTAACGGGAGACGATACCGATGAGAGGAGGGTGGAGCAGAAAACGCCGCCAGCTCGAGAGAAGCGTTCTCATTTATCTGTTCGTTCCGTCGCAGTCCCTTTTCACCTGTCCCTCGTAGACTCGCGGCTTCTATTGTGTCGCGCCCGGTCATCGGTCCACATTTCGCGGCTTTCCTCCCCTCTCGCTCTGCTTTCGAGCCTCTCTCTTTTCATCTTTCTACGGTTCCTCTGGTACTCGAAAACCTGATTCCAACTATTAGGTCATCGCACGGGGAAGAGTTGACGAATTTCCTCCTGATCCTAGATTGCACTTCGTTTGGGAGCCGCAGCCAATTGATATTGCAGACGACACTTTTCTGTTCAGGAGTTACAGGACATTGGTTATAGTGAGCGTGAAATAGGCCAGAACGGTACGCTCCGAAACTCTATAAATTATGCTGTGTTCAAAAGTTATTCCACTCTCTGAAAACTTTATTTTTGCAGAGATAAATCATTACTGCGGATTTGTATTCGAAATAAAAATTGTCTGCGTTCATTGAAAGAGAGTGTCGTAAAGGTAGGGGCATGTTTTATTTTTCACAAAAACATTACGCAAAAAGATATATACAAAAATCCAATGGAAAGTTCCTTTCAGCTTTAATGATTTTAATCTGTTCACATGGTCCGATTCTTTTAATCTCCTCACTGTTTTCAACTTCATCTATTCAATTTTTTCACAAATACATCAAATCCGCAGTCTAATTGCAAAAATATTAGGTATACAAATTAATTCGTAGCTCTCTCTTCACAAACTTATTAATTATTTACAAGCAACTAAAATGCATTCTCTAAACAATTATATTACGCTGTACGTGGTCGTCTCTGTGCACGATTGCTGAGGCAGACGGAATATTGTGTTTCGAAATTCCGATCGGAACTAGGGTAGAATCGGGAAGAGATTACTCGAATATCAATCTTCTATTTCTCTGTAGGAAACAGAGAGTCAGCTGGAAACATCAGAATCAGTTTTAGATGGCTGACGAACGAGCCGATGCGAAGCAGCTGCGCGTCTGTCCCGCGTCACCAGGATTAATTAAAATTTATTTGGATCGGGCTTATACCAGCACGGCTTTCGCGGTGCAGTCATGTTAGAGATGTCGAACAAGGGGGTGGAATTGAGTCGATGCCCATCGACGAGCGTTCCATTCAACCCTTAACCTGACTGACTTGTTTTTGTGTCATTATTGACATCAGGTTATTTACCTGATTTTGATGTAAATTCTTATTAAGAGAACATTTAAGAGATGTTTTTCTTCATGATAATGTAAAACGAACGTCAAGGCAATATTCCGGCAAAATTAATATCAATACAGACATTACATTTCACTTTTATAGTTTTTTATATTCCTCGTGTCTTATTTTTCATTTACTTTTTTTTATGGGATTCTCACTAACTTATTCGTGGCATTTTTCTTATTGAAATGACACTAAACACGATATAATTTGCACAGTCGGCGAGGTCACAAAAAATAGTAGAACTGCACGATTAAAGAACAGCGCGGCCCCGAGGGTTTTTCATAGATTGAACCGCTACTGTACTTATCAATCTGATAATATTTACAGAAAAGGATATAAGTAAATCAGTATACCTCATTTATTTTCATCACATCTAGATGCAGCATTTTAGAGAACGACTCGAAATATCTAGAAATTTCAATTGTAGGGCCACAATATGGAGGTTGTAATTAGTGCTCATCGATCGGATAATGTTTAGAAAAAATGGATATAAATAAGTCATTGCATCTTGTCGATTCTCCGCATTTTTACAAGGAGATTTTTAGGGAACGGGATAAAATACCCTTTCAATTCCGGATGCCCGACGACACAATTTGGACGTTGTTATCGATACTTATCGATCAGATAATATTTAGGAAAAATTAATATAAATCATTGTACCTTATTTATTTTTCACATTTTTAGACATGTTTAGAAATAGCCAAAATTTCAATTGTGGATCCCAGGCGGCGCAGTTCAGGGAACGTTCCCAGACTCGCTCAAAGACGACCTAAAATTCCGGAGAGTCGTTGCGCGGTCCTCGGTGACATTCTTGTCGAAGGTTTTCCGACGCGCCGCCTGCCTTGTTATGAAATATTTAAGAAACTGGATGAATTTTCTGCTCCAGATACACACCGCGGTTAAATTGCTTCGCCTGGAATTCGTCTGCTCCTTGCTTCCACCCACGCGTGTTTCACCGTGTTCGTACGTTCGTTCGCGAGATCCTCACCAACGCGCGTAACACTAGATCGGATGTGAAAATAAAAAGAAAATACCGACGAGGAAAAAAAAGCTCGATCGCTCGAGGCTCGAAAATTTTCGAATTTCCTCGTTACCACGACCCCTTATCGCGTGTTCCACTTTCGCGAGAAGGTTCCGAAGCTTTTCAACCCTTTGACCGGCTCAGCGGGAATTCCCCTGATCCCCTCGAACCCGAAAAACTTTCACCCCCATGCTCTCCGTCGCGCCGGAGCCAAGAAGCATGAAATTTCTCGCTGATAGCATCCGCCACTGTGGATCAGTTTGATGAAATACTGCTGCGGATTAGGGTTCGAAAAAATGAAGCTGTCCCAGTAAATTCATGATCCTTTTACTGAAACGAATGATTCTTAAATGAGGAACTGGTCATACTTGGTTCTGATCTTGTTGTAAAATAGAAATGTATTTTATAAGCTATGGGGTTGTAACATAACTGTGTTCAATTCTTAAACGAGGGACTGATTTCACTAAATTCTGACTACATATTTTTATAAAGCAAAGATATATTAGTAGACTGCGGATTTTTATGCAAAATAAAAATGATTCATAAATTATTACCTTTGCAGTCGCAGCTATTTTAACTCGAAAATTAAACATTTCTTTCGACCTGGAATAGGTAAATTTTATGGATATAAAATTGATATAATACCTTATACAATACTTAAATGTTTAGCAATTAGTTAGATACCAGCATATTAAATAATGTAAACAATATTTTGAGTGATGGGGCAGCATTCTTTAGTGGTATCTCAGAGTCACCACTCGAGTGCTAAGGATTAACAAACATTATTTTCTTTTTTTAACAATTTTAGTGCATTGAACACGGTACAACGGTATTTTTAATCTCTTTAAATGATTTTTCTGTTCTGCTTTTGATCCACTGATGTTTGTCATAAGCGCATAAAATCCGCAGTCTGTACATTAGATTGCCGAAAAACTATCGTTACGTGTCGTTCCCTAAGCTTGGATCCAAGCAAAGGTCTTAACCAAAAAGTACGACAATTTCTTCGAAGAGAATCGTCGCTCCTAAATAACAAACATGCACAGATGACACATCAACATTGCAATGAACGAACAACTGCAGAAGTAACACTTTCAACAACACAATACATTAATCGATGAAGGACCCTCGAAAGAAAGCGATACGTTTAACAAGAAGTTCCCTTAATCCCCATCTAACAATAAACACAGTCTAGTTATATCGAAGTACCGTGTTCGGAGAGTTAATCGAAAGACATCAGGTGCATTTCTTTTCTCGTAGCAGCTTAAGAAGAGGAGGATGGGCAAAGCTGTAGTAGCTTCGGGACGTAATTACCAATTGTATTTATTGGCATTCTGTTTTCAATATCGTCTTCCATTCGATACACAGTGTTCTTTTCATCGAAGGGCTTCATTGGCGGACTTGGCCTCGGATTTCGCTCGATCGCGGTGTAATTAAGGGACAAATCGGAGCAGTCTCGAGCCACAAATGGCGTCCTCTCGTTCCGAACGACTCGGGTCGAGAGGTCTTTTCAAGAAGCGAGACAGCCCACGGAAATAATTTCCTTCCGAAGGGGAAGAGGCTGATCGTAAAAGGTTAACGATTACGACAGCTAGCCAGTCGTCGTTCGCCACCGGAAAATATTTGTTCGACGGTTTACGACTCTTCTTATGGGTAGTTCGCGGTTTTCTGCGGTGTTTCCGTTTTCCGGATAGTTTCTCTTCGGACGGCAGCGATAGTCGCAGGTTCCCGTGCATCTTCGGTCAGGTGTCAGCGATGCTAACGAGCGCGCGAGCATGTTTATCGCGTTTCTGCAGCGTGCTCGGTGCGGGTCGGTTCTATGTATTCAGGAAACTTTTCTGCCGAGTCGCTGGCTACATTCTCCCCGTAGCATGTGGTCTCTCTCCCTCTCTCACTCTTTCTCCCGTGGTCGCGAAGTTATTAAACGGGAAATGGACTGTAAATTACAGGGAGATTTTTAATGCTCGACGATCGATACTCGGCAACCGCAGACCCTGTGCGAGAACCCTGCAGAAACCAGCGTACTGCGATGCAACCACCGGTCCATCGTGGCTGGGGATCGTAAAAACCTGAACTGAATCCATTATTGCGAATCCGCTATTATTTACACGGTGTCAGGAATCGTAACTCGCTTTAGCGACTCCTAGAATGCGATCATAGAGTGTGAACTAGGGTGGCTCTTATTGACGTCTTTGAATTTCTTTTACGGTACCCCCAGGGTTGTTTCAAATAATTTAAAAAAATCTGTGTAAAGCTTGAGCACCCTAGGATAACGTGACCCAAGGCCTATAAACATTAAAATAATTAATTTAATTCTCATAAAATCGTTTTTCTCAAATATCTTCTAAACTATTTATCGCGCCGAAAAATATATTATACAAAACCTATAGGTCTGGACAGGCTGCGTCTTTTATGTGATATTACTTTTTTCGTAAAACAAACAGTTTCCGATAAAATTAAGAAAAATGTCGGACCAAAATCCAAACATTTTTTTTGAAATTTGATAATTGAAGTGTGGTTTTCATTATCTTTTATCAATAAACATTAGCGAAAAATGTGTATTTTTTTAATTGCAGATTATTTTGCAGGAATTAAAAGTCAAAAATTAATTTTAACATTGCGAACTTATATCTTTAGTTCAGTTGTCCTTCGCTTTTCATTCAAATGTGATTCTGGATTGTAAGAAGTAGGATCCAAATATTAGATTGTGGCCAAAGTTTCTTTCACAATGTGCACGTTATTTCCTAAGCTGCTATTTATTGAAAGGGCTGCCATTTGGGATCATTTTTCAAGATCTAAGTGTTGTTTGTTGTTTCTAAACGAACAATGAACCCATTAAAAGCTACGGGTTAATTTGCGAAGCCATTAAAAAATTTGACGGTTCCCCGCAGGCTCCGATTAATTTTCTTTGCCGTTTGCATCTGATTCGGGGATAAATCTCGATATTCCGAGGCGAAGGAAAGAAAAGGCGCGCTTGGTCAAGCAGCGGCAAGTTCAAAGAACGCTCGACGCTAGTTGGAGTTAATTTCACTCGGCTCGAACCGGAATTTAATACTTCCGGCACGCGCATTCTTCCCTAACGATATTTCTCCGGGAGTGACTTTATTTCGCGGTCGAGAAAAAGAACGGGAAGAATATTACGGGCAACAATACCAATGCTCGCCAGTTTCCAATGCAAATCACGGAAAATACCGTTGAAAGCGGTAACTGAGAATTATTTGCGCCCCTGGGAGCATTTAGAGTGCGAAAGTGCGAACGTCTGGCTGCTGAGGGTGCTTCTCGCAGACAGGTTCGCATCACTCGATCATTTAAGCCTTCCTTTATTGGACAGTTCTACAGAAATCTACGGCAATGTGCATACAGAACATCGTGATTTGAGTTATCGCAAAATAATGTAAGATAGCAAAAACATTTAGAGAAACTAAAAATATTGTTGCATCATTTCCAGTCCACTGAAATTATTAAAGGAAAAAAATGACTATGTACCCTTTACCTTGTACTAATGCAGACAATTTTTATTTTGCATAAAAATCCGCAGTTGTCAGCCTTATTTGAACACAATTCAACACAAGCATGTCACTTACTATTCATAATTAATGATTAATGATTATTATAGTACCTAAAACTCTGTTCGCATTACTTGCATTCCGCGCGGCACACTTTCCGCTCGAACCGCTATGAACCAGCGAGAAAAAATCACACACAAAATTTTCAAGCCTCGTTACAAGGAGGAAAGCTTGAATCTTTTAATTCATTGCGATTTTAGTCGTGGCAAAAATGTTTCAACCTCGGCAGAACTCGTAGAAATTCATTTCTAACGATTTCCAGAGATGAAATGTACCTTCGCTTTCCCACCTATTACGCGATGTATAAATGCCTTTAGAAAAAACCGACTCGGCGGTAGGAAAGCAGAGGTTTTGCGCTTTAAAACGAGCCTGGGTAGATCGCCGTACGATATTTTTCCGGGAAGTAACAGTTTCAATGTCCGCGATTTCCAATCCGAAAACGTGGCAAGCGAACAGTTAATTCGGGGTAATTCCATTCGGTCATTGAAAGGGACTTTGAAATTCGACTTTGTTAACGTTTAAATGGAATCAGATTTTTCCGGTGAAATGGTCGAACCGGAGGAAGTCTTTTGGTAGCTGTCCAAAGCATACACGCGTGCGCTTTGTACTGCGAGTTTCGTCGACTCGCATAAGCACCGCGGAACTTTGCCGAGGACCGTCGAACAATAATCGGACGCGGGAATGATATTGCCACGACGACGGAGTCCGGGAACAATGGTCGATCGGTTCTCGCGGAGAATGCTACACATTGGTACCACCTGGTAGGCGACTTGAAATTCTGACGATAAATTACAGAACGGCAATGCGGGCCATTTTGTCGGCCGAGTCGAAGCACGCGAATCTGCTGTCCCGTCCGCGAAAACGGAAGTGGTCGCGATAAAATCGACCATCGATGCCCGAGCAACGAGAAACCCTGCGAAATGATGAGATAGGCAGAATGCAGCAAAAGTTTATTTGAATACGAATAGCGAATGAATAATTCGATCGTTCGGAACAATGGCACCGAACGAAAAATTGATACTCGGTTATTCGTCGATCGAGATGGTTGAAATGATTAACAATATTCTCTGATAAATTTAAACTATTCTTTCGTCGTTTTTATCCATCAACTTTTCAGAATTTTAACTTCTCGAGAGAAAAAGTCAATTTTTTTCGACTTCAAGAAAAATTTGCAAAAATGATTTTTATTTAAGACGATTCTATAGGCTTTTTCCAAATACAACAGTATATTTTTTTTATAACATAACAAATATTTAGACGTTTAAACTGTCGCAACGATCCTAGTCTTTCAAGGAATGAAAGAAGAAGAAGAAGTGCCTGCAATTTGAAACAGCGGAAAGATTAAAAGAATTTTATTATGCAAGACTGTAGCTAATTTAGTAGGGTGTGACGTGGATACGCTGAAATACATTCGCGACAGGCATAAGATCAGAATTCATTCCCCGCCCTGTTCTACAGTTCCCCCGAACTTTAGTTCGCGGGAACTCGCGGGTTAGGATTAATTTTCAATTCGCAAATTTCACAGCTACTGGGTTTAATCGTGCGATGGGCTTCATCCGTGTGTCCCGAGGGCGCAGGACCACCGGCCCATTTATAATTTCGCTCCATCAAGGAGCGAAACGTAGTATCTCGGCCGGTAAACTCCGGTATATAAGCGTCGAGCCGAACTATAATCCTTGGACTCGGAACGCGAGTTTCGACTGCTCGCGTCGGATCTTGGCCCCAGTTTTGCAGACTTGTGAATCTGTTTACGCCGGCAGTTGCTGCCTCTCTGTATAAACCCTCGGGGAATATCTACATTAGACTCGTCTCTCCTTTCTCGTTATCCCATCGTGTCGCCCAGGCCCGCCCTTATCGTTGCATCGTTGCAACGTCCACTCCTGCTTGCATCCGCAGACATAATTGTAGTTTACTCTTCCATGTAAATATTTTTCCACTTTTATTCATCTTCCTCGCCGTCCGTGTTGATTTTGCTGGATAATTGCGGTTCGTTTAATGAAGGAGGAGTTGCAATGTTTCCCGAGCGTAATTTTATCTTATACGAAGTAGCATTCAAACGATGGTAAAACTCCATTCGCTCCTTTATGCACAATTATTCTTTATTATAGATTACGAGGATATTTTAAAATAATAAAAATATTTTCTTCAGACGCTTTTCTTAAATCGTACAGTTCCCGTTTCGTAAATCAAACATTTACTGTACATTGAAACTCTTAAATTCTTTTAATTCCTTTGTAGCTTTAAATCGAATCTACTCTTTTTTACCTTAATGCATATAACTGCCCAGTAATTAAATTTTACATTTACATACATTCATCCTGAAATGATTAACCCCTTGCCGTAACATTTTTATTACAGTTACAGTGATTAAAACGTCTTTATGCCAAAAAGTACCGTAAAAGGGAAGAGAAAATTTATACTTTTTGTACGGCTTAAAAATTTTATTTCATCTAAAAAGAAACGCGTAACATTCATATATGACATAACATTCATATTAAAATCTTCGTCACTAGTCTGACTCGTTAAGATACGGCAAGGGGTTAAAAAGGCTACCAGGAACTGGAATGACCTTGGAAAATGAACAAGGATGGAAGGAATGAAGAAATGTGAGAACGACAGATGAGTCTGTCCGGAATAATGTTCTAAAGTCAATGTTAATATTTATTCAAGCTCATATCTCCTTTGCCACATTATGCAGAGGCAATCTCCTAGTTCTACATATGTACATAGATGAAACATACGGCAAGCCATTTCCATCCGCACACAAGGCATCTCACATGCGAGAGACGTAATTTCGGCGGACCATCGTGAATCTTGCATCCATTAGACAGCCCCGAAACCTTGCCGCAACCAGTAGACCGTTAATGGTTTTAATAGTCGTTCGTTTGGTCCACCCGCGCTTTCGTTGATGTCCGGTTTCCTCGAGCTAAACTAAGGCGAGCTTCTCCGAACCCATCAAATAAAAAATTAAAAAGAAAAGCATTGCTTCTGTTACTTCTTATCATTATGATTCGTCATATCACATAAAAAAGATCAAATTAATTTTGTGCTTGTCGGTAATCATGCAAAATAAAAATTTTTTAACAATTGTGAGTCGTAGGAACCGTATAGAAATTTTCTTTTTTTTAATAATTTTAGTAAGTTCAAAGTAATATATGTTAAATTCTTTCAATCTGTCTATCGTTTGAAATTTTCTTTTGATATTTAAAACTTTTCCGTGAGAATATCTCTTTTCAATATTAATTTTTATATTCTTATATTTGAGATTTTCAGGATCGTATAGGAAATAGAGAGATATTTTAAAAATTACGCACCTATCAGTAAAAGCCAAAGACACAGCGAGAGGAAATTTCGCCCACGCCGTGAAACACCATTAGTTCCGAACAACTCGCAACCGCGTGCTCCCGGCGCGGTCAGAATTAATGTTTGAGAGTGCATCGTATCGGATTGTTCGGCCGGAGAATAAATTAACGAGGCCGGAAATTATAATCTCTCATTATCATTCTGCCCGTCCGCGCTCGTAGTACGATGAAGTGAAAATCGATTCACGAAATTAGGAACGACCGATTTCCGGCTCGATCGTCGATCGAGTTGGTAGGCCTGGCCCGCCTCCGAAACAGAAGCGAAAACGGTGGTCGTATGCGTCTCTATTCAAGCTCGCCGGACGATAAATCGCTCCTTCGTAAATTTCTTATTTCCGAGCGTCATATTGTCCTGAGATTAGTGGGCTTCCGGACGGGGCCGGAGGAATCAGAGGAAACGCAGAGAAATCGTTGAATTTTTCCTGAGCACCGCTATTCCAGCGCGGGTACACCGTTCTCATTGCAACGTGATTGCAATATTTAATCCCTTGGAAGATACGGCCCTGGTATCTGAATTCGTACGATACTACTTTTGAGCCCCTAAGATCTTTTGAAATATAGCTTTTTGCATTTCTGAGACCTGGAGAGTGATGGCCATTGCATTATTGAAGATCTTGAAATTGTAGCCTTTTGCCGTACGCGACGTGTTTCGAAGTATGACCTCATGCATTCTAGATAACCCTACTATGACAGATTTTTATATTCCCCACTAGTTTTGAATGTGACCTTTGTATTCCCAATGACATTTGAAATTGCAGTCGACTGTATTCTCAAATACCTTCCAATTGCAACCCTTTGCAGTCCTTATCCCATTTAAAATTGTGACTTTTTGACCCAAGGACATTCTCAAAGATCTTGGAATTGCAACCCTTTGCAACCCCCACAGGATTTCAAATTGTGACATTTTGCATCCCCAAAGATCTTGGTATGACAGATCATTGTATTCTACGACAGTGGTTGGCACACTCATTAATAGACTGCTAAATAAAATTGAGTAGATGAAATTGAAAATTGTTAAGAAATTTAAAAAATTGAAGATGTCGATATATGACTTCTCCTCTTTTAAAATCATTATATAAGGGAAGAAATAACATTCAATTTAGTTTCTATTTCTTGCAATCTATGCAGACAATTTTTATTTTGCATAAAGATCCGCAGTCTACCCATTAGTCGAAAGAGCCTTTGTATTAGCAGTACAACAATTTATGTAGATTTCTGCTGAGAGCCACACACACACATAAATTCCTTTTAGAACTCAGTTTCTAAAAGTCGGTTCAAACTGGATACACCGATTAAAACTGAAAATTTTATTAAACTACTATTACATTAAAATAAAATAAGTTTATTTTAAACATGTCATTTGTGGAAGAGGCGCAGTTTGCCGAACACTGCCCTATGACATTTAGTGTAGCTCTTTGCAATCCCCATCGCATTCAAAATTGTGATCTTTTAACCCAACGACGTTAATATGTATATCTAATCTTTGTATTCCGAATGATCTTGAGAATACAGAATCTTTACACATCGTCGATAAAAATGTACTTTTTGCACCGTAACAAAAGCGAAACAGACGATACGGTTTAGTGCGACGATTATCAACCTGTCCGCCATTTTTCCCCTGAGTTCAATATAAACTCACATGCGCGCGATATTGCCACATCGTATAATATTATCGCTCGGATTGCCGTGTAAATGGAAAGGCCGGGGTCAAATTGAATTCATTTTCTCTGGAGCACCCCCATCCGCTTCCGCGAACCCCAGAGCAGTCCTCGTTGCAGGGTCGGACACAGAAACTGGTCCATTAAGCTTATTCGACTCCATTACCTCCTCCACTCTCACCTCTGTCGATATCCTTTCCGCTCTTTCGCTCGAGACTTCTGTGTCTCCGAGAGAAATATTCTGTGTCCATTTTACAAGCGACCGGCGGCCACCGTTATTGGTTTCTCGACGAAAACAGATTATAATCTTGCGATTATCTATTATCCTCTAAAATCTTGTAAACGGCTCTAGGAATCACAGAAAATGAGAAATTCGTGATTTACGCTGTCGTCCAAAATTATCTGGACACGTAAGGGACAGTCGCGAAGGTTGGGACACGTTTTGTTTTTTAGTTATGAAAATACAAAGGATGAGAATTACGCAAAAAAATGCATACGTTGGAAAAATATTTTGCCCGCTATATTTTACATTGAATTCCAAACAATTTTCATCCGAACAATTTTCTGTTGAAAACGAATCAATAAGAAACACAATAAAACTTTGTAGGACGTATTTTTGGTGTTTGCTTGGCGCAGCTACGTTGAACACGACTTGTTGTTTCTGATGCTCATGAAAAGCTTGTTTATAAACAGAAATAAAATTGACAACCATGACGTTGGTGTTTCCAGTGCGTTATTGTGGAGAAAACGCACTGCCCCAACTTATATGATGTCCAAATCTTCGCGACACTCCCTTATAAAGAAATATATAACTCATGTAATTTTGATAATTTTGTCTTTAAAAAAATCGCACGTGTACTTCAAATGTCAGTAAACCCAGCAAAATCTCAATGGAATAAGTCCAACAGTTTTTCTGCGAAAAATTTCTAAAAATTCGCGCAGAAACGGCCTCGAGAATAAGAATATGCACTCTGTCGTGATCAAAGTTGCGATTCGTCGACGAATAACTCGTGCGGGCCCCGGTGATCGGGGGCGTGCTTGATCGCAGAGTGTTTGCGAATCGAAGGTAACAAGCGGGAGAGAAAGGGACAGTGACGGTGAGGGAGAGAGAGATAGAGAGAAATTGCACTTTGTCGTCGGCCTGTCAGCCGCATCCGCGATTGTGTCCTTTGATCGTCTAACATCCCGCAAACGGGTCGCGCCGTGGCGGATGCGAGAGACCATAATCGAGATGAACTCTCGTGTCTATCCATCAATCCTCCCGCTAATGGTAGTTTTTCGTTGAGCAAACTCGGCTCGGATTCCTTACGAGGAAGACTTTCGAGTCGTCGAACACCGACGACGGGTGCTCATGACCATTTTCCATATGACATCACGTTTTCCATGAGTTCCACACGTTGAACTCCTTCTTTTTCCCCATCGTCGACCGATCACGAAACGGAATGCGAAACGACTGAACCGAACTCGATTAAAGGGTAACCACGATTTATCGAAGGATCGTTTATCGAAGGTAGAGAACACTGACCCTGTCGCATTCCTATCGAGTCCGGCAGGGATTCCCGCTTGATCCTCGATCCTCGCGCGCTATTTGCCGTGCTTTCGTAAGATAAGGAACTGCTCGCATTAGCCGGGTGGCAAAGAGAACTACGAATGCTCCGACGATGTCTGCGAAGAGGTTCTGTTATTGAATTTCTATCGTGCGAATCCTGGCTCCTTTGATGCGCTCGAGTCTCCCTTACAGGAAAATCGGAAATCGAGACCAGCTAGTTCCTTCGAGACGATCTTGACTCCCCCAGGGTGTCGTGATTGTTTTCGAGCCCTTATTTCTAGCCCTAAGTTCTCCTAGCTCTTGATATTTAGTCAGTTTTATGGAAATTCATGCTAAGTTTCGGTACCTGTGCGGGTGTAGAAAAATCCTTATGTGTACCGAGAATTATTTGACTTATATTCCATTCCAATTGAGCAATTATTTATTTAGCTAACAAATGAATTGATTCTTCATCCTATATCTTATTTGGACATACGCTTTTCTAAATCATCTCTCACAAACATAAATACAGTGAATATTCGATCTATGAAAACTGGAACTGTACGATTTAAGGGAAACTAATATCCCCTCCACTGTCGGGCATACTGTGTTGTACAATTTATGCAAACGATTTTTATTTTGCATAAAGATCTGCAGTCTAGTGATTTAACAGAAGCCTATAAGTGATTGACAAGATATTGAAGTTTGTTAATGTTATTAACAACATAGAGATCACTTTTCCCCTACCTAAATTCTGCTTCTGTTTCGAATCAAATTTTATCGGAGCCAGATTCGCGGTGGAAGATTAAAAAGGTAGCCGCTGGCAAAGAGGGGGATTAATTAATCAGTCGGGCGATTCCCGGTGATTAATAAAACGGTTAATTAACGAGCTACCGGTGAAAATCCTCGAGGACGACGTGGCAACGGGGACGCAACGTGATACACGGCGTCGGATATCGATCGCGTCGGACTTCTTTCGTGCGAGAGAGCTTGGATTAAGCAATCCCCTGTCGCGTTGTTTTGCATCACGTACCGTAAACACCTACCACTGCTCCTGTCACTCAGGTCTCGTTGCTTTCCTTCAATTTCCCGGATATTAGTGCCGCCGCGTCCACACGGAGCCTAAGCGGTTTTGTTCGACGCGATTAGAATGCATTCCGTGAAAAAAACGAGTAAAATGTAAAACAGCAGTAATCGCTGTAAATTATGCATTTGTGGTACAAGTGAGCAGGTTGAATATTTAAAAAACATTATCCATGTATTAATCCTAACGTATTCAAATTATTAAAGGAACAAAGAAATCTCCATTTGGCTCCCGTTCATTATAAACGATGCAGAAAATTTTTATCTTGCATAAAGATCTGCGGTCTAATTATCATCAATTTGTTAAAAAGATTAACACACGCGTGACTCCGTCATTTCGTCACATTTTTCCTTGGAAAAATGAAAAGGCAAAGCTGCAAGTTGCATGTGTATGGCTCAATAAAATTAGAATTTGTAATTTAATCCTTCTCTCCGAAACAAATTCGGAAAGTTCACTAATTCGTGCACGCTTCAGGATGGTCTCATTTCCTCAACGCTGGAAATCTAACGCGTTAACGAGATTTTACCACGGTCCTCGATAATACCCCCGTTATTCGATGAACCCTGTTCGCGGCGAGCAGCTCGATTAATCTTCCGTCCAACAATTTCCTTTAAGGTAATAGACCCACTCGATCAACGCTCGGGGAAACGCTAATTAATTTCGGTGTCGTTCGGTTATGCCTCGAAAGAGAAAATTTGTACAACGATCCGTCACCGTGATCCTTTGGATCGCGGTCTACTGCCGCGAGATTGCTTGACTCGCTCCACTTAAAACTTGTTACGCTGTTGTACGACGAAATGAACCCTGGACTGACGTTCTTCGCACACCTTGCGGAACTTCTTCAGACGATGATAAATGAGCTGCGGTGGTAAATGTACCTATCGTTTTACTTTCGGGACCTTGAGGAATCTACAACTCTGAAGATACCAAGAATTTCCTTCTCAATTTCACTTTTACTCTACTGAAATACTTGTGGACATGAAACTCGGCGATTCTGTATGATGGGAACTTGATGAGGCAATAATAATTGGAGTATACTTTTTGCCCGATTGCTTATCTTAACGTCCTTGTAGCTTATAAATTACAAAATTTGACAGATCGCAAAAGTTGAGGCACTTCGTTTTAAGTCGGAAAATAAAGAAACGTTATCTGCGACCACTTTTGCTAGCCTTATAAATACAAACTTACTTCTCGAGCCAATGTTAATTAGACTATGTAACTGCTTATCTTTGTGCCTCGCAGCTCACCACAATTTCAAAGACAACAAGAAACCAAGCACTTTTATTTAAACGAGAAAACAAAGTCCAATTTTTCCAGTTGCGCGAATAAAAATTTAAATTTGCTGGTCCCGTTCCCGCGAATTCCCGTGGCATTCACTGCGATACAAAAGCGCGGAGAAGCGGTGCGAAAGAAGGAACTAGGTTCGCGTTAAAATTCGCCGTTGTAATTAAGGGTTAATCCAGTGGGCGATGCAATCACCGCGGGACTGGGTCAACTAAATACAATCTGCCGGTTGGATCTCCATCGATAGGCCTCGTCGAAAGGGAAGACTTTCGGCGGTTGGTGGATGGTTTCATGGTGGCTCCGAGCGTAATTACAAGCGACTGTAACAAATCAAAGCAGTCGAAACAAACGGGTAGGTTGGAATTATGGCCTCGGGCAAGAAGGACGCGCGAAGGACGATTAAAAGGTGTTCGTTCGATAGCGTTCGAGACTGTTCGGCCGCTCCCAGGCTATCTAAAACATCGATCGAAGCCTTTCCCGACCGAGCCACCGCGTGAAATCGCAACTTACGTGATCCTAACGAGTTTCGTTCCCCTCTCGACGGGCCTGACTGAAAGGTCAAAAGCTAACTTTCGAGCCTGCCCGATTTAGAGTCCGTTTATGCTATATAAGCCGTCTGCGGGCCGAATAGAATGAAGACACACTATCGCGGCACGTATTGATTGCACATGCACCATTCTATAAAAGGAAGTAGTCCTGCGGATATATGAAATGTACGCAAAAGCTTCAGTCTTCTTCCACCTTTCGCGCATAATGTCTTACAATTATAATTAAAAATATTTAAACGTTTGATGTGCCGAAAATAATTTACAGGAACATACTGAAATTCATATTTACGTTTTCTCCATTTGAAATTTCCTCTATTAATTTTTTCAAATCCGTAGTCTGATTATAATCTCCTTTCTCCGCCACAGTGAAAATTCGTGTATAAAATGGCACGCGAAGGGTACCACAAACGAAAGTCGAGCAGCGTTAAATTTTCGATTTTCGATTTCGATTCCGGCGTTCAAACATCGACTGCGGAATTGCTCGGTAATTGCTCGTACAGGCTGTGCACGTTTCGCGAATAGAGAAACGTCTCCGCTTCCACACGTGCATACGGTCTGGGAATTCGCCAACAGAAACAGAAACGGTAACGGCAACACAGCCGCAGCTGAGGCTCGTGTTTCAAAACCAATGGGCCAGTGTGTGCGTTTCCAGGTTGTTGCGCGACCCCCAAATGGAACGCTCTTTGCAATCCCGGAAACGCGCCTGCCGGTTAATTCGCAGCCTCTGCGAACACCCACGCGAATTTCGCGATGTACGTGGCCTCGATACGCGGGTAACATAGACCGAATATACCTGTTCCAGCTGTACGCTCGTAAAGTTTCCCAGTCACATATTCGTGAAGCACGTAGGATACTATATGAACCCTCCTGAGCGACAGCAAATGTCAAGCACGAGGTCGTCGTTGATGAACTAGGCTCTGTGATCTGATTAAATGGCGACGCTACCATTTATCTAAGCTGGTCACCCTGGATAACCTTGTCTGTGGTCCTTGTACCCTACTCATTCAGAAACATAAGGTCTGACTCGTATCATGGGCTCGTAGTGGCGTCTGAAACACTTTGAGATCTCCTGTAATCCTTCGTGCTCATAAATCTTCTGCCTGAATCGCTGATCTTACTTTTTGCTTCTGCGCGAGATGTTTCGAAACTGTTCACATTGTTTAGATCCTTTCTTTTGTATCGTGAAAATCTATTAGGTTGTTGCATATGAAATGTCCGATTTTAGAATGCGACTCTTATAAAACGTTTCGATCGAGAAATGCTGTGTGTTACAGTCTATAGGTTTATTATACATATAAAACTTTGAGGCACAAAGCTAATCCTTAATGTCCTATGTTCCATTTTAATTTAGATGTATAATTTTACTTTTAAATAAAGTTTATTTCAACGTCAACCAACGCGAATGTCATGTATTCCTTTTGTATGTCTGGAAAAATAACTTTTATGTGATTTTTGGTCAAAATGTGGTGATTAATTAACTTACTAATCGTTGATGGTAAAAAAGAATTATAAAACCAATAAGAGCCAACACAACTGTTAGGACGTGTGTGGCCAACTCGCGTGTCAATTTGAGTCTACGCTATTTTAAATGATGCCATCGCGTGTTTCCCAGCTGCTCGCTAATCGCAGTTGAGCACTGACAAGAGACAACAACAATACCTAAATTATTACAAAGATGGACGCGAAGATGCACTCGCTTCCGAGTACACCAGACCCAAAGGGATTCGCCTGTTTCGCCTGCGCCAGGCCTCGTCATCCTCTCGATGCATAATGAAACACATCGCGAAAGGTTCGTGGTTCCCGAAAGATCGATAACGCGCGACGAACTCGATTTTCCGCTTCCGAGCCGCCTCTATTCGTTCGGTGACGTAGGCGCAGGTTTTAGCGATCCCAGGTTGGAATACTCGGTTTTAATATGCCGGGATATACCGTTTCACGGAAAATTGGACGACCTAGTTTGCGGAGGAAAGGCGAGCCGAAACCGGGAATCTGGTTTGAAACGGTTTCGAATGTTTACGATGATCCGGGGACCCAAGATGCGCGCGGAGGAGAAAGAGGAAGAGGTCTTTGGACGATTTCCAAGGCTGATGCATCTGAATACAAGAGCCTCGGGTTCCGACTGCATCCAATAATTACATTTTTCAATTCCCGCCTCACTTCCGATTGCAAATGCGACGGAGACGAGTCAGAAATTTTGCGATTCGACGAATTCTCAATTTTATTTTACCAACTCTATTATCAAGCTCACGATGAAAAGAATTTTCTTAATTTTCAGCAGCTGTCTTCTTAATTATTTCATTCTAATGCAAAACATATCCTCGTATAAGATATACAAATAAAACTTGCCACAAATACGTGAAATTCTCCAAATAAAATTAATTGAACTTTCTTTCTATAAAATTTAAAATCGTGGTCGTCACATAAATGAATTTTAGAAAGTCCATGACTTTCCTCTGCTAAATCATTTTAGTATTTCACGAAGGAGGTTATCGAAATATTTGAACGATGAAGATGGGTAACGAAAGAAATGGTGATGAGCGTGTTAAGTGAAACGAGCGATCGCCGTTTATTTCGACCACGTTAAACACCGCGAGCAATTACTGCGGAGTTTTAATTAATTATCCGAGCCCCACGACGAATGCGAGAAAGATCATATTTGAAGATTCGCGGAACGGTTCGGAATCTTTTACGACATCCTCGAGCGCAGCACGGAGCGCGAAACGTGCTTTAAAGCTTGGTGGAGGAAGGAGTCTTTGGCCGACTTCCAACGCTGAAGTTCCCAAGCCTCGAGTTTCAACGGAGATCGTTAATTACGTTTTTCAATTCTCGCCTTTTTTGTCAAATGGAATCGGAGGAACGACCGCGTGCAATGGGAATACGTGCGGGAGGTTTGATCGAAAAACGGGTCGAGCTATTTCCATCGTTCAATGGTTAAAACAATCGGAACGCCGCGCCGGGGCACAAAGGAGGAAAAGAGAAAGCTAGAGATCGCGACTGCTCCGAATACGGAAAACTGTTTGCTGTTTCGAAACCGTTGTTTTAAGGCTTTAAGGGACGACTTCGGCGTCCTTACATAAGGGTCGAGGCTCTCGGGGGGCTCGTGAACGCGACCGAGCTTTTTTCGAGCAAGGACGCGCATCTAGGACGATTTATACAGGCAATGTTCGACGAGATGCTGCGATGGTAGGCGGAGATATCGGAAACCGTCGAGCAAAATTCATTACCTCATTAAAGAACAAAATATCTTACTCTCTAAAACACGCGCAAGATCGAAATTAACCCTTTGAACTCGGAGCTTTCACTCGAAAACCAGGCATTCCTTTCAACCCAGAATATTTCGTAATTTGTTCAAGAAGAACTTTAGTAATGTGATTAATTAATTAATGTAAAATATCACAAAATTGAAAATGAATGGCCGTCTGATAGAAGGACGTCAGGTAGATATCACCCAAGTTTTTTTCAATATGAAATATCAAGAAATAAATAAACTAAGAATGAAATTAAAAAGGTGTACTTGCAGCTTATGGATAAAAGATATCTTCAATTTTATCAATTTGAAATTTTGTAATAAATAAAATCAACTTGCAGTAAACATCTCCCCTCTATTGGCATAGCTGTCAATTTGAATCAATTTATACATAATTAAATAACGAGGTTCATAACCTCATTTATGAACGAGTGTTCATAACCTCATTGTCATGGACAATGGGTATGCCAATGATAGATACATATACACTTTTCCTGTACCTATACTTGGCCACCTCTTTTTATTGATATTTAATAGTCATTAATTTAATTTTTAACATTTTTATTATTTCATGTTCACTCATGAAAATATAAAAATATACAAAGTAATTGACTTTTTACATGAATTAAAAACTCATGTATTCACAAAACAAATTGGTTTTTTTCCGTCCTAAAATTTAATTAGACACCAATTTTTCACTTCTATTACTAAAATTTATTGATCGAGCATTTCTTAAATTATACTTATAATTGTTATTTATCACCACGAAAAGACGTAAAATGAGTTATAACTCTGGTCGATCGTATACGATCGACTGGCTCATAATGAGGACATGGCACATAGTGTGGGAACCTCTATCTTATACAGCAATCAAGAATATAAAATTTACGCCGGTTGAAACGATAATTAAAAATTTCCTGTTCGAACCTACGGAGGACTCGTGCGCCACCCACGAGTATAGTGATCGCGTGGTGCAAAGTCGGACCGATGTCCCCGAAATTAAGTCCTCCCGCGATGACTCGCCGTGGAAAGAATTCAGAATCGAGGAAATTCTGGCACTCGACTCGAAAATGCCGTTTTCACTCGTTCCCCATATTCACACCGGGACGACGACGCCATCTCGTCTAACGTTATTGCTTTCCGGTGGCCGTGCAGAGGGGATAGGGGTGGGGAAAACTGGTGGAAAACTGGGGTTGCGAAGACAAAGGACCGGGGGCAAATAGCGCTTTCGTCTCGAGCAGGTGAAAGGTCAATTCTCGCGTGTCAATATTGAACTACACGCTCCGCTATCACACGACTTTTTTCCTCGAGAGACAAAGGGCTATTCTTAAGCCCTGCCCCTTCCACGGAAAAAGGTGCACCACTCTGGGATCATGTTTGCCCGTAACAATTTCTGTCCACTTTCGTTGTGCACTTGTCAATTTGCGAGACGTCAAGACTTTTAAATTGAAGACCTTGAAGCGAGAGCTTCGGAGAAGACAAGTTGTTAGTAAAATGGTTGGAGAGTTAGAATTGTATCTGCTCATTTTTTACTGCAGATTTCATGCATTTCAGACAAAAATAAGTTAAACTTTCACTTAGGGGACCAAAAATTTTCAACTTCTCTGAATGTAATATTATACAATTCGATGAAAAAATGATAAAACTTTAAATTATAGTGCGAGGAATCCAAGACCTAACTTAGCCCTAGCGTATCCGCTCACTACATCATATCCGCCCCTATGTTGGAAACCAATATGCAATAAGCATTCTAATCTATCAAACGTATTTCAAATCGAGCAACTTTACTCGTGTATAACTTTTAAACGAGTGAACTCTGCACACTAGAACTTGGATTTCTCGCACTATAATCTAAAGTTTTATCATTTTTCCGTTGAATTGTATAATATTACATTCAGAAAAGTTGAAAATCTTTGGTCCCATGAGTGAAAGTTCAGCCCAAAAATGAATAGAAGAAATATAAAACTGTGAACACGTTACAAGAATTAAAGAATTATTTAACTCCATTTATATTTACCTCCTGTTTGTTAAAATTAACTTGGTCGATGTTTATGTTACATAAAGGTCCGTAGTCTATTTAGAAACAAAATCTAATGATCAAATAGATTAAAATAAGATCGTTCATTTCATTTTCAAATAATGTATCAACATACAGTCTACCAGCACTGTTTCCTCGTAAATAATGAAAAATGTGTGAAGTTTTTACGAAGTTACGATGGATGATGGTTAATCCAGGTTCGCTGGAGTCCGTCAGATCCATTTGAGAAAAATCAGGCAAAAACCGTCCGTCAGAGATCTAACGAAGAAACCAGCTGTTAATTACGGCCGTAAAAAATTGTCAAAGGAGAAGATTGGTATTCGGTGTTTATGTTTGCGATTGCCACGGTGCCAACCGAGGCATTAGGCCGCGGGAAAGAGGAAAATTAGAAAATCGGGAAACGCCAGAGGCTGAGAGCTTTATTCCGCGAGCACCGGATAGCGCTGGCTAACGTACACGATGCCGAGGCTCGCATACTTTTTGCATAAAACCATCCGGAAGCTGATATTTTTCGAACGGAGCCGGAAAGGCACGTGACTCGATTACGGGATATTTTAATCGCGATTGAACGTGTGCAACCTGGTTACACGGCGGAACAATTCTGTTTCAGATCGAGAGGAACATGTCGGTCGAGATAAGAGCGGGTCGACCAACAATGCCAACTATACCGCAGTCGAAGAGACCGACGATTTTAGTGTATCCAACAGGTGAGCGAATTAACGTGTCGCAGTCGTGTTATACCGAGTGAATTGCAGCTGGACAGCCCCATTTTGCATGAAATCAATTTTGCGTGACAGTGCCGGACTGCTGTGAATTCGGTGATTTCACGGAGTCAGCGACAAGCAATTAAAAATTTGTTGAAACTGACATTACAGAGAAAAATTTATTCGGCCATTTCGTCAACTTCTGCAGTTCTAGCGTTATTATTGCGGAAGGATATGATTGGAGTGGAGTTCTCTTTTAATTAAAAGACACAGCCTAGTGAAATAGGTAATTAAACTTCTTGAAGACTAATCATGTATCTGCGCAGAATAGTTATTGTATATAGAAATATTGACTAGGAGCAGCATTGCCAGATTATCAGACAACATATACATATATAAAAGTGGAACGTGAGTTCCCTAAAGAAAAACAGATATCTAAAATGTTAAAAGCATCATCAGTCTGCTCAGTTTCGGTGGAATAATTCAAACTGAGAAGTACTTAATTAAACACAGCAGGAAGATCAAGATATCTAGAAGCAGTACCCGCAGAATTAGTACATAGTGCATCTACGCTTCAAAAGAATTCGTAAATGAATCATGAACAGAATCATTGCCAATTACACAGTTCTCGAGAACGTCTGTTGCCTGAGGATTGAAGCGTCCAGCATCAAAATTTCAATTTCTAATTACGGTAGACCCCTGTATAACGCGATCAAGAACAGTTTAAAAAAAAAAAATGTTATTTTCCTCCTGGCTGGATCATCATTAGTTTATTGCTTATCGGTCCATTGTTCAGTTCCGTTGCATTGTGCTGTTCTCGTTTTCTATTGAATTCTTCGAACTGGATTATGCGGGTGATAGTCCATCTTCCATTGTGATAGTCCTAGCCATAATAGTTTAGTTGGTATTGTTTCCCTTCCGAACTATCTTTCACATTCTTCAATGGTTGAATTTTGCGGATGTTTCGCTTAGTTATCCGCTCGCATATTATATTTCGTATTATATCTTGTGGGTGAGTAACGTTTGCTTAATAAAATAGATTTCGCAGTACATATTCTCATTTATCTAATAAGGTTTCTGAATTCGTAGCGAGATTTAATAACTTTTCCTATACTATTCCTTAATTCTATCGCTCATGGTTTGACATAATAATTGATAGTTTAATAATTAAGACAGTTTCCCGAAAGAAACGCTTGTGCTGGTCACGAAGGAGTTTCGTTAACGATGCTGCGAGTTTAGAAACGACAGTAAAGTGTGCATCGGAGGAATCCAGCACGTTCGACTCGTAACAAGGCTAGCTTATGGGAGCTGTACGCCGCTGTTCCCCACATAGCTGATCGATGCAACATATTGAGCCGGGAAACCGTGCACCTGCGGGCACATCAAGTTATTCGCCAATATTCGAAACCCGGTGAAACGTAATTGGCATCGTGGAACTCAGCCGCGTCGATGTATCTACATGTTGCGAAAAAAGCAATTCCTTTCGATCATAGCTGAAATTGGAAGAAAATCATGCTTTTTTCCAGTGACTCCAGAGAGCATCATCATACCGATAGTCTCGTGCATCCTGGGATTCCCTTTGCTGGCGCTCATGGTGATCTGTTGCCTGAGGAGACGAGCGAAGCTTGCGAGGGAACGAGCCAGGAGGAGAAACTGCGATTTGGATCACGGGGCGCTGAGCCTCGTTCGTTTCAGTCCCGTTCATCGCTTAGGTGAGTTTTAAACACGGCGACGCGACGTTTTCTTGCCCTCGTTCATCGACGATTACCGTACTGCCACGGTGAAGATCCACCTTTATGCGAGTTCTAACGCGGAAACTTTCTGCGTCCAGGAAAACTGTTCCCGAGAGTACCAGTTCGTTACTTTCACCGAACTCGAGTTCGCATAACGGGGTGGTAGGGAATGGTCAAAATTCGTGTAGTTCTAAAATGGTATCAAATCTGTAGATTCCAAGGAATTGTAACAGCTGTGTGTGTAGAATATGGTTTGGACAAGTAGATGCAGCTGGGGATTCTTCACGTAGAATGATTGTGACCTTGGAAGAAATTCATGAACATCGATCAATCTTTCAGCGTTTACATCAGACAGCTCCCCCAACACGTTCGCTACCTTCATCGCAAAAATGTTTTATTAAATACACCGTACCTCCCTCATGAAATGCTAAAACAATTTACTAGAAAAAAGTGATGGACTGTCTGAATATTACGCTGCGTGCTACGAGTTTCGACAAAAAAGTAAGGGACTGTCGTAAAGATTGGGACACGTCTTGTTTTTTAGCTATAAAATTTCATAAGATGAGAATTACGCAAACAAATTTATACCGTCGGAAAGGTATAGTTGCCAGTTATATTTTCGCTGCAGAAAGTATAATGATAGCGTTATAAAGAGTTATAGCCAATTTTCTGAAGACAATGTTTTCGACAAAAAGAAATATTGCCATGTAAGTTTGGACACTCCAAAAACTCTGAAAAGTAAGTGTTGAAATGAAGTCAAAACGCTTTATACTCGATGTATATCAAGTATTTATTTCTTAGGACATATTTCTAGCGCGGGTCCCATGGAAATCACCAACACAAATTTCCTCGACACGGTTTTCACCGAGAACATTTCACCGACTCCAGATTTGACCGACAATAGCTTTGGCCGACAACGCCTTTAACCGAAAACGACTTTGATCGACAACGATTTTGACCGACAACGAATTTGATCGACAACGATTTTGGCCGACCACGAATTTGTCCGGCAACGATTTTGACCGGCAACGACTTTAGCCGACGACAGTATTATGTTACTGTTGGTTATTACTGTCGTCGGCTAAAATCGTTGCCGGTCAAAATCGTTGCCGGACAAATTCGTTGTCGTTCAAAATCGTTGTCGATCAAAGTCGTTTTCGATTAAAGGCGTTGTCGGCCAAAGTTATTGTTGATCAAATCTGGAGTCGGTGAAATGTTGTCGGTGAAAACCGTGTCGGGGAAATTTGTGTCGGTGATTTCCATGGGACCCTTCTAGCGCTTGCTTAGCATAGCTACACTGAGAAAAAGAGTTTGTTTATAAACAGAAATAAAGTTGACAACCATGACCTTGGTGTTTCCAGTGCGTTAATGTGGAAAAAAGCACTGTCCCAACTTATACGGTGCCCAACCTTTACGACAGTCCCTTATATCATATAAAAAAAATTCTGCTAAAGTAAACAGCGATAAACTGTGAATGTCACATATCTGTGACGACGGTAGCGAACGTATTAAAACGTCTTCTTGCGTTTTGCGATGACGATGAAAAGCGGTCACGGGATATTTGTATTTTAGCACCCCCGGCCTCATTAACAACCTGAGCAGCTTCCGTGGTCCCGCGTTCCTACTCGGTCGCCTCGGAACACCCACGTGCGCTTGAATGCGTGCAAATTCGTAGCATTGCGTTCGTCGACGAATCCGTAAATGGCGCTCGCATATGCGCATAAACGCGTGCGGATGCACGGGCCGCGATATCAACGTATAAAGAGAGCGGAAGAGGTATTAAACCAGATTGAATGTCGGCCTGAATATCCCGGTTCATGCGTCGATTCCAGAATGCTTGAAATTCAAACGCGATATATACTGCGATCAAGCGCGGTATCCGCCGACGAAACGAAAATGTTTAATCTTCTTCCGAGCCGTGTTGCGAAAGTAAACGACGTGTCGCATCGCGTCGGGAGCCGCGAACGCTTTTATCGGTTTCCTATAAATCTTGATCATCGGTGCCTCGACTAGGTTCGCGTGGCACTTCGGACACAATGATCTTGAATCGTTGATACCGTTTTTATCGTCTCGATAATCCCCGGCGATAAATAAAACACGAATCGCCGCCATTTTTTGAGCGATCGACGCAATACGCGGACCGGTGAAAAGATCGTAAATTTATACTGTTATGCCGTTTAAGCGAGACTCGAAAAACTGTTATGGTATCGACCGAGACTCTTGAAATGGCTGCGAATGAACTGCGGATTTGGTGCATTCGTGATAAAAGTGAGTGCATCGATTGCGGACCAATGAAAACGTTTAAAGAATTAGAGATACTGTTGGTTGTTCATAAACTGCCATATTATTCTTGACTAAATCATGCAACTGATAGTCGTCCATTTCTTCAATTAATTTCATTGAATTACGTGCTATGGAATAACTTTTATGTTCAAAATTTAAATAAAAGCGATACAGTATGTGCAGGCGGAATCGTTCAGAGAAGAAATAAATGACTATGTAGAATCTGTACCATGCATACAATTCTTATTTTGCATAAAAATCCGCAGTTCAGTTGTGAGGAGCCATTATTCCGAATAAGTTTCACGAAGATGTGATATTTCCAGCTGCTATCCGTTCCAGCCACATTTTCGGCTCCATATCGGTTTTGAAACGGTTCCAGGATGGATTCCCGTATCGTCGTTTGCGTAATTGATATCGCTAAGTACTGTAGCTGCAGATCCCTGCATGCATGGTTTTTACAAAATTATTACAGAAGAAGAAATTTATCCACGGTATCGATTTCTAGTAAATTGAATAAAGCAGCTACATATTTTTCATGTTCATTAATATATTATATTATTGGAACTAGAAAGAATAAATGGAAGTTTCAATTTTTATTTCCTCTCGTGAGTAACGAACTGAATGGATAATATCGACGTTCGTAACATATTTTCCTGTGTTTCTTTATACATATAGAAATAAACGAATCAATAGAATGCCGTGTTGTTCGACCATGTTATACTTCATTGGCGAGAGTAGTGGGAGTTCAGAATAAACTTTACTGCAGAAAATAGACGAGAATCGATTTTAGAACCGCTTCAGAATCGATGTATGCAAACAAAAATAGATAGCAGTTGGAATATCTATTTCGAATAAAAGTTATTTCTAACTGTTTTAATCAGAACTTCAATAAATAACAGTTCTACACAGTGTTTTGTGGAATCGTTTGAAACCTTGCTACTTCCGATCAACAAGAATTAACGTAAACCTATGCCTCTATAAACGGGAAAACCATTTGCAACTTAGATTTAAACCGGTAAAATGGACTCCGGTAATTATCAAATGCTGAAATGAACAGTGTCGATGCTGAAAGAACTAAAATACATGTCCCTTATTTCATTCTACCCCGTCAAGCGCAGCGTCTAAAGAGGATTTAGGTAAAGCATCTTCATCCTGGTTTGTTGCTTGATTTCGTCTCTAGAGACGCTAGAATTTTCTGAGAACCGGCGCGGTTCGTTTTCCTTAAATGCACATGCATTCTGCCCGCCGCCGTCGCCGCTGCTGCAGTTGCATACTCGGCATAGAATTTAATTAAAGTTTCACCAGAAAGCCGAAAAGGAACGCGCATTAGAGAGAACGAGAATTAACAGCCGTGGCGAGAGATGATTGGTCGCGGTGAATCGGCGCTGATCTGCATCGAAATATGTTCTTCGTGGTTGAACCGGGTCGACGTGGGCCTGAGCCCTTTGCTATACGTTTTCAGCTTCTCGCTCTTCGTGTTCCCGATGCAAAAGCATGAATCAAATTAATCGATATCGTGATCCGCATGTAGCTGAACCTCGACTCGAAATTCGCTCTGCAAGCCTGGCAATGTACGTTTCACTTTATCTCGCATACGACTGTATTCTAACTACCATAATAGCGCGGCAGTCTTATATCGTTTTCGCACGGGGTGCGGCATTTGAAATGGGTCACATCTCGCTTGCTGTCGATGATGGAAACAATTGCATTCGATGAACATTATTTGGTTTCCTGGAGTCTGCAATTTATCTATATCTAATTTTGTGGATCCTAAGCAACGTCAATTTCAAGTCTCATTTTTATATATTTCTGCTCTAGCTTGGCATTAATCATAACTAAATTATAAATAAGAAGTTTATACCCAGAAGACATGTGGATATTGTGTCATACTTTTTTAAACAAATATTTGGCCTTATATCACATGCAGAGTTAATAGAATGAAAAGATTCTTTTGTTTATATTATGATAGGGCGTTTCAAGACGAGTGCAATGATCTATATTATAGAGGTCGTTCAAGGTCGTTCAAGGTCAACCGCAATGACGAGTTTCACCCGATTCATTTTCTCCCATCATCGATAACAAGCGAGATATTCGGGTGACCTGTTTTAAATACTCCGCTCTGTATACGTTCGAGTGCAATTAGTATTCCTGCTGCGTTCTCGCGCTTTTATTCGCGGGTTTGCTTGATAATTCGAGTTCTTCTTAATACATCTAGGGTGCAAATTAATTCGTGGCCATTGCAACTAAACAATTAGAATCCGTCTGGTTTGGTTCCTGTCTCTTCCAATCAATGCAGACAGTTTTTATTCTGCATAAAAATTCGCAGTCTATTCATAATAAATATAAGTCCAGCATCATTCGTTTGAAGACATTTATAAAGTGCCAGAAACTCCACTCGAGTAATTAAAGGTTAGAATAATTTTGGTTTCCTGCGAACGACAAAGGGCAGCGAATTAATTTGTAGTCAACAAGATGAAGTATTCTGTTCCTCGGGTAATTATAATTTGATTTCTGTGTAACAGTGGGAATTGATCGTCCAACGAGAGCGGTGTCGCTACGAAGCGATCGAGATTCCCGCACGTTTCCGTCGTTGGAATTGGATACGGTGGTTGAAGAGAGATCGGATCCTGAACAGAGCACCGCACTAGAACTCAGCAGTCCAGACTAGCATCCAGTTTTGGTACCGCCCAGGTTGAACTTTTGCTCACGTCCTCTAGCACCAGTAAATCATAATTCATCTTTAGCCGCAAATATCTTTTAAACGACCCGCCGAAAGCATAGAGCGCCAAGGAATCTAGCTTTTCTTCTGCTGATACGGCGCTGTCGAGCGAAATTTCACTGCGCACACATGTTCTGAACAGTTCCTACATTGCCGACATCGGATCACGTTCTGTCGGAAATTAGGGGATTCCCACTTTGACGAGACACTGGCATTGGCATCTTCATAACAAAATTTTCGGTACATTTTTTAAATAAATAATTTTTAAAAAGCTCGTTTACGCGCGATTGGATTCGCGATTAAAGACCACGCATTTTAAAAAAATTTTTCTATTAATATTAAAGGAAATATACATATACTATTGAGGGCTGTTTCCTTCCTTTAACATAGAAGATTGTTAATCAACAGAATATCTGTCAAATATTTTTTCAAACTAATAGGAAATATTTATTGACATCCAGGAAATATAGAGACATTTTTCTCGCGAGCAGAAATACTAATCTTATCCACCAATTAATTACGATGAATCAGAATATACTAGGCCTTCTGCATTCTTCAATAAAAAGTCTTTCCAATATATTGTTTTCATAGACGTTAGAGTAGAGAGACTCCGTGAATCCCTCTACTCTAACACGAATCTTCATTTTCTAATGATCAATCATTTTTTTGTTTTTCAGGTCTCCCCGACCAGCGAAATCGGCGGTACCACTGCCTGTAGATCACAGTCCATTGTGGACGGCTTTGACGCACGCGAATTCCGCGACGTCGGTTCTCGGAGACACCTAGCAGGAGGTTAATGAGGGCGGCTACATTGAAGCTCTCGTCCTCGACCTACCGATCATCTACTGAACATTTCAACGAACGTGTCCGCTTCAACAGGATCAAGATTTGTCTGCGTTCGATTCGAAAACCACTGGACTATACTAGGAAAAGTGCCACAACATGAATTAGTTTCAAAGAATGCATGCGCTGCGAAACAGAAAAATAATAAACTATCAAAACTGTATAAACGCGTCCGAGACGCCCGACGTAAAGGAACTAAATTTTTTACCGGCATACTTGTCAAGCACGCTGTAGCCATCCCGCTTTTTACATGATGAAATACGTGTACACTGCGAGTGTGTTAATGTAAATACAAATTTGTTAACATCGTGTACAAAAAAGACAAAAAAGAGAAAGAAAGAAAAATAAACGATCGAAGTATATAAATAAAGCATTATAAACAGTAGTATTGCGTACGCAGATTCACTGTCCATTTCGCGAACGAAATTCATCAATCTATGTATTATATATACATGTCGAGCATGGGCTAATTACAGCGGTACTCTCGTGTCTATATCATTTAAACTAATTAATGCTTATCATTTAGTGTTTCTGTGTATTGTTCTATTATGTTTAAACGAATTATGTATACATTCGCACGATTCTCACGACATACAACTTCCAAGACCTGAGCACAGCAAACTAAAAGTAACTTACGCACAGTGAACAGTGTGTATAATACACGTGAAAGTTTTCCAGAATAAATGACTACACCACTACGTTCCAGTTATTTAAAATCCAGGCGTCGCTCGTCCCCTTTTAGCTGCCTTTTTGAGTTTGTTCACTTTTTTGTCCTTTTTCCTCTTCATGATATTCTCTTGCCGTTTCTCCTGCCTTTCCCGAATTCCCTTTTGAACGTTCTCTAGCCTCGAATCCCACTTCTTGGTACTGTGCTTCTTTTTTTGTTCCTTTCTGTTTATCGTTCGTTTTAACAAGTCAGGATTGTCCTTCACCTAAAAAGAATAGAGCGATATAGACACACAGATACAAAGCTGCGAATAGATGCAAATTTATTCCAATTTTTTCCATTTACTTTTTCTCCACTGGCTTTCGCTAAAACAGCGTTCCAGGCTTGCTTCTCTTTTATTTCTTGAGCCTTCTCTGTTTCACCCAACTGCTCCATTTCCTTCAACTTCTCTTTATTCTGTTTCAGTTGGAGCAAAATCTTCTTCGGATCCTTTGCATTTTTGGGTGGTTTCTTTTTAGTTCCAATTTCAGAAAAATCAAACTTGCTAAACACCATTTTTCCTTCCGAATTAAATACAGGCTTAGGCCTGGGGATCTTTGGCACTTCGCCGTCCTCCTTTTTGATTTTAGACCCTCTGGTTGCGTTTTGCTCTGTTTTCACCATTTTTCTTTGCATTATGCGCTCTTCTCTCTTTGAAATTTTTTTCATTTTACTCTTTAAATTTTTCTTCAACTGTTTATCTTTGTACCCCAATCTTTTCACGTTTCTCAAACCTTCGAGTTTCGCGTGTAATTCTTCAAATGTATTCGCTCTTTTTGCTTTTCCGATGGCTTTCGGAAAACCTTTAGCTTTGGTAAAAAAAAACATAATCAAATTCGACAAATAACAAACGATACAGGAATCGTATAAATGTTACAGAGAACCTACCTTTCGACATGGTTTTGACATTATGTGTTACGACTTTACTGTTTTCGTCTGAAATGAATAAATATTTGTTTCTGTCATCGTAGTAAACATTGTATAGATTTCTAAGGTTATGCTATCGTTTTATATTTTTACCTATTTTTGATCCAGGAAAAGGAGTTTTCGAAAATATATTTGTAATAAATTCGTTTTCCTGTTCCAACAATCGTCTGACTAGATTCTTGTCAAATGGCTTTGACATTTTCAACTGCATATTTGTTGGAACGCACGTGTATAACAACAAAATAAATAACACACAGAGTCACAAACAGACACGTTTCCAGGTCCAAAAAACCGGAGATAGTATATAGAGTAGGTTAGAAATTGCACTCTACTGCGCAAACTCATAAACAACTGGCACCTTGCGTCTTTCTAATTATCACACAATTCAATTATTAAGCTAGTGCGTATAAAATGTCCAAATTTAGAATAAAGCTCTTGATTATAAATATCTTTCTGTTAATATCTTCAATTCATATTCCAACGAGAAAACGTTAAAAATGTCTGTTGCGCCATCTAAATAATATAAAAATGAGGGGCTTTGTGCTCACGCCCGGGGTTTAGACGGAATTCATTTCTCTTTCTTAAACAAACCTAATTTCATTATTGGACGAATTCTAAATCATCCATGCAAAAAATGATGTAGGTTCTGATCCATGCGAAAAATGATGTAGGTTCTGAGTCAAGCTAAAAGATGATGTAGGTTCTGATCCAGGCTAAAAATTGGCGTGAACAAACTGGTCCTAGATAATGCTTCAAAAAGAAATCAATTATAATGGAATGCATCACTTGATACAACGCTTTACAAATTACATATTTCTTGTATTAACTTGAAAAACACGCAATGAGATGTTACAGTCACAAACACAGTCTAATTAAAAAGAATAGTTAAATGGAGGGATTCAAAATTTATGTCGCAACTTAACATCGCACATTTACATAAAAAATGCTTCCTCAATTAACATCTGTGGTCTTAGAAAAATAAGGACATGCTCACGCAATAGATACTTGTCAAATTTCTTTTCAATTGCTAATGCATCTCTGGCTGAGAAATCAATTATAATGGAATACATTACTTGATACAATGCTTTACAAATTACATATTTCTTGTATTAAATTGAAAAACAATCAATGAGATGTTACAATAAATTTAACAGATACGAGAATGTATCTTAGTCACAAACGTAGTTTAATTAAAAAGAATACTTAAATGGAGGGATTAAAAATTTATGTCGCAACTTAATATCGCACATTTACATAAAAAAGGCTTCCTCGATTAACATCTGTGGTCTTAGAACAATAAGGACATGCTCACGCAATAGATACTTGTCAAATTTCTTTTCAATTGCTAATGCATCTCTGGCTGACATGAAATAAGCATGACAGTACCTTATTTCAGTGTCTGGTATTTGCTTTATAAAAGTTATGCATATTGGATGATAATCTTTGAAAAGAGTTAATATTTCCTGTGTCCCTAAATCTGGATGAATATTTGCTATAATCACTTCTTGAGCTTGAGCAATTGTCTTTTTATTATTGTAGGTCAAGGAAGGAACTTCATCTTCGATAAGAGAATTCACCATTGTCGTTGAATTATTGTCAGAAATTTCAGAGCTGACCACAGAGCTGCTCCTTTTTTTGTTATTCCGTTTCATCTTCAGCAGTTGTATCAAACTTGACGTTGATGCAATAGAAGAGTTATGATCACTGTCTCTTCCATTGACCAGATCATTAAAATCAGATTGCTTGTCATTTTGTAATTTGTTGCTGGATCCTTTGAAATTGAAGAGACTGGGTATTGTGGATATCTTTATTTCCTGTTTCTTCTTCTTAGCAGAATGAATTTTGTGTTTATGTTGTAATATCTTAATGGACTTATGATTCTTAAAGCCATTCAGGCATTTTATGGTGTCTTCTAAATTTTTATATTGTACAAAACATAAACCATATCGACCATTGCGAGCATCTACAGACACAGTTCCATAAACGGAAAACATCTTCTGGATTTCGTCTATACTTAATCCATTAAAATTCGGGAAATGTATCACATACGAATCACCTCTTATATCGTAATACTTTTCATAATCCATATTGGTATAAGACTTTCCACAGTATTCCAGTACAAAATAAAAATATTCTTTCGTTTTGACACTGTGTTATGCTCGTGTTGTTTGTTTTGTTTGTTGGTTATATTGTCCACGAGCACGGTATACGTTTCATTCCGTAAATTTTTGTACCAACATAACTTTGTCCCATCAACCGTAAGAAAATATTGTACGATAATAAAATATCTATAAATAAAAATTCGATGTTTATATTACAATTTATTACAAAGTCTGCTGAGGAACGAACCTCGCTCCGAAACAGTCAGAAACAGTGCACAGTACTGTACTATGGTTGAGATTGAGAGATACGTATAGATGTCACTGAAATGCAACCTCAAATCAAAGTGCTCCCATCGTAAGGATAACTCGTGAAATTCTAAAATAGTACCGCAATTTAAAAAATCATTGAAACATAGTTAGCAATTGTTTTATAGTAAAATAACTTTCTCCGTTTCGAGTGACAATTTCCTTTACTGTAATGCAAAATTACTTTATCACGTCTAGAATGTTCGATAAAACAAGACTAAATAATAAATATCATAGGCAGAGACTTGAAACACTTGAAATTTCAAGCTAGAACGTAATTAAAAGCAAGGACAATCGAACGTTACAATCGTCTGTTCATATTTTGCCGCGCAATAAAAATGGCCGACCGTGCAGCCATGTTTGCGGTACGGGCCTGCGCACTGGCGGGTCGTAATTTACATTTCCCGAGCCCAAAGTCTCCTTGTTTTATCTGCACAGTGTTCGCAAAGTAGGCGAGATCGCGCTAAACCGTTCAGTTTCGGCTATTTTTTCGGCAAGTTTTCGCGCGGGAACAACGTTCAGCGAACAGCGTTCGAAATCGAACGGCAACGGCGATGGAAAAAAAAAGAAGTAGAAATGGGCGGAGTTTGCGCCTGTGGTAATAACACGTAAAGGTCGTGGTCGGTTGGTTCGAAGGATATTCTCACAGGACTGCGATCAGAATTTCCACGCTGTGTGGTTTTTCGAGGAACAGGTGTTGGAAGCTAGTCGAGATTCGAGATTCGAAAGGTGTCCGCGATACAGGTTAAGGAGGACGCGGCTACGAAAAGGCGGCGAGGTCGCGTCGTAAATAAAGTGGATGCGCACGCGGACAATCCACGTGAGACAGAGAGAGAGCTCGGCGAGTGGATTGGTCGGACGAGGAGCGCGATGAGTCGGGCGTTCTGATTGGCCGACGGCGGCTGTTATGGCCGCCGATTAGCGCACGCACGCACAAACACCGAGGCGGCCACGGTGCCTCGCACACGGATATACGTACACGCGCGTGCATCAGGCCAGGAGCATAGCAGTCGCTCGCGGCCGAGAAGAGTGAAAAGAGCGACAGACAACGGTCGGTCCGCGCGTTGCCTTCTAAGGCGGAGGGAGAGTTGGTGTGTGACGTCGTTCGTGCGCGGATGGCTCGAGGAACGCCGCCGATTTTCCTCAGCTTCGACCGAGTATCCTTGCCGAGCGTTCGAGAGACCGAGTGAAAGGAGAGTGTGCATGCGGACCGGCCGCCGCCGACGCCGTGACCGTCGACACGAAACCGCGTATACGTAAAACCCGACAATCCGTCAAGTCCGAAGCTGCACCATTTTCGTCATCCTCTTAGCGTGTATACCGAGGAAAGGTAAACCTAGAGAGAGAGAGAGAGACCACGATTATTTTAAACTGGAACGTGTTCGGGTAGCCCGTGTTCACGAACGAGCAGATACAAAGACAAAATAAAAAAGGATATACGAAGGGCACCGAGAAAGGTAGCGGGAGACGGAGATAAAGAACCAGACACGAGCGAGAAACGAAGACGCGAACGCGGAGTGCGCGCGAGAGAGAGAGAGAAAGCGAGACGGCCGAGAGAACCGATCGGAAAAGAGAAGGCGAGAAGAGAAGCGAGTTAAAACGCCAAACGAGATACGTAAGAGACAAAGGCCGCGGCGGCATAACCTCCAAAACGACTGTGGCGATATATCGTGCCCGCGCGTTTCATCGGATCCCTCCGCGGTTTTCGTGGACCGTTCTCGCCCGACGATCACACATTCGATATTCGCATTATTTACGAGAGATTATATTTTTACAATGTGCATGCCTGCCGCTGTTGCTGCTACTGCTGCTGCTGCCCGGGGCTTCCATATACGAAGTGTCGCACGAGCGAGATAGAGATAGAGAGAAAGAGCACGTGTATGCGACGTATTTTCAATCGAAGGTATACAGAAAAAAAACAAACAACGCACAGGAATCGTCGAAGTCGTTTCAAAAGTGAACGAGCGGGACGGTTGTTTGTATGGTCGTGTTTTTCCGCGACACCTGGTATACGATATATAGACCGTAGTCCGCGAGTGTTGTCTACTGTGTAAACGAACTCGACATTGCATCGACAACGAGGAAACTTAAGTAGAAAAATAGAGAACCGAGGAAGAGAGAGAGAGAGGCAGAGAAATATATATACGAGAATAGAGATAAAATAAAAAAAGGAGGAGGATAACATACCATCGCTGCGGTCCACGGTTGATGGATGAAACTAGCAGGATGCTGCAACACGGTGGATCAGGTGTTGGTCTGATGGGTGGCAATCAGGGACAGGGGGCCCAAAACACCGGCGGATACGGAAGCATGGGACCCGTCGACGCAACCGCGACGCAGGGTCCTGATCCTGCTGCGGACGCCAGGAAACAGGATATCGGCGAGATCCTTCAGCAAATCATGAATATCACCGACCAGAGTTTAGACGAGGCACAAGCAAGGTAGATTATTCTAGTCGACATCCGATCAGCCGCCATTTTTAACGCCAGAACTGCCGGAGTAGCCGCGGCTCGAACAACCAATTTCGAACAATTTTCCCTCGCGGTTGCTTATTAAATTGAATTCATTCTCCGAAAACTCGCGACGATCATTAACTAGATTTTCCGTCATCGTTTTGTTATCAAAATTACCCCTTCCCTTACCGATTATAGTCGTTCAACGTTGCACTTCCTCAGTGTACCAATGGCGACAATAGACAACCGTCAAAATTTTGCATTCGTCCATGACTTTAGTCGTTCTGGTACGTAACAGAATTATCTGTAATGGTTTTTAACCAGATTACATATCAAACGGATCACTGAAAAATCGTAGCGATTGTTAATGAAGTTTTCAGTCTTGTTTTTGTAGCTATGTTAATCCTTTACTTACTATTTATAGTCACTCGACGTTGCACTCACACTGTTTAATAATGGCGGCTACAGCCACTCATCAAAATTTTGTATTTAGCAACGATGTTAATGTATCATGTTATATTAATGGTTTATCCACTGGAAACCTGCTCTACTCTTCGGAAGAAGACACTTGAAATGTCTTCACAATCATAATAGCTGTCCACCCCACTCCTGCGTTATACACACGAGCTGATACGAGCGGGCTGGACAACTGTTATGAGTGTGAGAGTGTTTCAGCGTATTCTTTTAAAAAACAGGCTGTGACAGGCTTCTCGATGTCTGTCCTATACTTGAGAGGACTTTAATCATTTTTTTTTCAATAAATAAGACGTTACCTAAAATTCGAAAATCAGTGGTAGTATTATCTAAATATTAGTGAACCATTCTTTCCAAGATCTTTTTGATTGAACATCAATATCAAAGAACTAAAACATTATTTCCGCGCGGTGTGTAACGTGTCAATTCGAGATAGCTTAAGGATTAATTACAAAACGTGATGGTCAATTTCCGCGCAATAATCACCCAACTACTCGGCAGTTCTAGTATGATCAATCAACGCATTCGCAACGTTCGTAACGACTGCGCGGTGATTTCATTCTCACGCGTTCCGACGCATTGTTTCGCGAAAAATATTTGCATTAGACGAATCGTGGTGGCATTACGGATCGCTCTGATCTCACGTTTGTTAGTACATGTATCGAGAAAATTGCGATGTGAACGGATTACGTTGATCGTCTTCGCGACGCTCGCGAGTTTGTTACCTTGCAGGTCTAACGCCGGACATTGCTTTTACGAGGTCTTCTTAATATTTTCTATCACCGGTTGAGCCGTTAAGTGACGGTAGTACCCGTGTACGCGTGTGTTGGTAATGACAAGCTGTAACACGCAGCTTCTTGTGAACAAGCTCGGCGATAAGGCCGCGTTTATCTTCGCGTTATTGGTCCATGATTGTTCAACGTGTGCCAAAACGTTGACGCGTCTCACGCGCGCAAACACGATCAACGTTATTTTCGGATGTATCCGATGTTTCGTTATTTAAACGCCGAACGTTTCTGTTTCTGTTGCGCTCGCAGGAAACACACGCTGAACTGCCATCGAATGAAGCCGGCCCTGTTCTCGGTCCTGTGCGAGATTAAGGAGAAAACAGGTGAGTGCTGCTTCGCATCGGCACCCGGCGCCTTCCTTTGCTCAGGCCGCTCATGCGATCGTGCGTCACTAATTGTACTTCAATATTTACCACCGGCTGAGCCTCCCATAAATTAAGATACGTCGGTCCGCTGAAAATCTGCGGTTTATCTCGCCAACTGCTCGCGCAACAATTTCTTAACACTTTGCCTATCTTTTTAACGCTAGAAACTGCCTGCGCCGAGACCAACATATCTCAAACGTCTCGAAAAACTTTGTGCTGCAATCTCCAACACGTTAACTGCCGAACAATCATCCTCAAAAAACAAAGTAGTTCATTCATTGTATTCAAGATTGTATTGTTGATTGACTTATCATAGACATTACTTCCTGAATTGTTCTACATCGTACAAATTCCAATGATTCCAAATTAATACACAGGAAAATTTATCAATATCAAAATTGTTTTGTGGATTAATCATTAATTAATATGACAATGTTGACTGGCGTCTCACAGTGCAAAGAGTTAATACATTACGAGAGATAGAGCAATTTTATTCGCAAACAAGGAAGTTGCATTGAATACTACAACCAAAGAATTTCCTCTGGAGTCATTGCTCGGGAGAAGATTGATTGAACATCACCCACACACACTTAGCGCATTGATTAAGAAGCGTCAAGTTCATTGCGCCGCAGTTGCCAAACAAGATTAAGATTCGGAATGCGATAAAATACTGAAATCATTCGGCATTGATCTGTTATTTCCGACAATCTGTCGTATCGGCCAGTCATCGTCGCCGGAAAGCGACGATAACCAGCTACCGATTAAATAGACGCTGACGAGATAAGAGGAGGGAGCACACTCCATAAAAGTGTACGGACGATCACCTCGTAAACTCTTGTGCACCGACCGCCTCTAGGAGTCGTTCTAAACAATCCCAGAAATTCCTAGAACAAGAGATCCATATCTAGCCGAGAGAGGGATGAAAGAGAGTGAGAGAGAGACCAGGAGGCTGTTGATACATTCCCCGAGCGTGGCGGCGCAGGGTCGACCCCTGCGCCTATTCGAAACTCGTAAACATAATTTTTATGCGATGTTTGGATTACTTTTACGCGCGGATCAAGAGACCACGAAACGCGCAATTATTTTTCGGGTGCGAGGGGTGGCTTGGCTCAGGCTCTGTCTCTTTTTCTCTTGATAGCCTAGCTAGCTAGCTTTGGCTGGCTTCTACTCGGCTTGGTTCAAACAGATACTGGGAGCAAATCGGGGGGCTGAGGCGGAGAGAAGGAGGTGTGTGGGTCGGCTACCCCAAAAGTAGTTTCTGCCTGGTCGCTTGATGGGGGTGGTGGGGCCACCACGCCCCTCATGCTAAGCCACCCTCTTTCACGTCGTTCCGCCATAAGTATGTGTGTATACCCTACACACAGCTTTCTCTCTTTCTCTCTATATCCTCTGTGTCTCATTCTCTCTCTTTCTCTGCCTCGCTCCCCTTTCCATTCCTACCGTCTCGCCATCGGCCAGTCTCCTTTCTCGCGACGAGGGTGGTATTGTGCTGGTCGAGGGTTCGACGTCGACGACATTCCACGAACAGCGTCCGTTGTATATGTCCATTCGATAAAAATTCGAAAGGGCGCAGCAAACCGGCTCCCATTGTCGCTGTACCAATGCTCTCCTTTCCCTATGCACACGACCTGAAAAAATTGATCTACCCTTTAAACGCAGCCGCGGTTATGGTTAACTTCTCTTCGGAAGGGGGACGCAGCTTACCCTCGACTGCAAACCTTAAAAACAGAAATTTATACAAACAATTTGTACTGTTGTCGATTGTACGTTCTTTGTTGTGAGTAGACCTGCAGAACCTAGCTCTGCTATTATCTTTTACTAGAGAACAAACAGGGGATGCTACTCCTTAAACAGATTCAACATGATTATTCCACAACAGTCCCCTATTTGCAAAGCTGTCGGAAAAGATTCTGGCAACTGATAGGAAAACTGAAATCTACCAAAACTCACAGCTCGTGGATGCAAGAATCTACCATCACAATTTCGCGGGTTTTTAGGTCCGTAGTGGGTTTGATCGTCGGATAACGCGAACGAATTCTTTGCGGGCGCAACACTTTGCGTAACGCTCGGCGACTGAATGGGCCCGTGGCTTAATCGGCACTCGTGAAAGAAAAGCGAGAGTCGGTCCTGACTCCCTTCATGGTGGCGAAGATGAAAACGGAGGGTGCGCGAACGGCGGTGGAGAGTATAGGAGGACGAGGACTCGGTGGAGGAGGTGGAAGATTTACGTAAACAAAAAAGGCGTCGAAGTGTGATGAGCGCGCTCAAGAGGATGACTCGTTTTAATGGTTCTATATTCTTTATGAGTCCCGTTGCTAAGTATACACCGACGCTCGTTCGTCGTCGAGGTGGACACATGGCCGTGTGATGGCAGACGCATACATGTGCGCTTCTCGCGTTAGGTCAGAGACGAGAGTGTACCGAGAAAAATGTGTATAGGGTAACGGAGACCGAGAGCGAACGAGGATGAAGGGAGCGGAGGAGAGGGCCACGCTTGTAGTAGAGTTTATGGGCAATAGCTGACGAGGCAGTGAAAAAGTACTAAAACCAAGAGGAGCAGATAAACGCTATGTTAAGCAGACCGTTTTACCAACCATTTAATATAATCGGACCCCCCTCTCTCTCTCCCTCTGCCGCGGCTCGGATAACTTCGGATCAGGGCCGTCCCGAGTCAGATTTCTCCCCATTCGACAGATTTTTTTCTCCCACGTCACTCTATTCGCTGCCTGTAAACCTCGCAGCTTGCACTGCCGTTGTTACGATTTGATTACATCTTGCAACCCAACGGAAGTGAATAAACCATAACTCGAGGCGAAGCTTCTGGGGATTTTACGCCAATCATTGCCAGTAACTTGTTCCTAGCTTGAAGCGGTAGCGCAATCTCTACTGGCTGAAACTGTTAAGTCGGACCTATGGATTTTATGCAGCTGCGATTAAAATGAATACGTAAGATACAATTGACTCCAGGAGAATCTAATTTCTACTTGTTTTGTGCTCCTTACAATTGCTTCACAGCATGTTCTTGCTTAAAGGTCCCCAGTTTAGTTGGAAAGGTAATCTCTCATAGTTGAGACTCCAATCTGTACTTTTAAAATACTCGTGTACGAATCATAGTACATAGCTTCGAGTGCAATGGGTTAATCTTGCATAGAGATCATCATCTCTGGTCACTGTGGCCAATCTCTAGATTTAGTAACCTTCAGAAAGCTTATATATACAACGTGCAAAAATATGCGATAATAATAAATCATTTTTACAACATATCATAGTCCAAGGTTCGCTTAACAAATGCACAAAATTCATGGTCATATCGTCGATATGATATCGGTTAGCATGTTCTTTCATGGCCGTTGGCAAGACAATATTCGCGTTTCGAGATGGCTATCGAGATACGGGAAAGCTTTCGATCAGCTGATAATTCGGCTATCAGCCGCGGTGGATCCGTTTTTAATGGACTGTTTGACGGTCTTTTTCTCATTCATTTGAATATCTCGCATTGTGATCGATAGCCTCGAGGCGACGACGATTTGTCACGGTCACCGATGTCGGCTACTCTCCGAAACGCCATGGTGATCTTCGAGAACCTGTTTCGGACAATCCCGTTTAGACCGATTTCCCATGGGACTCACGAGAGAGGATCCCGATGGGTAGAGAGCGGCGTGAAAGAAATGAGAAGGGACAAGAGCGAGAGAGAGGGAGGGAAAGGGACGAGCCCCGAAATCCGCGGGATTTCTCGAACCCGTCTTTTTCGACCAACCCCTAATCCGTTTTTCCCTCTCCTCCATCGCCGGGAGATCCTCTGTTCGGATAGTGGCTCGCAGCGGTGGTATAATCGTTGCTATGCCACATATAGCGTCCTCCTAAAAATATTCCTGTCTCGATAGGTGGGCAACGCGTTGCTCCTTTCGACGAGAAAAAACTCTTCGAACTAGTCATTCGCGTTGATTTAGCGTCGCGAACTTTCCCGTTTTCAAAAATTGAGTCAAATCATAGCAATTTATTTAACCCCACAGGGACCACATCCGTACACGATACCGTCTCTGACGAATTTTTAGAAACTTATACTAAGCAGCTGATATTTATGCAAAATATACATTTTCTGCTCGCATTGCAACGAGCCGGAGTGGAATGGAAATTAATTTTCTTTCTGAATATGTTTAATAGGTTGCAAATAATGAAACAGTATCTTTAAATTCTTGTGATATTTTTACTCTTTCGACTTATTTATCTGCTACTATTTGCAATTTTATTCATGTTCATCTGATAGATTGAGTAAACAGTTTGAAGAAAGCTCCAAACAGGAATAAATTCTATCATTGTCTAGAGGGTTTCTCATGGCAAATACTGTGCGTATTCGATCTAAGAAAACGGAACTGTGCTATCTAAGAAAATGAGGGACGGGGTTAAATTTGCTTTTTCCAAGTCGGTTGGATTTAGAGGACATCGATAGTATCAGGCCGTATTCCAAAAAAATTGATTTACTGCGGGTTCGATGGTTTGTGAGACGGTTTCGCGTCGGGGCCGGCCTGTTCGCATTCGATACGGTTAATTCGCGGAGCAGCGGCCGGTGATTCGCTAACGAAGCAAAGAGCAGTATCGATTGCCGGGCTGGCCGGTCGTCCGAGTCGTGGTCGACTTTATTTATCGTTTGTCAACGCGTGTAACGCGCGCGAGTTCCGAAACGCGAGTCGATTGGGCTGCAGTCCTCGACGCTTTTCCGGCTGTGTGCTCTCTCTCTCTCTCTCTCTCTCTCTTTCTCTCTCTCTCTCTCTCTCTCTTTCTCTGTCTCTCTCTCTCTCTCTCTCGATTTATCGTCATTCAATTAAACCGGGCACCGTGTTGCCCCCTAGGCCATGTTACCATTCTAGGCGCTATCGAAAACGACGTCTCGTCGCGGTCGCGTTTCGGCGTAGCAATTAAAAATCCATACTCGATTTGGCCGTGGTCCAACAGCGATTTTGCGTTGCTGCCACCGTCTACGTTGCCGTAAGTGTTTTTCGTGAAAACCCTTCGGTTGGACGCGCCCTTTTTGTTGGCCCGCGCGCGTAATCTCTGATTCGTTTCAATTGCTTTTCCCGCGATGCGGAACATCCGAATCATAAAACATCGGTGGATCGTTCGTTTTTTGGAACGATGTCGCCGTCTACGTGGCTCGCAACCGCACACACCTTTTTCTCGCTTATTTTCATCCTCGTTCGTCCACCCGAGATGCAACGGTCCTCTCTGTTGTCGCTGGGTTGTCTGCGAATTTTTACTTCTCACTCAGCATTTGCGATTATTTATTGTTTCCAACGCTGGGACCACAAACAGACAAATTTCTTGATTTATGATCGTCGAGATTGTGAAGATTCGTTCACGAGGAATTAATAAATGCATTTATTGCATTGGATGTATACCTCTGATGAGCTAGCAGAAGATGTAGAAGACAAGCTTTAGCACATTAATCGTAAAGAACAGGAGCCAAATATTCTGTTCAAATATTCTTTCCGATTTTAACAATATCAATAATCGTCAATTCGCAATTCCGCAGTAATTTTTATACAAACTATTTTGTAAATCAGTCACATTCAGTGCTTGATATCTGAACCTTAGATAATTAATTCGTCGAGTACAAATTTCCATGGAATTGAAAATCACCGGGACAATTATTCGCGAACAAGCCAATCTACAAAATCGATTTTAGAAAATCGCCGCCCATCGAGGATACATACATCGCATCGATAGTTTAAGAAATAATTAGCGGTCCACTATTACAGTTTCCATGACGAGCACCGGCAGCGTTCTCCTCCGAGTAAACCGTACGTTGCACGTTAATTGGACGGCGCTCACTTTAATTAAGGCTTGCGCAACGATCCGTGTATTTGTTTGTCTCACGCGATACACGCTACGCTGCGGCGATCTCAAGCTAGACGATGCTTTTCCTGCGGCGGTAAACGAAAAAAATCGCAGAAATTCGTCAAACCTCTCTATTCTCTTTTACAGAACGGCTCTCCGATCGATTTCTCTCGGGAGCATCGTTTTGCACGGTCGAACGTTCACGATTTTGTTCGCGCGGCTAATTAACGAACATGCGGTCCGATCGATCGCAATTATCCGAGCCTCGCATCAGCGAACCGCGCTCTGCTTCTTCGTCAACGAGACACACCGGTACAGGACCGACCGAAGAATGAATTACTAACGTAATTTACTCGATGCAGTTCCAACGTTACTCTCTCGATGCAACGCGCGTCCGGTGCATCGCGATTTCACGCGCGTTCTCGATGCTGTAGCTACCAGCGATATGATTTACCGAACTTGCACCGCGAGCCGAGATTAAAATGTTGCTCTGCTCGCGATATCTGATTACCTGGCTGCCAGTTTATGCGCTCGTAGCCAACGCTATCGAAACACGCACCGGAATTAGCGATACACGCACTGATACGTCAGCGATTTTATTTCTCGATCGTTTCTAACCAATTTATATGTGAATTTTGTGTATACTCTGGCTCCTGAATCTCTCATTATTTCGACAATTCTACTGTGATTTTATCGAAAGCCGATTTTACGCATTTATGACAAAAATAGGTAATTTGAAATAGCAAAAATATTTAAAAGCTCTTAGAGTATCAGTATTGTAGATGTAGTACATAGTCCCACAGTTTGCTCGCGAAGTGTTCGGATCGCCATTTTAATGAGCGCAGACCGATCAACGGCATTTTTCACCCCCATTTACCACGATCTGGTGGCGCCAGACATTTCCTACGCACGGTGCACGAACACAACCAGTGTTAATTGTAGCAGAACGATGAAATTCGCTCGTTCCGGCTGCAGGATTCGGCGTTGGTCGTGTATCGTTTGCAAAAGGTAGAAAGGTGTAGCGTCGGTTTTCCAGGAGATGACGCTTCCCATCCCGACCCCAGTTGGAATGTCGTTCCCCTAGCTTCGATTTTCTTTTCTTCTTCTTCTTCTTCTTCTTCAGGCTCTTCGTTCCCCTACTCTTCCTGTTCGACCTCTCGAGTGCTTCTCGTTCGTTTTTCTGTTCGTTTTCTTCTCCCTCTTCTTCATCCGCGGTCCCCGCATGCAGATGGGTTCCAGCAACCAAGGTGAACCGGCCTTTCTGCTCTCTCTTTATCCCTCTTTCTCTCTCTCTCTCTCTCTCTCTCTCTCTCTATTTCTCTCTCTCGAGACAGAAACTTCTTCGACCCGACTAACGAGATTTGTCCGATTCCAGCCTGTCGTATTGTGCGCTGATTTATTACGAAAAGTTTTTTAAGGTTGCACCGAGCGCACTGTGCACCGGCGCGCACCACTGCATTTTCTATAAAATCGGTGGAATTAATTCGAAAATTTTCATGTCACGGAACAGGTTCGAACTAGGTCTCTTCGTAAGCTATAATATCTATCTAATACTTGATCGAGGTAGACCGGAAAGAGTACTCGTATCTGATCTCGGTTGTTCAACAAATAATGGTCAAGTTCAAGTCTCTTGAAGCGATAGTCAGTTTTCTTCGCGTCTCGAGTGTTAACCCTGTCGTATTCCGGATGAGGGATTGATAAACGTTGTAGGTTCATGATAAATAAGACACTAGTTTATTAATAAAACTCCTCAATTATAACTCTGGTCACAAAGTAAGAGAAGTGCATAACAAAGTAATTCGTTGTAATTCGTCGAAAGTCTAACAATTTGGGATAGATAGGAATTCGAATACATATGGTCTTAGCTGTGCTGAGGTTTTTTCTATAATGCTAGTTTCAGTTTTTTTCGTGAACTTAAATATCAATCCCTTAAAGGGAGAGGGAGTACAGATGACTACAATGATGTGTCATAGCGCTGATTTTTGTGTGACTAAGGGTAGTGACTGGTCAAGGTTCACTGTCGAAAATATCTTAGTCATCCAACAACCCCTTCCATTATAATGTCGAGTTAAACTAGTGACGCAGATTTCGTAGAAAATGTACTAAATATGCATGCTGACTCAGAGAAATATTTTAAAGTTGATTACAAAAGGTACAACATGAAGATACCTCGGGAAGATATCAGAAAATTTACATCGTCAAAAGATGACAATAACATTTAACATTAAACAAGCAACCGTGAAAAACGTTCTATTTGCAATTGATAATGTATAATTAAATAATAGAGACGAATAGTTAATAGTTATAACGTATAATTAATAGAGACGAATTCTGTCCAGCTTTCCCGTGCGGCGCGTGCAGTCGTCGCAAGAGCTTTCGCTCGCGCTCGCCAATTTCCGCAGTAATTTTTGCGGCCTCGAAAAATCTTCCGCCGCGTTTCGAGTTCTCAAAAAGTGCCCGTGTGCATGCACGCGAGATAGGACACGGTTCAAGACGGACTTGACGGGGGAACTTCGAGTGAATCGACGGTAGCCCGCGTCGAACTTAGAAAATGTTACTTTGTAAAGCAATATGCATAATGCAATCGCGACCGCGACGCCGGCATTCGCAGCTACGTAAACGCGGCTTCGATATCCGCGCCGCAACTATGCGTATATTTATAGGCGCAGATAAAAGCTCGCCGGCACTATCGAGCAATAATGTTTCGGTAATGCTTGCAACGCCGATAAGATACAGACACTGCTCTCGTTAACAAATTCCTAAACATTCTTGATTCGACCTATTGAGAAATGAGTCTCGACTATTTCGGCTATTATACTTTTACATACTTTGCAGGAAGTGGGCGTAATGTAAAGTTACATATTATTAATGCATGAGGCAATAACCAAGACTCTGTATTTAACATATTGAAACATTTCAAGACAGACAATAAGCAAATTATTCGTAATGCATATCACACGTTAAACAAGTATCAAGTATATAAAATTTGATCCTTGACATCATGAATAAATGATCTGGGAAAATCCTTCAGATTCAATGTTGGACAACCTCGAATCATATTTGTAGACTGCATTTATAGCTAAAATGGGTAGGTGGAATACAAAACAGTGAACATCTGTTATTTTCCAGTTACTAACATTATTAAAAGAGGAGAGAAATTTTTCTTGGAGTCTCTCAGAATTGATCAGGACCATTTTCATTTTGCATAAAAATCCGCTGTCTATTCCGTTTATTAGGCATCATAGGAATAGTCCACATGAATCTTGACTCAAAGTCTAGTTTAGTTCACCCTCCGTACATTAAAGAACTGTAGGCGCTTTATTCCGAGAATTAAATAGCAATCGTTATCCAAAGGATTTAATCATCAGATTCTCGGTCGTCTGAGAGAAGCGTATCGAAGCCGTCGGAAATTGTGCTCCAAAAATATGCTGCTACTCTTGGCAGCCCCGATATTTCTGGAGAGGACCAGGCTTTCGTTAAACTATTCTTGAAACGATCAGCGACGGTATGGTGGACGATGGTGTGTACACCTAACTGGAAATGCAAGGAAGAAGACCGCCTTATGTACAGAGCAGAGTAATGATACGGCGAACAAAAGCAAGTCCGAGAGACCGAGCTGGCATTGTGCTGTCAAGTTATACACGACAGTTACACTGCTGTCCCGTTAACGGAATTGCACTTAAGTCGGTTTAATTGCGCGGAGTTACTGACCGGAAGTCGCCGTTCTGGTCATCGCCCCCGCAGAAGGATCTCCCTTGTTCGCCCTTTGCATCTTCGATCGGTATCGATCCCCATTTTTACGCTCTTGATCCTCTGAATTGCAATCGAGTGACCTGCTCCGAAGCGTTTATCCATGTTCCTTGAGAACTTTGAAAAGCCTTCAATGACTGGCAAGTAACGAGACAGTGTATTGCACTTATTGATCTATCTTCCTTTCAATTCGTCTCGAGCATGCTTTGCATAGCGTAGTGTGACGAATTCATTATTAAGTATGTAACAATATTCATTAAGATTGATGGTCGCTTCTATGTATGAAATGGGTGGAACTCGTGCGTAACAATGAATTCAATCATCTGGGATTTTGTTCTAGCCACGCTTAAGAAGCTTACATTTCCGAACTGTAGAAGAAAACGGGAATCATACGATTTAAGAAGAACGTATATCCCCTCCACTGCGGGGCATACCCCTGTACGGCGTAGTAAATAGAACTACACAGTCTAAGAAACATCACGGACTCGAGGGTTCCTCTTAAAGGGGTAGACTCTCGTTTCCAGGATTGCAAGGGTGCGGGATGCGCTTACTCATTTCTCGATAATGCAAAGAGGAGGGGTTTTTCAGTAGCCAAAGGGGCTAGATAAAAGATCAGTCTAGACCGCAATCGCCCTCAAAAGTCCTATTTTTACGTTTAGGAGGCGTAATTTGCATACAATTATTAATTAGCTACATGCTGCCGAATAATGCAAATTACGCCTTATAAACGTAAAAATAGGACTTTCGAGGGCGATCGCGGCCTTGATATCTATCGCTTTTGACTACTGAAAAACCCCATCATTACATTATCGAGAAATGAAAAAGCGCATCCCGCACCCTTGTAATCCTAGAAACAAGTCTACCCCCGTACTGTCCTGACTTATCCTAGTTTTGATAGAAAGCATAGCTCAAGGGTAACAACAGGTATTAGTGAGCTACGAACAGTTTCTCTGAAATAATTGTAGTCTCCGAGGCGAGTTCGAGGTCTCTCAGCGTGGAATCGCGAGGCCCCAGCGTCGATTTCGGAGCGCTGGCATGTGGCAGAGATACGAAAGCTGGTGCAGAAAAAATAAACACTCGATCCGCTGGCTGGGTCGTCGTACAGCTCGCGATAAATATCTACCTCGGCGCGAGAGAGGAGTCGGTGGCCCCTTTGCTGGATTCATCGTGCGTGTTCGCGCGAGCAGCGTAAGTGGATCGGCGAGTGGTTGACTCGATGCGTCGTGTGTGTATGTATGTACAATACATGTCCGTACATGTACGGCAGGGGGGAGGGGGAGGGTCGATTTAACAAACCATACGTTACGCCACGATAAAATCTCGCAAACCTATAAACTTCGGGGCTGGAGCTAGGTGCGGGTACGTTATATCATAAAAATCCAGTAAAATAAGCTCGTAAACCGAAAGACAGAGAGAAAGGAGGAGGGAGAGGCGGAAAAGAGTAGAGTGCCGTAGAGTGCCGAAGAGAGCGGTGTTGTGCACGTGTGTGTACGTGCACTCACGTGGTCTACACGCGCCTGCGTCCGCGGGGTTATACTTCGACAGAGTTCTAGGGCCACACACGCGTGTCCACCGAACTCCGGCATTTTTTGTCGGCGATAATTAATCCAGCCAAGGCTTTCCGACCGACCTCAAGGAAATCAGATAAAACGTCCTCCGCTCTGTTCGACGATCCCTTCGCAACGCGAAAAAGGAGGTCCGATGTTCTCGGTTTCTGGAAGACACAGCTTTATTCTGAATAACTTTCTACACGGAAGTCGTACTATTAAAAAAAACGTTTGATATTTTCAGTATTGTGTGACAAATCTGCGTTTGTCGTCTACAAACTTTTGACCAAAGTGCATCTATTTAGCTGCGATTCTTCTCTTGAAACTTGTTCCTCAGTTGGAGCAAACTCCAAAATGCGACTTAACTCTTGGCGACCATGAGGCGCCACTACAATTGCTATACCGCTATACAAAATAAAATAAAAAAAATATTTTCTACATTGGTAAATTTGTTTGTATTCGATAAATGATTAAATATTCCAATTATGCAGGAGTAAATTGGATCGCTTTCTAGGTCGGAAAAAATATGTTTAGGTTTTGCACCACTCTGTATAAGTTTCTCGGAAATCGTTAAACAGAGACATTAGAATTCCAACCAACCATCAATCTCCAGTTCCGGATCAATGATTCATAGAATTGATTGTAACAAAGTTCAGAGTTAGCTTGTCTCGGAAACGAAGTGTTAAGTATAGAGATACTTATAAATCTAGAATAATATCCAACAGCGATGCTGCGAGCCAAGCTCGTCGCCTCCTCGCGACGAAATACGGCCATGTTGTCGGCATGTTCGTGTTTTTTACGGGAACCTGTGCTTCCGTTTATCCAGATTATCTGGTCGCGCGTATATTCGAGATCTTATGCTCTGTATCACGATGCGCTGTGGTTTAAGAGGCATCGCGACGAAAAAATCGAACTTTTTTACATATTTTTCAAAGATAACGTCGTCTTAAAACAGTTTTCCGGATTTCTTGAAAATAACAAACCTACAGCAAGAGCAATGTTAAAAACACAACTCGCTTAATACTATTTATAACATTGTGAATAAGATTTCCATAGACAGTGCTTTATTATCACTAAACCTACCGAGCTGTAAAAATGGCTGACATGTGTTGCCTTATAAAAATGACATCATAGAATTTATATAGATTTTATGATAATATGGGCTTGGATACAAACATTTCCTGTGGAAGCATCATTATAATTTCAATAATTGTATCATAAAAAACCAGAAACCGGTCAGAGACCGGCGGTGGTAGATTTAGTGTTAATTGTCTAATAATAAAAGAAATAATAAAAGAGCAGAAAGATGTGCCCATTGGAATAGCTGTGCGAAAATTAGACACGATGATACAATTTGGTCTCTAATTAAAAAGAAATTGTTTCTGCAGGGAATAGATTAAAACGATCATCCGCGGCGTAGAAACGTCATCTTTCGAAATAGTTGAATTTTTAATTTTCCGCCCAGGTAGAACTGCATTTCGAACGAATGCACGTCGGTAACTTCGGCCACGATCTATACAGGCCCCAGAGAAGAAACGATCTTTCTTCGGGCTAATTGGAAGACTCTCGAGGGCCGGCATCGCCCGCCTCTCTTCACGGTGTACGTACACCGGGGGCCGGTATTCTCTTAATCGTATGGTAATTCTATGGAGATTGCATGGGGCGAGGAGAAGCTCGTACCGTGGATCGTTAGGCCCTTTTCGTCCCCGGTGGAATCTAACTACGCGCTCCTCTTTTTCTTCGATTCGTCGACGGCGACTTCTTGGACTCTTGCTCGCGGATTCTCTTCACATTCTCAGTCCCTATTCAGAAATGTCGGACATCGATCCCAGTTTTCATAGAATTCGACCAATTAACAGCGGGGCCAACGGCATCGCTCAAATCACCGGTTTCGGATCTTTTATTTTCGCATTGAAGAGCATGGTCTTGCAGAAGTGGAGCGAGTCTTGGTAGAGTTGTTTATACAATTTTAGTGTAGCGGCCAGCCATGGGCGAGGTTTTTAGTAGGAACAGCGCTATTGTTCCCTGTTCTCGATACGTGATTTCTATAGTCAAATTTCATGCCATTCTCGTTCTTACCTGGGTGTCCTCGATGCTGGTTTCCCTAACGCTGTACCACCAATAAACCAACGAACAATACCTTGCCGGGATTAGGACCCTGTAAATGACCTAGCAATGGTTAGCGGGCCCGCTTCATAAATCTTCGTCCCAGACAATGGCTCCACGACGACCAGGTACTAGGGACGGTCATTGCACGTGCATCCCATTGACAATGTACCGTTAGACCACCCCTGCTTTCTCGATACCAACGCGCGCCAATCAGCGAAATTCTTTCGATTAGCGAAAGACTATTGGGACGCAAGAAATTGTATATACCCGTACCAAACACGAATAAACATCAGAGCTGAGTAAACCACCAAACAGGGCGCACATCACTAAAACGATCAACAGTGAACGTATACAATCGAGCCGGACACGAACAACATATACATTGGTCCAGTTGAACATCGTAGTTCAAATATTCTCTTGCATAGTCCTTCCATCAGGAAGGTGGTCCTTCGAGTAATCATTAGTTGGCACCTCGCAATGCAAGCACCGACAAGGCCTGAACGATCAACACAAGATCAACCACGAGCATATACATTTAGTAAGATCGTACTTGTTGAATACTCATTGTGTCATGCATGTATGACGCCCACAATCCCTTAATCTACCTTAATCTTATGCATGTTGTCGTTTAAAATCATGAACTTGGGAAGTTCATAACTTTCCTTTGCTAAATAGTTTTAAGCTTTCAAAGAGGAAATAGGTTGCATTTAACAAAATATTTAAACGATAAAGACAGTGAACGTGTCAAACAATCTTCAAAATCTCGACTTAATTGTTGCAATAGGACAGGAAAAGAAATATCCTCTTTCATAGTGCAAGCTTTCGTCTGTGCAAACATGAGTCATGGCTTTGTCCTAGGCCGGAGCACTGAGGCCACGCCTGGCCGGAGGAGACCACGCCCACTCCACTCAGACTAAGAGCAAAATAAGTAGTTTTTATCGTCGATACCGAACTGACAGGATTAACGACCTCTTCTTTGACGTCTGGTTGACGTTTCTCCAACAAAGAGCGTTCCCGAAGATTCGACAAATCCTATTCTTCCCGGATCCCGCGCCGAAGCAGGAGCACTTAGGTTTACGGAACCTGAAGGCTAGCAAATCAGAAGCGATTCTAGAAATTGCACAAAGGATCGTAGCATTTGCTCGCTGTGACGTTCGATTCGTGGTGACGAGTGAATGGCACGACACCCTCGGGGATCAGAATAACCGGGCTGCTCGTCGGCATGAAATAAGTATGGCAGTGTCTTGTCTTCGCGTAGGAAACCGCAAGACACGCGACGACCTCTTATAGCATGCTCCCTGGGAGAGCAAGGCGAACGCTATGCGACGCCGTTCAAACGCTATGCAACGCGCGCCGGTCGTACACGTCCGTCATTACGTGCCGTTCATGCAGGCGCAACCGTTATCGTTTCATTTAATTCTATTTCAATTCCGTCCGTGTAGAAGATGACAAGAGAGTGACGGCTCGTCCTTGAGCGGAGCATCGCCACGTCCGTCATCATCGGAATGACACGGTGTGTAGCGGAATCGTTTTATCGCCGGGCGAATTATTCGCGAGCCGTCTGCATAGCCGGCGGACAGGTATTCCGGGGTCGTACCCAGCACGACACCTTGCTCTATTATTAATGGATCGAACGGTTCCGCCAGGATTCCTGTCTTTCCAACCCCGCGTTTTCGTTCTGGTCTCCTCGACCGGGGATCGACCAACTGCGATAGCTTGCACCTGACGATTACACCGACACACTGCAATTGCTTGCAGCGAGATGAGCAGAAACTCCTATTGGATTAGCAAGAAAGTAATTTCGATATTTTAGGGTAAATTAGAGCCCAATTTTTTTATTCAAGCAATGAATTTTAATGAACAAGATATTTTCACTTTTGTTCGATGACCTTTTGCCAAAAAGAATAAATACGAAAATATTTTATTGATTACAGTTCATCACTTGAATATAGACATTCGGTTTTATTTCACCTTAAAATACCGAAATTACTTTCTTGCCAACCCAATACAATTCGAATCTTCCATCTAAATAGCCACAGATTCTTTGATCTTAGTTTAGAGGTTCTGCGCGATCGAATCGGGATTTTTACACTATTTCACAAAAAATAGAAAGACTTCCTTTACAAACAGTTCCTGTTTATTCCTTCAAAAAATCCATGTTTGCACAGACATCCACAGCTTGGAGCAGGCCGATTAAGTTTTCGCGAGCACCTCCTTTCGAACATTTGAATTTCGTAGCCTCGTTACATTGTTGCCTCAGTTTATTGAAAACGGAGCGAAAGCTAAACAAACGCAGTATTCCTGGTCTCGCAAACCAACATTTCCGAAGCTACACAATTGTACCACGAACCGAACCCAATCAGGCGCATCGATCGACAGTTCCCGCATCATTCCGGACTCGGGGATAGTTCGCAAGGTTCTCGAGAGCGTCTGTCGGCTTATTCTCGCGGCTGCGATTATTTACGAATGCGATTTCGCGGGGAATATCGAGCGTCACGTAAACAGCATAGATCAGAGAGAGGACCGGGAACAGCAGGCGTTGTGTACGCGGGAATACCGGGCAAAAAGACGAAGAAGAAATGGGGTGAAGAGGGAGGGAGGGAAGAGAGAAGACAAGGCGAAACGCGGAGGAGCTTCTCCGTCTCGAGATTTCATTAAAATTCATGAACCGTGCGCGACTCGCGCCTCTCTCTCTCTCTCTCTCTCTCTCTCTCTCTCTCTTTCTGTGCTGCTGGTGGTCTTTGAGTTTTGCGCGTTACGAAGAAGCAGCAGCCGGCATATCCAGCGTCGAAGGAATCTACAAGGACCCAAAGCGAAAGATAAAGAGAGAAAGAGAAAGAGAGATCCGAGAAACAGCTAGAAGAAGCCGGAGAGCTCGGGAAAGGAGTTCGAGGGGAGCGCAACGTTAGCTATGAATAATACAGGGAACTTCTAATTGCGCGAGACAAAACTCGGTAGTTGGAAAGTTTCGTAGCCAGCGCCGGCGACGGCCAGAAACTTTCTCGACTCTCGCTAAACTTGTTTCCACGGATCCTCCTTCATATACGCGGCGCTGTCTCGCCGGAAGTCAGACTCCTCTCTCTCTCTCCTCTCTCTCTCTCCTCTCTCTCTCTTTCTCCTGTCTCTCTCTCTTCTCTCTTCGATGTTCCGAGAGACCCAGTCGACTCGGCTCCGCCGAAATTCTTCGCCCTGTCGATCCATGCCGCTCGCAAGCCACCCCCGCAACCCTGATCTCTACGAAACAGCCCCACGATCGCACAAGTTTGCGCGAGAAGTTCATCTGCTGGCCTAACTGCTCGGCAGATCCTTCTCTTACCATAGCTGACCCAAAATCACATTTCTAACGTGCCGAATTGTGAAGGTCTGTTTGCGAGTGATTCGCACGAGCTTCGAGTAACGCGTTGCATATTTTGCGAAAACGTTCTATCACAGAATCAAACATGACCCTCGAGTAAAATGATCGTGTGCCGGGTTGACATATTTGCTAATTTATTAACACGTTCGTCTGGTTCATTTGATCACACCGTGCTAATAGAAGATGACGGCGAGGATTAGACTGCGGACTTTCATGCACAATAAAAATATTCCTCGTCAATTGAGATTTCTTGCTTCCTTTAATCATTTTAGTAAGTTGATCTTAATTTCTTTTAATCTTTCTTTCCATGAATGCATGAAATCCAGAGTCTAGTGGGGACAGGAACGTGACGCTAAGGAGGAAAAATTGTGTGTTTCCATATCTTTATGTATACTCGAAACAAATTGTAAAGGGTCGGAGACTAAAATGACTCGATTCGACTGCACAAGCTTGTCTCCATGATAGGCCGAAAAAAACTAACGATTCGTATGAATAAAACAAAGGCGGTAGCACGGTAACGCGAGTCTAGATCGTCGCGTTGTTTCACCTAGCAGAATCAGCCCCTAAAATGCAACAGCACGCGTAGTCGAGCACCTTATGCATCGATCGACTCGTAAAGCAAAAGTTTCTGCGGTTTTCGTTGAAACGAGCTTTGGGCCGTTAACGAGACGGCACGCGACGAGCGTCGGTTTACCATCGGCGAACGATGATCGGAATTATTATTATGCGTGCCAACCTATGAGGGAAACAGAGGAAACGTGAGAGAGAGAGAGACGTAAACGACAGACATAAACGAGCGGATAGGACGTTTCGGGTTTTGTGTCCCTCTCTTTTTCTCGTGCTAGCCGCCTCGCATAGGTGCCGGCAATGAGAAGAGGGATATCGTTTCTGCGGGGAGGGTGTGTTCAGCCCCCGTACTCAGGGGTGGCTGTAACGTCGCTCGTAAAAACACCGTAAACTCGACAGCAACAGGTCCCGTGTGTCTGGTACAGAAACGGCGACCATGCTCGAATATGACGTTTCGAGTGCGCGGGGCACCTCGGGCTCGTGCCACGGCACTGTCAAAACTCCACGCTGCAGATTCAGCTTCTCCCTCTTATTCCGAAACGGTCCTTGATCAACGAAATCGTAAATGGACCTCGTAGATGAATGGAATTGCAATTTTTTTGCGAATTTAAAAAGATCCCAGAACTTTTCTGCAAGTTATGATAATTGAGGGAGTTCTTTGACCAACGAAATCGTATATGAATCTCCAAATTTCTGTAAATTGAACAAGGCCCCAGAAAAATTGAGATGGAGAAAGAGGGCAGCTGGTCCCAAAGGACCTCTGGGGGACCTCTTCTCGCACAGAAGAATTTCAGCGGCGAAGGATTCGAAATTCTCACCGCGTAAAGAGTCTGCGGCATCCCGCCGACATGCATAATGCATACACACCGATGCCCGGAGAAAAATGTCTCCCCGCAGCTGCGAAACACCGTTCCGTTTACGTGCGATGCTTCTGCTCGCGTCTACGTGCGCGTACTGAGCGAATTTTTAATTCCGCGATCTCTCTAATCAGCTCGGAATCGTTGGAGATGAAGATGGTCGCTTCGCCTAACCGAAACTGGTGATCTTTAACAATTTGTTTTACGAGAGCTGTGCGTTATACCTTTCTGAAACGTTTAGGGTGTATTGCTGCACGTATTGGGAAGGGGGAAATATTTTTAAAAATCAGAAATACAATCTGACGTTTGGGGATGTCTTGTGACGCGCGGTGTGGCGAATGTTGAGCTCGCTTAAAATTTAAAAATCGTACACTCTAGCGCGTTCCGAATGAATTGACAGAATGTATAAAACTGAAAAAAGGTTCAAAATATTTCAGAGAAAAATGTCGTTCCTCTATCGATATTTGCAGAATTTCGTCACTCACAGCAGTTATTCACCAGTCAGCTTTTCCGCTACAGCAAATATCTCTCATACAATTTCTGCAGTTCAATTTATTCGTGTCCGATAGCTGTTCATTATTGCTTAGGTTGCACTATTCTGTACACGATAAAGCAGTCGGTGAAAAATTGAACGTCCACGCTGCAGATAGAAAACTCGATGCACTTTCCATTCGAAAAGTATATTATAATAGTTAACGAAGGGTGATTCGTGAATTGCTGATAGCCTGGAGGCAGCGATTAAAAGATTAGCAGAATGTGTTCAGAGAGAGCAGTATTTCGTAGCGAGAGCAAATCCTAGATATTTCCAGGATGGTTTTTCGACGATTTGATATCGAGCGCGTCTTGGCCACCCTCTAGACTGTTGGCGGGGGTGGGTCGACAGTGGCGTCGGTCCACCCTTTCTCAGGGACGGATTACCCTCTCTTGCCGAAAGTCCATTCGTCCCGCCATCTCCGGCGAAAGCTACGCGACCGATTCCGCCATCCGATTCTTCCTGTCCGAATAATTGATCGATCGATAGCTCGGTTATTTCTACCGTTCGGTAGAGATGAGAGCTCCGAGAGCCGTGGGATGGTTTATAGATACGGACCTGGTAACGAGATTGTCCCTCGAGGCGGAATTTTCACCGGCAATGCCACGGACCACCTCGCTAGTTGAACCTTGACTGATTGGACACAAACCATCCAGAAGAACTATAAAGCCTCCCTTATGCTTGTTAACACATTGCGGCCGGGATACGTCAACTGGCGTCTGTTGTTTTGCAAGCGTTGATGACGCAAGACGATGGTTCGCGTCTTCCATGTTGTCGTAATCACTTTGATTTTTAGTATCGTTCCAGAAGGATAAGTATTCTGAAACGATCGCGTCAAGAAACATTACCAGCATTACCATTATATTTATACATTTTAAAATGTTATGATTAGACTGTGGATCTTCATGCCTTTATGAAGAGATTGGTTGGGTGAAATATAAAACAGTAACAGATTAGTGCTGTCATTTTTAATGTAACAAAGCCATTAAGGGATGAAATCATTTTTTATTTTATTCCTGTTTCCCACAATAAATGCAGAACATTTTTATTTTGCATAAAGATCCTCGCGTCTATGATCAACAAATTCTTAACACTTTTGAATGTACTCGTGAATTTATTTCCCAATTTGCGATAACTTGTGGGAATTTAGATCAGTTACTTCTGTCATTGAATTCAGTACGTTCTTGAAGCCTGCAGATTCTAGAATTTGAAAGCACCTTGTATAAAATGATCATATTATTTAATGAAGTGCATTTACTGGAACTTGGTTGCTTTTGAACAGATCCGTAAAATGAAGCTCGCTAATTGACTCGGATTCTTAAACACATATCGAACGTGACTCCATCCGTCAAGCTTCTCCTGTTCGTCATTTCGTCACTAGAGGGTTCGTCTCGTTAACCGGGAAACCGAATCGCGGGGGCGAGACGTGAACCGAACGCGGGGGTGTAGTTTTTCCGATGGTGATGCACCGACGGGAGGCGTGCGTTTACGATGCCCGTGGGAGCCACCCGCATGAAAATGAAACGCGGAAGAGTTCCCGTGTGTCGCCTTGCCTTGCGAAAAGGACGCAGAAATGTTCGATTTTCCAAATTTGCTGGAAATTAATCCAGGAGGATCGACCTCTTTTCGAGAGGCTTGATAGCTCCCATAATTCTTCTGCAAAGCAACCATCGCAAAATTTCGACTCTTCTGATTTTGCGAGAACTTTAGACATTTTACGGCTCCAATAATTCGGAAAATTATCTTTCAACTCTCCCGATTTTGGATTGTCCAGATTCTGTAAAAACTTTCGATTTTTGGGGGGCTCTCTTAATTGCTCCATACACGAAGCAAAATGATCTTTCGACTCGTCGTATTTTCGACTTCAGATTTTTCGTGTAGAAATGCAGCGCGTCGATGCGAGCGCGCGGAGATTTTGCATGGCGAGTGTCACTGCGTTATTCGTGGGCTGCACCTAGCATAGATCACGGTGTTTTCAGCGCGCCCACGTCCAGCGACGCATATACATACACAGCCATGCAAACGGACATCGAGACAGACAGACAGCGGTCCCCGTTGCACATGAGAACAGGCCGACTGAGTTATTTTCTGACCATTGCCTCTTGTCCTCCCCACGCGATCCGTTCGCCGTACACGTTTGCAAATAATGTGTGTACGCGAGTATATGTGTGCGTGCCATGTCCGTTTTGCACGGGAAGGAGGATCGTACAGGCTGATCCAGGAGTTGATGACGAGCCGGTGGCGATCGATGGTTCGTCGGGGGATTGCGAGTAGTCGGTCTCCGAGAGCCGGTCGATTGCGCCCGAAATAAAGCTGATGGACTTTTCTTGTACGAACCGGCGAACTTTCGGCGAGACTGGCTATTCTATCTCTTTCTCTCTCAACGGAACAGAGAAAAAGAAACTCGCACGACGTCTCCTCCGGTCTCGGGCAACAGTATCTCACGTGTACAAACATCGGCGGGAATAGATTTCCTGTGCGCGCCGTTACGGACGCCCACGCGCGAGCTGAAACGGCAGGTCGAGCCACAGGCCATGAACGTCGCGCGGAAATATACCGAGCGGTAAAGGGTTCGAATGTTTCATTGGAGAACAAGCGTAACTCACCCGGCGCGGCGCGTCTTTCAAACGACAGGACTGCAGATGTCCCTTCGCGTTTCCCTGGCGAAGACAGTCGTCAAGATTGTTTGAATCAGCCTCTGTCCATAATGATACACATGAACAATTTGCTTTTGAACGATGATGCAGGAAATCTTGGACTCTCTCTTCAAACTTTCCTGGTGAAAGCAGCCGTCAGGGTTGTTTCTTGAACCAGTCTAGATCTACGAAAGCATAAACAGTTGGTAGAAGAGATCTTGGGGCGTGGGGTCTTTTCGAACTTTCCTTATGAAGGCAGCCGTGAGGATCGTTTTTTGAACCAACCCCTGTCCAGGAAGTAAGCATAAACAGTCGCCTCCGAACAACATTGTAGGGGATATCCTGAAGTTCTGGAATTTTTCGCGTTTTCCCTAGCCATCGGGATTGTTTTTTGAGCCGGCCTGTGTCCACGACGAACGCATAAACAATTGGTCGCCGGTGCTTGCCGGCATGGCATAACGCACACGCTCTCATCCTCGTCTAGAAACACGGACGCAGACGCTCACCTATACAGGGTGGCTCGAAAGCGACGGTGGTCGACGCGAGAGCCACTCGATCAATACGCCACGTTGCCTCCTGCGCCTCCACCCCCAGGAACGTCGGTCTACCCCCTGTCGCCTCTTTCTCTCTTCCTCTCTCTCACTATCCGTTCCCACCAGCCAGTTGCTGATCTCTTTCTCTCTGTCTACGGCTGTCTCTCTTTCTCTCTGTCTCCGGCTGTCTCGCTTCCTCTCTATGTCTCAGGGTGTCTCTCTTCCCACTCTTTCGTTTCCATCCCCGTCTCCTCGCAGTTCGCTCGCCCACCCCCGTGGAAAAGGAACGTCGGAGGAAACGCTCGGCTCGCTCTTTCCCCCTTTCCCCCGTTCCCCACCCTGTTCTCGGACTGCGAAGGAAATACTCCGCAGCTCAGCAGGATTTTTCCAGCCGGGAAATAACAAATACACACGCCGCCTCGCGGCGCTGGGTGAGGGGCGAAAGGAGCGAGTGGATTTTAATGGAGAATTCGGGGGACGTAGTGCGCGCCGCGGACTCCATAGGATTCGAAAGAACCGGGGACGGGATTTATCTGTCGAAATTAACCTTCCGAGACTCGGCTCGGATTCTCTAGACGCGTTCCTGGAAACCTCGGGCTAGCCCCTGAGGAGGATTGCCCTGTGGAGCAATGCCCTGGCTCCGTTGGAATCGGGAGCGATGAGTCTCGCCATTCGGAACTATCTACGGGAAGAGAGGTAGGATATTTGAAGATAAATTGTTGGAGGATGTAGAATTCAGGATCTACATGGGTTCAAGATTGCTGTGTGAAGCATTACGACAGTTTCGGGGAGGTGGGGGTGGAGGCGACACCACGCCTACCAGGGTACTCGATGCTAAGAAGGAGCAGAAGACTATCTTCTATCGTTGATACCGAACTAGATGTGTAGATAGATTTTCTTAGAGTATGCGGAACCTAGGCTTTTTAGGTCATTTAGAAGTCAGACTAGCCACCTCAAGAGCAAGTCGTTTTGGGCTGATCACGAACAGTACAATCTCCTGAGGTTCATAAGACGACATATCAATGATTCAGACTCTTCGAAACTGGTTCGCCGGATGCTCGCGAACGGCTCGACGGACTAAACCGGGTTATAGAGTGATTACGCGTTAGAACCGCGAGGCTGGTCGGCTTCAGGTCCGCGGTGGGTGTGCTATAGTCGGTCTCTTGTCAGGTTCGTTTAATCGATTACCGGTTCCGTTGTGTTCCGCGGCGGGGAGGCTCTCTCGCGTATTTTCACACCCGCGACAACGTTTCCGTGCTTTTTATCGCGATCACCGCCCTCGACAGCCATGCTTTTCCTCGAGCTGTTTACACCGTGCACCTTGTTACCGCGGCTAGCTGGGTAGATAGCCGTTTGTTCGTTTGTTTTATCAAGCCTAGAACCGGGAACATCGCTCGGGAAAACGATAATTCCACGCTTTTTCCAACCCCCACTCTTCCGGAACGATGTGTTCGGTGTGTATATCGTATGAAAAAAAGAAGGAGAAAGAAGAGAGAGAGGAAGAAAGAAAGAAACGGGCAGATATTATGGGGATAGAGGACGAAACAAGAGCAAAGAGTAATGGGCCTCGCTAGACAGAATACGGTCCTGACCATGCGTGCACACGGGGCTCTGTGTTTCTACCCTTACGGAGCAGAGCGTGTACCGCGACAGAGGGTGGGACAGGGTGTACACATTCGGTACACCTGTGCTGTATATTGCGGAAAAGCCGGACTTGCCAGGCAATAAGAATTTCTTCCTCGATCCGTTTGCGACCGTTCTCTCTCTCTCTCCCTCTCCCTCTTTGTTTCACTGCTTTTCTCTTTAGTCTTGCAACGTTTTATTAATACTTCTTCCGGCTCCCTCTTCGGCTCCTTATAGTCGATGCTCTCTCGGCTCTCCATGCTTCTTATTACCGTGTTGAACCATGTTTTATCTAGATGCTCCCTTTATAAAAATCATGATGAGGCATTTAATACATGTCCAAACTAGAAGAGAACGTTAGACCGTTATATAAATAAACATTTATGTAGATATCAAGCACAACAATTAAATAATAAATCGCGTACGGCTAGCCACTCGCTAACTGACCGCTGGGAACGCCCCGTGCGTGACTTGCACGCTTCGCTCCGCCTCGAATGTGTCCCCACCACCGCTGTAAGCTGCCTTACGGTGGGGAGAGAGATCTCGTAGCCCCAAAACCTAAGGGTTATCGAGCAGACCGTCGGTAAAAAGTGTTCGCGAGCGAAACAGCGGGCAGGATCTCGCGGAACGAGCTGATAAATTTCGATGGCTCGTAACGAGGGGGCGGCAGGGTCCGCGAGGGTGGCCTCTCGCCGTTGCTCGTTAACTCGTCGCGAATATCTTCGGTCGTTATTAAGCTATTAAAAAGTCTAGTTATCGTTGTCGCGGCGTACACAGGAGAGACAAGTTCTCGAGGGTTCCCGAGCAGGAATGCCACTTCAATAACGAAGCCGAAGCGGAGTCGAGGGGCTTAATTTGCCTCGAGACGCCGCGCCATGTACGTTCTTCCTACCGAGCGCTTCCCGTACATACATATATCTGCGAGCACAGTGGATGCTTCTCCCTGGCTCATACTCACTTGCTCTTTCCCTTTGTACGTGTGCGTGTGTGTGCGCGCGCGTGTTTGAGTAAGAAAGAGAGACAGAGAAGCTGGCTACGCGATACCTCGGCTACGTGCGCACGGTTGCACGTAGAGTACATAGCACGGCCAGACCATTTTGCAGCATTCCTGCCATTCTAACATCTACGTTTCATTAAAAGATCTTGCCCGACCTCTTGGCGGAGGCGCGCGGGCGCACACTGAAACACGCGGCCCAGGCCCCACACACCGGGAAAAGGTGTTCGTTCGAGAACTCAGACGTCCTCTTCTCTCTCTCTCTCACTCTCTCTCTCTCTCTCTCTCTCTCTCTCTCTCACTCTGTTCGTTTTGCTCGCTCAGTCTCTTGGAACAAGAGAGAAACGACGAGGAACGAGGAGAACCGCCATGTAAGCGAGCAACGATTCCCTCGCTCGAGATATTCTTGCACCGTGTAATCTCTTTGCTTGAATATATTGACGCCGGCGTCCCTTTTTTCCTTTCCCCCTCGAAAAACCCGGAGCAAACAGGAAAACGGGGACCGAGCTGCGTCCAGTTTACAGTTTATGCGCCGATCGCTGACCTTCTGCAAACGAACAATGTACCCGCGAACCTGCAAAGTAAAATAGAATTGCCAGGGGTTGTCTTGGTGCACGGAGTATTATACAAACTAATTACTGCTACACCTCATATACACACACAAATCCATCAAAATTTCATTGGACCAGCCTTACACATATACCTTCTTATTACATTGCTTAACCACATCCTGTGTCTTCTTCTCCCTTTACGAGAATCGGTGAATGTAGATGCTCTCGATCGTTTCCCGTTTGAATGACGTCCCGATGCTAATTTTCCATCGCACCTCGCGCACTTTCCAGCTGGTCATGGTACATTTATCGTGACCGTACCTCGCGCACGCGACTCATGAGCGAAACAGATGTAATCCTGGACCGGTTGCGTCGCTTTTACGACACTCGGTTAACGCTTAATCGAGATCCGGGGGCATTAGGCGGGTCTCGCCGCAGGATGCCCGAAAGCTATAGCTCCTTTCGGTGACTTTATGGGGTGCGGATATGGCGGAACTGTCACGACGAGTCGAAGGATAAGATTTTCGAAGGGCGCGCGCCGTTGGTGGAGAGGGGATGGTATAGGGGATGTTAGGAGACAGCGGAAGCGTGCAGACGCGAACGCAGCACTGACGGTAATGCGGCATAATACCCCGTAAGGGGGTTAAGAGTAATTCCTGTCGGCCAGGGGGTCGTCCCTTTCGACGTTTACGACGTGTTTTACGCGATCAAAGCGAGCCGTAACAATTATTGGACGATTTCGCGGCCGTAAAATTTTATTCGACCCCCACGGCCACCGCCGACGCGCTCTTCCACCCTCTTTTCTTCCGCAACCGACGCGCCGCGACACTACGGAGGGGATGCGATCTTCCACGACTCTGGCAAAACTATCCCTTCTTTCCCTCTCTTGCACGGTCGTCCGGAATCGCGGAAAAGTGCACAAAATTCGCTGCGGAACACTCTCCTACTCGTTACCAAAGGAAGTCTCTGTTCAAGCAATGGATGCTTCAATGCAGTGGAACCATATATATTAACAAAACATATTACGTGTAACACAAACGATGCTCAATCAACGACTGATAAATTTTCCGAAACGCTCCCTCATGCACACTCATTTCTTTGTTTCGTTCAACCAAATTCGCTTCATACATTTTGCCTCTCACTAATTGTTTCTTTCGCGTTCTCACCACACATATCTACACAGTCTCAATGACAAAAATTGTCTCATGATACTACCTGCAAGATGCTCCAGTCAAATTTCGACTTAACACATCACTAGACTGCAGCTCTTTATACAAAATGAACATTTTCTGCGTTAACCCTTTATGCTCTAATTTCTTTTTTACGGAATGCATTTATTCATACCACATTTGAACATTCAGCAATTGATTAAACACGAAGAAGACATTTACACTGTGTTGTCTTGTTCTTCACGACGATGCGATATTTTTCTTGGTTTCGCGAGGCACGGTGTAACGGGAGACACACGGACGGGGGTGACTGAAAAAAGGGCGGTCGGGCGAAAAAATTTATGTCTTAATTAAAATCGTTCCGCCCCGGTAACGAGAAGCCGGAGGCAACGGATGGACCGAGGTAAAACTCTCTCGAGCTGAAGTCGACGGCTCGTCCACCTCGGGGTTGCAACAATCCGGCCTTTCGAAACAAAATTGCTTGGCCATACCCTCGTCAAATTTTTTTCGAATGCTGCACGCGACCCTTCTTGATACTATCGTAACAATAAATATTTTCTTATGGACGTCTGATCTTTTGATTTAGGGGGGAAACTCTCTTGCCCCCCAAAGTTGAGGATGGGAAACCCATCTTATAAAATGTACGATTTCGTATTAATACTAAACCTACCGCCACCGGTCAAAATGACCGGTTCCAGATTTTTTATTTTACAATTATTGATATGGTAAAAATGGTTTCATGAGAAATGATGGTGTAGATATCTTTATTGGAACATGTATTGCAATAAGAGCCGCACAAAGTCTGAGTAAAATCAATCTTGTTATTTTTATAAGGGAACATGTACCAGTTAAGTTTAAGACTCTATAGGTTTAGTGTTAAAAAAACATGCTGTATTATCAAGAATTAATATGAGAGGTAGCAAAAGATTCATACTAGCTCATGTCAACCACTAAAATAAGGATAGTACAACCAACATGTCCGAAAAGGTTCAGGGGCTTTCGAACTGTGCCATCAACAAGAAAGTTTTCGCGCAGATTTCCGGAAACCGCTGTGATTAACACACGATGGGTCGATCCTCCGAGTTGCTCGCCACGTGTACAATGCGAAGAAGTAACGTGGGTGCTCGCAAAGAGCACTTCTTTGTGTCCAGACGGCCTTGACGATGATTGTGGACACCCGGTGTACGTTGGTGCACCTTTCGTTCGCGTTCCGGAGCTTTTGATTTATGATTGTTGGGAAAGCCGCGTGGCGGAGAGAGATTCGAGCGCCCGTTCGCGCCGGAAGTCGCTTGGAGGGAAGGAAGAAAATAATAAAAGCGACGAGCGAGCAAGGGATCGAGCGAGCGAAGCGGAGGCACGCCGAAGATATGGTCGAGCAAATTCGACGCGCGGAACTCGAAGAGGAAACGACGCGACGCGACGTCTCGATAAGGGCGAAAGGCAGGGACCAAGGAGGAGAGAGAGAGAGAGAGAGATTTCTGTGTCTTGGAAAAACATCGAGCATGGTCAGAGTGTGTACAGCGCGCGAGAAACCGTTCGCGCAGGATTCCTTTCGGGAAACGGAAGCCGGGAATTGCCAAAGCGCGAAAGAAATCGCGGAAAAGTTCTGGCTGGCGAGAGTAGAACGAGAAACGAGGCGTCCAGACCGGAAGCTCGGCGCACCGGCTCGTCTGTGACATCCGAGACGTTCGCAATGTCTGTGTATTGTCCTTGCGGATGTTCAAAACTCGCCGATATTTCTCGCCGCTCGGTTTACATTGTAACGCGCGGCCCCGCGTCGCGTCGCGTCGGATTAAAATAAATATTTCACCCTCACCTCTCGCTCTCCTTCTATTTATTTCTCGCTATTTCTCTCTGCTCCTCGTTTTTCTCGCGGATTACGTCGAGCAATTCGAGATTGCGTATCGCGGAGCGAATGTGACGCGGCTCGCTGCGTGCAATTTTTAAAAACCGGTTCCAGCCCCGCTGCATTTGCATTCGTTTTTGCTGCGCCGTGTTTCCGCGCGGCCAAATTCGAGCCAAATAATATTCCCGAGCTTCGACGGTCCTGCTAACTCCAAGGACTCCGGACGATACCTCGACCATGCGATTCCTTTTACCTTTGTTTCGTCCATCTTCGAATAAAAGGTGTACGAGCAGCTTTATGATTAGGCTGCGGATCTTTCTCTAGTTTAGTGGTTCTATTAAGTTGTAAAAAACGTGTAGATTGTCTTAAACATTTTTGTCGAAAACTCGTAAAATCCGCAGTCTAATAATTATTTAGTATAGGTAGTATAACGTTATACATCTAATGAGCGATATTTTAATTTCATCGTAAAAGAAGAATAATCGCTTTGGACGGTTTCCTGTTGAAATCGTGCATTTTTCGGAGCAGCGATTATTCGCAACGCGCGTCGCTCGTAACCGAGCGAAACACGATATCAACAGCGCGGAACAGCTCGTCTCGATTCCTTTCGTAAATCAAAGGAGGCCCGGATATTCTTACGGCTCGGTGTCGATATCAGATCCCTGGGGTAACGCTCCTCGGCCCGTCTCCTTCCGTTGGCCTCTCTTTCGCACCCCCTCCTCGAGAGCAGCCCCTCCGATCCCGCCGACAGGATTCACCCTCGAATTAAAAGAGCAGCCATTCCCGCTGCCTGCCGGAGCTCTGCCAGCTTGCCAGTTACCCTCCCGTGTCCTCCTCTTTCTCTTTTCATCCCCCTGATACCCTCTTCTCGTCCCGCATCTGGACCTCGTCCGCGAGTATTGCTAGCCTGGCCCGGAATCCCGAGGGTGCGAGAGCAGGATGACGAACAAAATTGAATGGATTTTGGGAATCGCGTCCTTCTGGGATGGAAAGGATCCTTGATCTACCTGGCCTCGATGACGCTTCCTGAAATCGATCATCCGGACCGGTTCGATTATTTCCGCTCTGTTGTGTTCCGCTGTTTAAGCGGAAGACGGATTTTGATTCTGCTCAAATTTCTCCCTCTAAAATGGGCGTGCAGTGTTAAAGTACAAGGTGTGTAAAAAGTGGTCATCCGTCCTAGAGGTGAATCTACACCTCGGTAGACATTTCAAAGAAAATTGTTGTTAAAGTTTTTTTTACATCGATATCTTCTACCCAGCTTGAAGAGAAAAAGTTTGAAAGGAGCCATATGCCGCAAAAAAATAGTTATTGAGATATAAGCTGTTAACCCGTTCGCTACCAGCCGTCACATATGTGTGACTGTGACACATCGGTTTGTTATCAGAGCATATATATATGACAGATGTTTTTGGTCAATTTATGAAGACATGTTGAAACGCGTTGTGTTTTGAACAGAATTATTATGTTCTAAAACGGTGAAATATAATGTGTCATATAATCCCGAAAAAAACCATGGGCTATGGTGGACGTTTTTCCCATGAGAGCCTGGCAGCGAACGAGTTAAAGTTTTTGCAAAATTTGATTGTGTGGAGTTATACGTATTGACAAAAGCCTACTACTACAGTCCACTTCGCATGAGTAAATAATAGTGTGCTGTGGATTCGACCGAAGGAACAGAAGATTCTCAAAAATTTGTAAGTACCGTGTTGATGTAAAAAATTCCTTTACAAATGTCCACCGATCCAGAGGTGTAGATTCACGTCTAGTACGGATGACCATTACTTTTTATGCACTCTGTACATACGTTAGACTTCTGAAAAATATTTCTCTTTTTCGGATTGGTCCCGTGGATCGTACGATATAGTTTGAGCATTCCTCCACCCCTCGCTACCGTGAGCGCGTTTCCACGCGAGGACGCCGATGAATATTTGAATATTTTGTAATTGAACCAGTCGAACAACAAATAGCATCGCAACCGTAGGTGGCAGCAGTTGAATTTGTGTTTCGGTGTCCAGATTAGACTTAATTTAAAAGTCATAGTCAAATAACACCTGTGAACACGTCGAGATACGTAGTTCAGTCAAAGCAAAACAAAATTAGCTACCCTACTACAACATACCGAAACACAAAATTTCCCTACAGATGCTACGGTGATTTATAAAATCAACTTTTATGCACTACATTCGGCCAGACTCGTACAGCACGTCTAGTTTCGAGATTCTTCCGAAAAGTATTGTCGCAGGACGTTTCCGGAAGTGCGTGCGATCGAATAGTATTTGAAAAAATCAATTTTCCGAATGGCCGGAACTAGAGAAGCCTTTAAGTCGCGAGGAAATCGCGCTCGATACGGTTTTCAGCCCCGCGGTGATGCTTTCCCGCTCCTCCTGCTCCGTCGCAACGCTTGTATCTGCCTCCATCCTGTTCGTGACTCTTTCTATTCCGCCCGTACGGTCCTCTCGTTCTGTTTTCCTACGGTGAAAAGCGGGTAGCAGCCGACAACCCTTTGTTACCGTGCCTTATCTTAATTGCTTTCACGGGTTCCCGTTTAGATCAATACACACCAGCGACGTTCTACCGCCGCCGCTGTTGCCATACCACCACCCCTCGACTCCCTTCACCCCCTCTGCAACCCAGCTCGCGAATCTAAATTATCCTAAGGGTTGTTTCGACCAGGGATTTTCGATTTTCTCCCCGCGCGTTCCCCTTCTTTCCGTACGCGCGAAACCCTCGTGTCTGACGCCACTCTGGATTTCTAAATATTTGCGCAGCGTGGCCCGAAATTGCCACAGGTATATGTTTAAAGAGGAGATTGAAGGGCTTGTACATGTGCTTTCAACCCTTTGCACTTGAAGCTGTTTGAACTCGAGCTCCCGAATCTTTTCTATGAAATATATGTATGAAAATAGATATGAAAATATGTATGTACATCGATATTCTCAACGTCTTTTAATCCTTTTAAAAAATATGTAAATGCACGAAATGTCTAGCGGTGATCGTTTTAAATTGTGATATAATTTCTAGCGACGCTTCTGTCTCGCCATCACAAGATCAACACTATACTTTTTGAATGTGTATCTATTTCCCCTATAAAACAAAATAATGCACCGAGGAACTGAACATAAGAATCAAATTTTTAAGGTAAAATCTAATCTAAAGTTAACCGTTAAAATCGCGGCCAGATTCTCTCCTGGATATATGGACCTCGCCGAACCTAACAGACCAGCGTTCACTATAAACGCATAAAACAGCCCTCTCCAGTTTCCCCCGTGTCCCGATATTGTTCCACACGAGATTGATGCAAACAGGAGCATCGGGGGTTGATTGTGGCTTCCTTATGGCAGAAATTTTGCCTCGGCGAATACGGTGAGTGAAGTGGGGATGACGGAGGGGGGGACAGAGTAGCGAATTAGTCGTGCAATTAGCTTGATCTTCAACGGGGTGTCATATTAACGCAGTTTCGCCCGTTAACGACCCTCGAAAACGACGAGCGTTACGTTGTCGCCGCGGCTCGTATACATTCGTATAGCCGGTGTTTCGCAGTGTGAAACTTCACGTTGTGACGGATACTCGACCGACAGGAAGCCGGGCCGAGAGAAAGAGGGAAACAGGAAGGAGAGAGCTGGTTGCCTTCGGTGCAACGCGAACAGAAAACCAGAGCGAGAAAGAGAGAGAGAGACAGAGAGAAGGCTAGAATGTACAGAGCCAGCAGACCGTCTCAGTCGTAAAATGTTAACTGCTAGTAAAACTGAGTTTACGTGCTTGTAAGGACCCCCCCAGGAGGTTAGCAGACCCTGTGCCACAGCGACACGGTTCCAAGGGCCTCCCCTTACCCCTTAATGGCCAGATTATTGCCCGTAAGCCACCCCCGATTACTTTCTTCCGCTCGATACCCGAAAATAATTTTTAGCGTTTCATTCCGCGGGCACGCGACTGTACCCCGCGCAACGGATAACCCCCGAAATTCTGTTTCGAACAACCCTCCCTCTCTCTCAGTCTTTCTCTCTCGACGATATCATCCCCCCATCCCCCGAACGAATAAACGAAAGCACCGTGGATGGCTCACGGGCCTTTAACTTTCAATGGAACAACTTCTTCCGGCCGGCATCGCCGTAAACGTACGTTTTATTTCACGGCCGAACGACGCGCACCAGGCTCTTTCATTTTTAATTATTCGGCGAACTTCGCGCCTTCCCCCGAACTTTTAACGATACACACCCTCACCCCCTACACGGCTGTTAACCCTTCTCTTTATGCCTCGCTCGCCTGCGATCATTCGATCCTTTTCGGAAATGCGTTGCTCGATGCTGCACCTTCGTTTCAGGCGATTCCTACCGGTCTCGATCGAGTACCCGTTAAAATGGAATGACTCTTTTAAAATTCGTCCAAATGGCTTCAGTATTTTTTATGGAGCTACTGCGGGGTAATAGGTGATGTACACAAGTTTTGTTTTAACGAATGCGTTTGTGTCGAATCGTAGAGAAAATAAAATAGTAGAAGTACGCGATCTAAGAAAAACCACGGTTCCGAGGGTTTGTCTTAGATGAAGGCTTTATTGTATTCCAAAATTTCGCGAGAAGTTGCTCCACCCGCGAGAGAAGTTGGCGAATTTAGTTGTTCCGGTGAATCTGAAAGTTTCGCGACCGTACGGCTGCACTGACAGCATCGGGAGCGGCTTCTTCGAAGAAACGGTTCCCCAGCGATCGACTCTGCGTCTTCACCCTTCCTCCACCATCCCGAGGGTGGTTCTTGAACCCCTTTTGCTCCGTGGCTGGCGACCCTAATTGTTACACTTCGTATAAATGCATTAGTTCCGCGCATTCGTTTCACGGTCCCGCGGATCCCGGGCGAACTTTCCGCCCCCGTCTCTCGAGACTTCTCTTCTTTTTTTCCTCTCTCAGAGGCGCGACCAGCAGCGTGGAGAAAAGTTCTAACGAATTTAAATTACGGCTCGAATAACCGCGAACTTAATTAATTCAACGCTCAAATCTCAGCCGAGGGATGCGTGCGGCTTCCGAGCACGATGTCGGACCATTTAACAAACTGCCGCGCGTTAAAATCGGACGAGACTTTTAACGGCCGCTTCAATTCGTCCCGCGAATATGATACTATCAGTTCTTTTTTTTCCGAACCGACCGAAGAATGAGAAGTGTGCTATGAACAACCCAAATCTTGTGGTTTGACAACGCTTCGACACGCCGAAGATGAACATAAAATTCATTTCCCTTAGCACCCTCAATTTCTGAGCAGATTTGTAATTCCAAGAATTTTTTGTGAGCCGGCAATGAAAGTTACAGGGACGAGTCTTACGTAGAACGATCCTGTGGACTTTCCCAAATACAATGATATTTTTGTTATAACATTGTGAACCCTTGCACGTGTTCAAACAATGTTTAAAGAGGAGAGAGGGAGAGAGAAATTTTCAGAGGTGCAGGACGCCAATGTTCTCGAACATTTCTCAATTTTTTTTTTAAATTGAAGGTCTCAGGCAGAACTGGCCTTCTTTTACAGTTGTGCAACAGGGAAAAAATTTGAAATCCATTCGATGGATTTCTTAACACTTCGAGTCAACTTTCCAAGCGGAAATGTTGAGATCCAATAATTTCATTCCGAAAAGGAAAAATTATTCTAATGCACATCAAAATGTTTATACGCAGCAGATTGAGATAATGTGTATTGAGATCTAGAGCAGGATTCCGAACACTTAAATCCAGATCTAAATATGGATTAATTAATCTAATAAATCGCATTATTGCAGACTCTAGCACTCTCTATAATCGTATTCATGTTTTTAGTGGGTCTTTTCACACTTTTAAAAGACAATTACGTAGGATTATCGGATAATACCATATCTTTTGTACCATGAGTTTTCGTGCATGTTCTTTGTCTTTGTCATGGTCTTTTCTATTGTATAAACATTTATCTAAGAGGGCTTCGGTCCGTTTATAAATAAATAAATAATGAAGTGCAGAGGGTTAAAATTCCAATCGTATCCAAAAGTGCTACCCAAAGTTTGGCTGATGAATTGATGAACAGACAATGCGGTTACGACAGGATGGTATGAGAATGGTGTGCCGTTTATCGAAACGCAAAATTGCCGTACAGTGTACATAATCGGCGCTCTCCCAGGAAGCATAACTTCGCTCGAGTTTTCCCGCGCTTGGTCCGTGCACATGTTGGTTTTCCCCACACGTTCACGCGGAGGGTGAAAACTGTCGAAGAACGGGGGAGGGGGGTTGGCTGCATCTTCTCTCCTCGGCGAGGAACTGTCACGCAGGCCCGCGGAAAAACGGAAAAAGAAGGGAGGAGAAAGAAAGAAAGAAACATGGAGAGAGAACCTCGGTGTCTGCGGTTTTATGGGTCGTCCAGCTTCATCATGCGCCGTAAAACTACAATAAAACCACTGTTACTCCGCCGGAGAAACCACCCCCGCTCCAAAACCACTGCGTGCATCGGTCCTTAAGACAAAGCGAAAGGGTCCTGGACCGGGGATGCTGATCCGGGAGGGTACGCCGAAGCAAAATTGATTCTTTTACGATCGGTAAACGCGCGACTTTCACCCCTTTACCATTGTGCGGCGGAACTCGCAGCTCCCCGGAAAATTGCTGTCGCGATTTTTCCGAACCGTTTCGCACTCTCCCGAAAAGTCGGGAAAACACTATTTTAGCGTTATATATGCTATAATATTATGATATCAAACATGCATTTTAATATTTGAAAAATCAAAATGATCTTTATCTTCCGCCGAAAAAGAATCTTTTTCGAAATTTTATATATGTATAGAAGTTTGTAGATGTTGAATACTGTTCAACTATCTCTGTTGTTGCAAATATTTTTCCTCAAGTTATCGGATACCCTTGAAAAATCGTGATAATAGAGTGCTTCCACCGAAAATTGTCTGGGACGCACTGTGAACATAACTAAAACCTTGGGAATGTATACAAATTTTATTATTTTCTCTAGGTAACGAAAAAGTTTACTATAACTAAATATTACAATATTATATTAATAATATACTGTAAAAACAATATATTATTTTTGTGCAAAAATTGTATTTATCGTAAGATATAGGAGCTACGTTAAACATTTATTTCTTTTGATAATAATTTTATCGAGTTGAAAACAATGCGATAGTATCTTTAAATTCTCCAAATGATTTTAGTGTTTTATAATTTGATTTACTCATTTTTGTCATAAATCTATTTCCAATACTACAAATGTAGTCGTTCGTTACAATGGTGTTCCATTAAAATCGAGAACTAACAGGGATTGTGTTTCCTGGTTGTTGCAGTGCTGTCGTTAAGGAACACTCAAGAAGAGGAGCCGCAGGACCCACAGCTAATGAGGCTGGACAACATGTTGATCGCAGAGGGTGTAGCCGGACCAGAGAAGGGTGGTGGTGCGGGAGCTGCAGCATCCGCTTCGGCGGCTGCAGCGGCTGGACCGCCTGGACAACCTGACAACGCGATCGAGCACTCGGACTACAGAGCCAAGCTGGCGCAGATCAGACAGATCTACCACCAGGAGCTAGAGAAATACGAGCAGGTTCGTCCCAGAATTCCTCTTCGCTCCTCAAAACTGCCCTTTCAATCTACTCTCTCCTTGAGGAGGTATTCCGGTTGTCGAAAATATTTTTTCAAAACTGTTGAATATTTTGCATTGAGATTTCTCACACATGTTTATTGATATTTAAAGTACACGTGTGATTTTTTTCAAGTAAAAAGTAATCAAAACATGGATCGATGGTTGCTATGATTTTGGTTTTTCTGCTGATCGGAAGCAGAAAAATGTCGTTTATTAATCAGTCTGAATACAGTTAATGTCTCAAAATGGCGATATTTTATCTCACCGATTTTTTCGATATTCTTCGAAAAATATATATATATATATATTAAATATATAAATATATATATATTCTAAAAATTTCGATTTATGTGATAACAGGATATGCGCAGAAGATACTCTGAACAATTCAAGTCAATTGATCAACTAGAGACCAATAATAACCCAGTTCAATTTTGACGGAGAAGTATGTCATCGGTCGCAAACGGATTAAAGTACAGGCTTGCGAATGGGGGCAAAACATTTTCGAATGGTCTCCGGTAATCGAATCGAAGCGGCGGTTTTTCGCATGCGGTGTTCTCGTGTCCCGGGGATTTTTTCCTCGTTTCGCGTTCGAGCCTCGAGGCGATCCGATAAGAGACCAGTTTAGGTTCGCGGTTCCGAGAGAGAGAGGGAGAGAGCTCGTCTCTCGGCTCGCCGATTTACGTGCTAATGAACCGAGCTCCCGCTAAGTAAAATCTCGCGTGTCGGTCTGTATCGCTGCCTGCGGATCTCTTTAACAAGGCCCTGCTCCCCGCGGGCTATTTGTTGAGAACTCGACGAAATTCTGAAAACGCTTCCCGCTGATTCCGAAAAACCGTCCGAAAAGTTTGCTCATTGCACTGTGATTCATTTTGCGGGCTGTAGAGTGCAATTTCTTCGTCGACCTAAGTCTCCTAGAAAAACCAGAAGGAATAGCTCTCGTTCCTCAGAAAAATCTGAAATCGTTTAGTTCGATTTCAAGGAAGCTCATTGACACAATTTGTAAAATCGGACATTACGTATGCACCAACCTAATACAATTTTATAACAGTTTAAAGGTTAAGACTGAGAATCAGCGCTTCGTCTTCAGCTCGTAAACAAAAGACATTAACAGACTGCGGATCTTTATGCATTTATAGCAAAATTGAATAGATGAAGTTCAATATGATTTCTATTTGATTTCTATTTCTTGCAATCGATGCAGGCAATTTTTATTTTGCATAAAGATCCGCAGTCCAGTCATTAAATACTGACTCTGCACTATGAGGCAAGGGGTTAGAGATCGTCGGAGTCGTTCGTAATCATAGTCAGCGCCGTTATCGATCAGCATGGTACCTGGCCCGGGTCCCAGGCTGCTTTGCATTCACAGTTTCGTTGTTTTCATCGCGGGGATTCGGCGTCCGGCGCATTCAATTGGTCGCTCATTAATATGCGCGCGCGATTGAAACAAAAAGCCCGGTGCAACGAGGCACCACCTCCAGCCCTCCTCTCTTTTGCTACAGCGACTCACTTATCAATGGTACAAGCGTCGTTTCAACGGTCGCGTTTTCCCTTCCGAGTACTTTGGAACCAAACGCGGCTGCCGTGCGTAAATACGAAATCACTCTCGCCACGCAAGAATGAGAGAGCCGTGGAAAGAGAAAATGAGAGGGAGAGAGAGAAGATTGAATTGCCACACCCGTTTCGACCCCATATTTCACCGGGTGTCAGCGGTCTTGATGTTTCCCCGCAGTGCATACGCACACCCTCGCTTTGAGGTCCACCTCGTGCGTCGCGCACACATAGATGCGTGCACGGAACTCTTTGCAGTTTGCAGTTCGCACGTATCGAGCAGAGAGCGCAGCCCCGCGGACCGAGATGTATGCGTTCGCGTGCTGCACCGACGCCCTATGCAACTGCAATTGCCCTAGCAGTTGACCCCCTATCGATAAACCCGGCCATTAACAAGTTTTAACCCCGTTCTTTCCTGTGAACCGACCCGCGTAACCGAGTGCACTTTGATTTCCTACGGATGTGCACTCGATCGACACTGTCGCGACGCATGCCGATGCGATTTTCCACCCTTTGACGACTCCATCGGCTCCACAGTTTCTTCGAAACACGCTCATTAGGGTCGCTCTTATTTATCCTTGTTGAAAATTTTCTATTAATTATTCAGAACAATCATGGGGAGGGGCGGTGCCGCAAAAGAAACTCAAAAGTCATCAATAATTGATGACTAGACTGCGGATCTTTATGCAAAATAAAAATTGTCTGCATCGATCACAAGCCAAAGGAACCAAATAAAAGATTCTTTCTTCTTTTAATTATCTTATTAAGCTGAAACTAATACACCGATGTCCTTAAATCTTTTTAATATGTCCACTGCTTTAAATTGTACGTTTCTATTTTTGTCATAAATGCATAAAATCCGCAGTCTATTGATGACACACACGATTAATCAGAATAACTTTTTCATGAAAGGACTTCCGTTTTCCTGCCGAGCTAGATCGATTAGTTTACTAGTTAACCAAAATTATGGTTAAATTGCGTTTAGTCGAATAGAATATTAAGAGTTGCTTTTCACAACTTCTTTATCTGGACATGTAACGAAAATTTACAAAATGTGTTTTGTAGACTACGAGCTTGGTACATACTGAAAATATCATTGAAATTGATTAATTAGTTTACTAGCTATAAAATCGTGAAGAACATGTAACATTTCCATTTATGAAAAAGTTATTTGGGTTTAAAGTGTTTTGTAGACTACGAGTTAGATACATGCTGGAAATATCATCGAAATTGATTAATTGGTTTACGAGCTATAAAATCGCGAAGAGTCTGTAATATTTCCATTTATGAGAAAGTTATTCGGGTTTAAAGTGTGTGCCATCAAGTATCTTATACCTCGATCTATAATTTTATTAGAGCGATATCAGGAGGTTAGAGTTAGGGTTGCTTTTTTTCCATGGAACGCGTCGATGGGAATCGGAGGGGGTAGTTTTTCCCCACAGGATGTTCCCTTCTTTCTTCATTCACTCGGATCAGTCATTCGTGTAGCCAGCACCATTGTTATTTAAATGATCAACATACTTTAGAACATATGAAAGACTTATATATGTATATTTTTTATAACGATTCATAATTTTATTATAGTGTGTAAGATAACCAACGTTCAAACCACATGGTCATTTTCTGGTATAGAAAGGGGTAATTTTTTCCCTCCCTCTTCTCGTCGGTCATTCGTTGGAGTCAGCCATTCGTATAAACAGCACAATTGTTTAATTACTTTAAAAAGCCTATATATTTTTTCACAGCAATCTATAATTTCATTAGTTGTGTAGTTTCAGTAGTTTCTTCATTTTCCGTTTACTTTTTTATTCGCTCAGTTGGATCAGCTATTCAGATAGACAGCACTATTATTATTTAAGTGAACATAGCACTTTAAGGCGTATAAAAAGAGCTATATTTTTCTTATATAGAAGGTAACGTTTAACTGCATGGTTATTTTCTCTCATAAAAAGAAGTAGTTTTTGTCCTCCCTCTTCTCTCCGCTTATTTATTCATTCGAATCAGTCGTACGTTATTCAATCTATAATGCTAGTAGTCTAACATGAAAATTCAACACTAATTGCCATAAATGAACGCAGTATTTTGAAGCATAGAAAAGGTCATCACACTTTTCGATAACAACCCATTAGGTTGTAACATAAATTCATTCAGTAGCAAATATAAATTAACAGTTCAGTCATGGCGTCATGGCGGAATGCACGTAACCGCGATTGAAAAGAATACATACCTTCATGCCTCATTAACGAATATAAAGCGATACAGAACCGACCACATTTACGTAACGATCCGCTGTAATTTGATTAGACGAAGGGTTGACGATCAAGCATAAAAACGGTTTCTTTCACGGAAGAGTATAATTTCTTCCGGTTCCCTCTCCTTCCTCATTCACTCTGATCAGTCGTTCGTACAGATAGCGCGATTGTTATTTAAATGAACACACGTTCTCTAGACATAGGAGGGTTGGGGGTAGCCGAGTTTTTGGCGCTTGGGGGTGGTGCACGGGCTCTGTGTTTCGGGGGAATATATCGCCACGCTTAAAAGTAACGATATTACCGGGTGATATCGTCGCGGCCAAAAGTTTTATCATAACCGAAATTTACTATTGAAACTGGGCTCGGTGCAGCTCGCGGTCTAGAGAGAGAGAGAGAGAGAGAGAGGAGTGGCGAGGAGAGGAGAGGAGAGGAGCAAGCCGAGTCACTGCATTAGGGTGAACGTCTGCCTGGCTATGCAAAATGGCGTGACAAGTACGAGAATAGAACCGCGCCGAGTTTTACGAGATCGCGTGATCACCGCCAGCAAACATCGTCTGGCATGAATTTTACTGGTGCATGCCCGCCTTTATTTCGTCCGATTCGCAGTCCAGATTTCAACCGGCTCGGCCAGCAGCAGCTTGTATATCTGCTCGAAACTCAGTTCCCGATCGCCTACATTTTTCTACACCGTCACCCCCTTGTCCCCTTAACCTTAACTTTTTGCAATTTCCGTTTCCTCGTCCAGTCGCTTCAAAATTTCTCGGATACGGGTGATACTTTCGTGAAGCTTTCCTGCCAAATAATTGAACCCTCCGTGGACAAGGATTTGTTGAAACAGTAAGAATATTTTCCTCGGAGAAGTAGATCATATAGGATGAAACTAACGACCGAGGCATCTTGGCCCATCGCGGAGTAAGCCCCACTGTGGAAGGGATACTAGATTTTTTAAGATCATGTACTTGCCGTGTTCTCAGATCGAATACTTACTGTAGAAAATATTCCAGGTCGGAAAAAATGTCTGATTTCGGCGTTAAAATAGTTCCGAGTGCAAAGGGTTACGGTTGACAGACCTAGAACGATGTCCTCGCCTGCTCGCGAACAAATCGTCGCGTTTTAACGCTGTTTCACGTAAGATCGTCGTGTGTTATGGTAACCGCAGAACAACCGCGGTTCAGGTATATTTAGCGGCGCGCAGGTTGGAATTTCGATAACGTCCGCGGCCAGGAACCCACCTCTCTTGCTATACGTCCATGGAATACGCGGGCAAGTATTAATAGACCGAACCGCAGTAAAATTAGAAGCGCCGCGAGGAAACTCATTTCGGAATTCCGGATTAACGACCGCCGACACTTGTTGGCTGCGTCCTTCCGATAGACTTCTCGTTGACATGTTGCAAAATTGATCACTTTCTTCGATAATTCTACATTCCCGGACCGATGCGCCTGAATTGCTGGAATGTTCATTTTTTCTCCGCAACCGTTCAAAACGGTAAAGATAGAAAATTCTTTCCTAAGTATTTTGTCGAAGGAAGAATTTTTTGGAAACGTGTTTGTTTCAACGACGACTGTTAGTTCCAACGTTGATCATCGGAGAAAGAATCTTCTTCTGGTAGTTCCACTGTCAAGATCTTCTGTATTCAGGTGCAGTGCGAAACGAGCACGGTTATCTTGAGAAACAAGTCGGTAGCCGGTATCTGCCGCGTTTGTTTCGGCGATAATTTAAAAATTGGAGAAAACAAGGACGCAAGGGGGACATAATTCTCTATGGGTTTTCCATCCAATCCACCTACTCGAGATCGTCTCCAGCCCCTCGGCCGCGGCTGGAATGAAGCTGATCCACCACCACCACCCTCCTCGGATCCTTGTGTGTGTATGCTTGCTGCGAGGAGAGCGAAAGAAAGAGAGAGACAGAGAGAATAGAATGGACGAAGAGAGCGAAGAGAAACGGGGTAGGATGGAAGAAAGACGAGGAGAGTATCGGGGGATGGCGGCAGAGTGGAATCCATTTCGAAATTGCGAGCCACCCTGTCCGACCTCTCCCCTACCGACCTCTCTTCCTTCTAGCGCCTTCCCTCAGGAAAATCCACCCTCCTGCACCCCTCCTTCTCTCTCTCTTTCTTCCTCTCTAGTCCCTACTTCGCTCCCTCCGGAAGGTAGCGTGCTCGCCTCGAATACTGATATCGAGCAAAGTCCTTTTTCCCTTAAACCGAGCAGCCACCAGGAATAATGCATTATACGTACGCGTCTTTCGTCTCGTTTCCGCGTCTCCCTGCTTTCTCTCCCTTTCCTTCTATATCGTCGCCCTTTCCCTTCGTTCACCTTTTTCGAGTTTCGTCGACCTTCTCCTCGCCACGGTATCGTTCCGCCAAAAATGTCGATGATCAGCAACTTCGAGGCATCGTCGTCCTCTCTCTCTCTCTGCTCTAGCTGTGATCCTGTATCGAAACTGAGAGGACACTCTCTATCAAGCTCTCTGTCTTCGCCATCCCACGGAATTTTCAGGGGAATTGTCTAGGCTAGACTCCCAATTTGGTGTTCAAGCCGAAATTTTACACTTCCTTGTTCTGTGATTTGTTCTGGACAAATTGCGCCGAGGCAAGTCTGCTCTAGCTTGAGAGCGGAGACTGTGATGTTTAATCTTCTGTGACTTTCTGAAAAATAATTGGAGAATGGTCTACCAAGGTTCATTTCAAAGGGTGAACTCTCTAGTAGTTTTATATACTTGAATTGCTCTTTTATTTTGGGATGCCTACGCAAGAAAAATTTTAAAAATAAATTTGTAATCCTAATTCGAAAGCTTGAACAGAAGAGAATGTAGTCTGTTGGATGAACACGGGTGCACGATTGCTCAGGATGGCTCGTTCACCCCGGAAAACGTGGATTTCGGTCCAAACAGGCTCCTATCTTCACGGTCTTAGTCGAAGGGAGTCCAGAGGGTGGGAAACGGGGGGAAAATGACGACGCTGAAGTGGATTTCCGTTTCATTTCAGGCGTGTAACGAGTTCACGACCCACGTAATGAATCTGTTGAGGGAACAGAGTCGCACCAGGCCGATCACGCCGAAGGAGATCGAGAGGATGGTCCAGATCATTCACAAGAAGTTCTCGAGTATTCAGATGCAGCTGAAACAATCAACATGCGAAGCCGTCATGATCCTAAGGAGTCGATTCCTGGACGCGAGGTTTGTACTCCGAAAATCCTTTACTTTCACCATTTTTTCTGCTTCGACTATAAAAGCTACACAATTATTCTCTTTTTTTTTACATAGAATGATTCTGTAGAATCTCCCACACATAACATTATATCTTTTAAGAACGTTATCAATTTCTATTTATAACATTATCAGAGACCGTAAAAGGTAGTTGCAATTCAGATTTTGTTTCGCCCGGGCCAACCTGTTCGAAATTGCCATTGTTTTTAAAAAATATTCTTAAAGAATGGCTAGTTGCGGATCATAAATTTTTAAGAACTATTTAAAAGCTCCCGACGATGTGTTAACGCTTCCCTGACTAGCGAAACTGAGATTCTCCGTTTCCGCTGGCTATAAAACGGTGCGCGGAACTTTGTTGCAGGCGTAAGAGACGGAACTTCAGCAAACAGGCCTCCGAAATCCTGAACGAATACTTTTATTCGCACCTCAGTAATCCTTACCCGAGCGAGGAGGCCAAGGAAGAGCTCGCGCGAAAGTGCGGTATCACCGTGAGTCAGGTAAACGAACGAGCGAAGACATTTTCTATGTCTTCTGTATCTTCTAGATTCGAATTCACACTCGCCGGAATTGACTGGCAGCCATCCTGTTCCTATACGCGCTAAGAAACCCTTTTAGTAACATTACTCCAGAAACATTTAACAATATTAGAAGAGCTGCAAATTATATAGAGAAATTATCGATTTTTGAAAAGCAACTTCTGAAAATCGAGACTTTTCTCGTCTATACGAGCACCGGAAGACTGCTGTGCAATTTTTTCGACGATGTTCGACAATTCCTCGATAGCAATTTAACGATTCTTCAATTTTTTGGAGTAGTGTATATTAACACTAAACTTATCACAGCCGGTCAATTGACCAGTTTTAGATTTTTATATTTAGATTTTTTGTATCAATTCAATTGATTTCTTTGTTCAATCATATATACAGGATGAGTCACCTAAGACAAGTCATCTGAATAGCTTCTACATTTTTTGAGATAGGAAGAAATGTTTCAGACAAAAGTCATTTGGTTTCGAGGAGCCCATTACGTGGTGTACATAACTGTTTTTCAGATGAAGGTACTTAGTCGATTTAAGGATCAACCTAGTTTTTTTGTTAAATGGAACTATATATTTTTGAACTCCTACATTTGCAGCCCTTCACGAGACTACCATTTCAGAAAATGTAGAAGTTATTCAGGTGGCTTGTCTTAGGCGATTCACCCTGTACATTGTAATAAAAACTAACACAGAATTTAAATAAATTTAATCTTGTTATTTTTATAAGACAATACATAGCGAATTTTAAAGCTCGGTAGTTTTAGTGTTAAAAAAACTGAACAACGTAGGAGAATATAGTTTAGAAATAGATTTTCGATCAAATCAGTAGAGGACGATTACAGGTCTTCTCTGACTTCGAACATGTTGGTTTGCAGGTTTCCAATTGGTTCGGCAACAAGAGGATACGCTACAAGAAAAACATAGGTAAAGCACAGGAGGAGGCGAACTTGTACGCAGCCAAAAAGGCAGCTGGTAAGTTCCGTCCTTCGCCAAATGAGCGACGGGTGTTCCTTGATGAGTTCGTTTCGATAAATTAGAACCAGAGAAAAAGCTAAGACATATCTCGGCGGCTAGGACTTTTCGATCGAATCCGAACGGCTAAAACTCGACGATTCAATTCGCGAAATTTTATACGGTACTAGCGAGGCGTTGCTGATGAAAGAACTATCGCTTCCGACCACCTTCTGTCTCCCCTGCAGAACAAACTAAAAAGTTACTCGATCCTTTAACGCTGGAAAAAGAGAACAATATCAAAGCTGTAGACGAATTGTAATTTAGAAGACGTGCTTTTGAAAGGAACGTGTTTAAACCTGGCGTCGAAACAAATAGTCTACCCTTTCATTTTAGAAATTTGTTCTTCCGAATATCTGTTGAAGAATCTAATTCTTAATCTATTAAAAAGTTTTCTTAAAAATTCCTGCTAGAAGTTCCTATGGAATTTTCAGGGGAAGAAATGTTATTCGTAGGGGCTTCTTTGAAAAAGTGTTCTTATGAAATAGATACTTTAGAATCTCTTCTAATTTAGGATAAAGTTCCATAGAAACAAGATTTGTATCTATATTAGATAGTAAACAGAGGAAACAAGTTTTAATAATTATTAATATTGTCGCAGTGTTATTGATTGAAGAGTAGATAGATATTTATCATCTGTTACAATAATGAAGGACTTGCTTAACGCAGCAGAAGAAAATACCTCTTTCTTTTACAATGAATAAGATTTCATTTTAAAATAGTTCCATATTCCGTGCTTTAAATAGAACCCACTAAAAAGCTCGATAATTCTTTCGATCCCTGGTTTAAACTCGCTGGAAAGTCGAAACTCGGCAAACCGGCGACTCTGTTATCTTCGCAAATTAGCCGTCGCGACGACGCAACTTCGCCGAAAGTCGGGACAAAGAAATCGACGTATTCAGCAGAAGACAGTCCTCGGGGTAAAAGACAATTGTCGATGGACGACGCGTGTCGTGTTTCGTGTCCCCTGTATTTACCGTGGCGCGCATTCTCGGGGAAATTAGGAGAAAAATGCCGGGTTGGTTTTCTCGGGGAAATTCCTGGCATTCGCGGGAGTCGTGGCTCGCAATTACGCGCACTTCCCTTAACTACCGGAGGCATCTCTTTATTTTCGAGAGAGAGAGAAAGAGAGAGTGAGAGAAAGAGCGCCGCTCCAGCGAGATATTTTTAACTTACCAATTGCACGGAACCAGAAAGAGAGAGCGAGAGAGAGAGAGAGAGGGGAAGAGAGACGGGAAGGCCGTGCGACGAAAAGACGAGGGATGCGTTTCTTCTTCTCCTGTGTTCTCGCGTTTCTTTCGACGCCCTTTTCAGTTTGCTGCCCTTTCCTCAGCCACGCTTCCGGTGCACGCGGCCCTCCCGTAATTAAACAAACGGAATTCCAACCCTCTCGAGGAATACGATTCTCCCTGTTGTCGAAAGAAAAATTTCTCGCGACGCGCCGGCTAATCGCCAGCTACGTTGACATAACTCGAAAAGTATTCGTACTCCTTCGAAAAGAATTGAGAACAAAAATCTATCACGATCGATCAACGATACATTTGCCAGTCTTGATAACCAGTGGCGTGATCAAACCCTCAAGAACCTTATCTCTCAGATTGTTAACCCTTTCGCCAAGCACTTCTCAAGATACACGAGGTTTAGCGAAGAGTAGACCAAAACCTTTTTTACCTGAAATTGACCGTGTTTTTCGAACATTTCTTCCATTGGTGACGTTCACAATCTCGTAGTTTAAGACAAGTTAGAAGGTACGTTGCAGTTAATCAAATATTTCAACGAGGTCGATAAGCATTGAAACAAATGGTGGTAGCGAAATTGTTCAACCGCGAGGGGTTAATCCGTGCAAATTAATTCCGTGCACATTGTTCTGTGAAACTATTACCTGTAACAGAATATTCATAGAATTTATAACTTAGACAATATTTTCCTTCAAGCTTCATAAGATTTTTTTTTATCACCAAATCTTCGAATGATTTTAGCGCGAAGCAACGCACGGTGAAAGGGTTAATGGAACGTGTTTGACAATTTAGTGACCGATTCAGGCCGCCACTGGTTACAGATAGGGACGCAATGCGATAGAACCAGAGAGAGAAGGAGAGAGAAAGCGAGGAAAAGAGGTATACATAGAGAGGCCAGAGAGACAGACGGAATGTATCGGTGTCAGGCGGAAGAACTTAAAAGACGCACCCTCGAATTTTGTATGCACCGCGATTGTTTCTACAGCAGCTTTTGCAGGAGCGTCGCCGTACAGTATGGGCGGTGCCAGCCAGGGCACCCCGACGCCGATGATGTCGCCGGCGCCGCCAGGTGGGCCCCAAGACATGGCCGGTTATGGCATGGGCATAAACGGTAGCGATTATGGCTCGCAACCGTACAACGACGGCTCGATGGGCTACGATCCTATGCACCAGGTAATTAACAAACGATCATCTATCTCGCCACCTGAATAGTTTCTTTGAGAATTTTTTTTAATTTTATTTTATTCACCCCGTAGTCGGCGTCAATTGCCTCGCTTTCTTCGATATTATACATATTTATATATATCTACGTACATACAGTCGTATACACAGTCGGTCACGAAGGTACAACGCATCCGATGAATTTCTAATATTTGAAGAAACTTTTGCGCATCTTATGAACGTTGATGCACCTGTTACTTCAACCTCGTTGCATTTGTAGTCCTACGTAAGAGTATTCTGGGTCTGTGAAGACCTAACCTCGCTACACACCAACTATGAAAGTCGCTGAACTCTAAACACACATCACTTTTGAACCAGCGGATTCCTAAGATTAAAACTTGGATTCCCGGCATTTGCTCGTCATAGTGTACAGGATTATATGGAAAAAAGTGAAAAATTTCTGGTTTCCTCAGGTGAAGTTCAGCCTGAACTTTGCATCGTATACTCATTGTTGAGAGAGAATATTCATCTTCGCAAACTTGATTGTCACGTTTATTATCCATGCTATCTGTTCATATATCTACGTACGCTTCTCTTCTCGTTTCATCAAGGCGAACGAATTTATTCGTGAGCCTTTCCCCACAAATTTTTAGTTCGTCTACAAACAATTAAAGTAGCTTCAAGTCTTGAAGAGACTCCCCATTATTTTGTACACTCTTTACTCCATCCCGCAAGAAACAGAGTTGCAATCGACTACTGGTGAGAGCCATGAGTAGTACTATAGATTTGATGCATTTATGAATACATTAAAAATGAAAAGGTGCAATTTGAAAGAGTAGAAGGATTAAACGACTTTAATTTCATGCAGTTGATGTAGAAAATTTACAATTTGCATAAGGATCCGCAGCCTATGGATTAACACGTAATACAATACCTCTTAAAAGTATTATCGTTCTGCGGGGAATGTCCAGTTTTAAAGTGGAACTTGAAGCAACGAATGGTCCATAAAACGTTCAAAACCTTCGCGTTCTCGTCTGAAATATTCAAAACTCGTCGGATGCACTTCCATGACTGACTGTGTGTATACATATACGTGCCCATCCCCTTTTGCATTCTCTGAGCATGTGCTAGATTCTCTTCTGATAACGCTTGTTCCCCCGCCGGAGTTCGAGGGACCATCCTTGGCTCGAATGAATGGAAAGAGACGAATTCGAAAGTTGTCGAACACAAAAAAAAGCAAAACAAAATAAAAAGAAAAGTACTTACATTTGTATACTCGATTGACGAAAGAACTCTGTCGCAGCAAGCACACATTAAACGATTTCCATCCATTTTCAAGCCGGTGTTCATCTCCTAAATGCATGCGCATTTCACCGCATATTCACACATCTTGCGAGACTGGAGGTTTGGATAGAAGAGAGCGAAAGGGAGAGAAAATCAGAGAGAATCGGTGAGTTGATTGTGGTGGAGGAGAGGATGGTGCGCGGTATCTGTGAAATTGCGTTTGCGCGAGCGCTCGTGTACACGGTGATACTAAGTGTCTATCGATGAGATCTTGGCAAAAAATTGCATTTCCGCAATTATTATATTTCAAAATTAATTGTTGCAAAAATTATACGTGGAAATTAGAAAAGTTTATTTCTGAAATCAGAGTGTCATTCATGATTGATATTGTTAGTAGACAATAGTTATTATGCATAAGGATCTTTAAGATCAAGCATAATCGCACAGAAATAAGATGAATGTTGCCATTGTTTCAAGGCAACACGAGTCAGTCATTGTTCAGTTGGATCATGTAGAAAAATCTTTTCATTAAGACACGTATCAGGCTAAATAAAAAACCACGCTTATGTTAAAATGCACTAAAAAGGAGAAAATAATTTTTTTCCTGGTTCTGCATAAAATACCGAATCCAGTTAAATGATTCATAATATTTTTCCCCAAAATTTTAAGCAATTAGTTCAAAATTTCTTCTGTTATAAAATTAGTGTCGGAATAGGTAGAAAAATTTAATATAAATTTAAATAAAATCATGAAATTAGTGACTATAAATAAAAGCGAGGAGCGCTAAACTATATTGACGTAATCTTTTATTTACAGTCACTAACGTCATGATTTTATTTAAATTTATATTTTGAACTAATTGCTTAAAATTTTGGGGAAAAATATCGGGGAAAAATAAATAATAATTATGGAGAACCAGGGAAAAAATTGTTTTCTCCTTTTTAGTCCTTTTAGTCTTGCTTTTTACTCTTTACATATCTTGTAATGGATTTTAATTATCACTTCAGCCAAGATCTTTCGTAAAAGGAAAAATATTGTGTCATGATTAGATAATTTATTATCCCGGTTTTTTGTCTTGCCTATTCCAATCGTCTTTCTCTTTGCGTAGCAGTTTCAGTCTTTGTCTTTCGTCCGTCAGTAAGTTGATTGTTTGTTTTTTTGTTTACTTTCATTTTTGATCCTCCGAGTATGGCGGCAAATATTGTCATCGGAAGCAAGTGTGTATACAAAATTTCAGAAAAATTGCACTATGGGAAGTGGTTTAAAATTCGATTACAAGATTTGACGTATACAACAACAACACGGCAAGTTAATATAAGCGTGGTAAAAAATCGCAGAGTCTGATCAATTTTGTAATTCTCAAGATGAAAGATGATGTCACCGTGTGTATAGCGTGGCGCAAGTTGAATCGTGACGTCTGAAGGTACTGTGGTGTCTGCAGGTGTGAGTAGAGTGTTGTTTGAGTGTACTATAGGGCACGTAGGGCTGGGTTGGATGCGCTGTTGCTGGCCTAGGAAGGTAGGAAGGGTGGACTTAGAGCGGGCTCTCGGTGGTTTTAGGGGCGAGAGGATGGGGGTTGGTCGGGGTTTGCGCGCACGGGGCGCCAGCAACGGTGGCATAAGGGTTGCTTAGTATGCATTGAAGTTGCTAAGTCACTTTTTAGGTAGGGCTGCTCTCTCACATATTAATGGACTCTGGTAGGTGCGCGGCCGTGCTTCTAACGAGCTGCCTCTGTTCGGCCAACACGAAACACAACGGAACCTGCGGATCTTCGGAGATCCAATTTCCCTTGTATCCGACACGGAACCCCCGTAGAATCACGCATTGATTTCGTTCGTTCCGCTTCGGACCACTCTCTGGCCAACAATTAACGCGGCGGATTCGCTTAGCGCTGGACACCGGCATTTTATCAAACAATCGAGACCTTTCACCCTTGCGAACTTTTTAGCAGCGAACAGATCGAACCGATCGCTAGAATTTTATGCTTTTGTTACGCTACTGAGTATTTAAACTTTCAAACAGTAGTAAAGTAGTAAAGTAGATTTTTATGGAAAATAAAAATGATTCAATTCTGCTAAATAAATAAAATCCGCAGTCCAGTAACAGCATTATTAACATTACGGAAATAGACCCCTAACTTTGAGGGCCATTTTCATCTCTCTATTCCTCATCCGTCTTCGTGTCAATTTGACATAATTTTCTTCGTTCCTTGGGAAACAGTAAAGGGTCGAAAACGTCAGTTGACGAATACGAAGGCTTTATTTAACTGCGCGGTGATATTCCGCTGAAACTTCATCGCACAATTCAGTGTCATCTTCCACCTCCAGATTCCAAAGAGATATAAACAGCTTTTCAGCGGGCATCCTCAATGTTCTTAATTCTTTGAGGAGAAGATACACAGCCATTATTTCCGTGGAATGAAACAGTCTTTCATTCCATCCTGGAAGAGGACTGGTCAATAGATTTTCATCCCCGTTGGTGAGGGACACGATTCTCGCGAAAGCTTGAAACGTATTTCCGATTGTATCATTGTTCCAAAGCTTCATTCTTTGTTCGGCGATCGCATTTTTTTAGCATTCACGGTCTCACTCTCTCGTACTCGCTCGTTGAGGCGTTCACCTGTCGCCAGTTTAGAATTTCGGCGATCCGCGGGCATCTTATTCGGCAAAAACGCATGCCGTTTTGCCTCTCGGGACTCACTCACGGTCCCACTCGTCGATTACATATAACGGTTCTGCCTCCTACAAGTATGTTACATTATCTTCTGTTATCTTGTTCTTTCGAATTCGGAAATTGAACAGTTTCTTGCATATTAATTTTGTTTCCTCGAAATTGGTTCGTGTGAATACCTTGAACGAGTAAAGCTTCTTCACGGTTCGCTACAAAGGACAGAAAATATTACCAAAAGTTAAGAACATGGATGTATAATTTTATACGTTTGAAAAAATCATTGCCGTGTGTCCGGTGCTATAATTCTCCATAGACTGGACCAATCCACCCCCGGATCGGCTAAATCGGCGAGGAATGAGAGCGTTCTCCTAGTCAGATTCTCCGCGGAATCGGTAAATCATTCCGACGTGCAATTTCGCCGGTGTCACGTGGTAAAGAGTGACGTTGGATTAAATTCGCGCGAGAACCCGCAGAACTCGTTCTGCTTCGGCCAGCCTCTCGGAACCGGTAGCCCTGATACACGGATTAAACGTCCCTCTCGTCGATACACCGCGATCGGTTGTCGATATTCTTTTCGCGAATGTTGCTGCTCGCTGCGTTCGTTGCGAAATGCACAAAAAATGTACAAATCTCAATGATGTTCTGTTCATGTATTAACAAAATTAATTTGTAGAGATGACATTGATGATATTTTCTTTGTACCTTTGCTGTAAAGGCATTTTTGATCGAAATTTTTCACCAAGATCCACAGTCTATGAACATTACTATCCATTCCTCGTGTTAACCCCTTGCTGTACCATTTTCTTTACTGTTACAGTGATTACACGTATTTATCTCCAAAAATGTCGTAGAAGAGAAAAGAAAATTTATATTTTTTGTATGGCTACATTTATTCTAATGCTTAAATATTGATTACAAACGAATCAAATTTTATTTCATCTAGAAAGGAACACATAACATTCATATTTGTTAGACTTTGTTAAAATCTTCGTGACGAGTCCGACTCGTTAAAATACGGCAAGGGGTTAACAACTGAGTTAACGTTCGAAGGTTGGAACAGTTTCTCCGAAAAATGGCTGAACAGCGAGCTTCGAATACTTCACGCTACGGTTCCCTTCTTCTTTCGCGAGAAAATTAATTTCGCGGTTGATCCGTTTCACGTGCGGCCGGGATGAGTGGGAAGAGCCGAAATGAAGCGACTAAAATGCATGCTCCCACCTAGCTGACGCCTCTTCTCGTTTCGTTTTCCGTTCGACCACGTCTAGAGACTCCGTTCTTCGTTTTCTCTGTCCATTGCCGAAGAACTTCCTTCGGGAATGGCTGCCGCACAGCTTCTCGCGATTCGCAAACGTACACGAGCAGCAATCGTGCTTTCCCGCGATTTTCTTCCTGTTTTCCGATATACACGGTTTCCGGCGAAGAACCTCCGAAGAGTCCAAGAGTGTCTACTCTTGATCCTTGCTAGGGGCCGTTCGCGATCGGTCGAGGATCATAGCAGCAGGGAAAATAATCTGGTGGTAACGACGGACGCTCTCGCTGCTGCAGCTGGCACTAACGTTCCCGTAACAAACAATAGAAAAATCGAACGAGTCGGACCAATTGCTTGCACGCGATTATACGAGCACACCAACGATCCTTCTTGCGCGGGTCGGTCGACCTTAACCAGCACCCGTTCGACCGACACCCATAATCCGTTCTACTCCCGTTAACTTACTCTCTTTTTGCCTCTGGTGTTTCGTTTGTTTTAGTTGTTGTTCCTCTAATTTGTTTAATCGTCGCGGTCGGGGCTTGGGAACTGTTATAATTGCGATTAAGGTTCACATAATGCACTACCCAGTACTAGAAGATTCAATTTTTACTTCAGCTCATTTTGCAGTTGACACGTACAATGGAATATAAAAATACAATATAATACTCATAATCGTACTTATTAAAATTCTGAAAGTTCTTAACCACCGTCCCACATCTTGCAATTTACTCAAAGATAGATAAATTAATTTGACACACTTTGCTATTCGAAGTTCTCGATATAATATCCAGTGACTCTATAACAACAAATCGATTTTAAAATCATTTCGGAACCGATGTATAACGCACAACAGTTAAAGATTTCGAATTTACTGAATTTTTCAAGTTCATTCTCTGAAATTGCTCAGTTTTAAATTAAACGATTACTTTCTCGAACCGTTTCAAGCCCTGATCGCAATTACCGTTCTAATCGCTGCTGGTTGGTTACCCGAGTCTAACACACGAGGAACAAAGAACTGTGTTTGTTGCAACGGGGAAAAAAGGGTGGGTGTTTTCTCCTGGAAGAATCGAAGGATTCGGCGAGAAGAGTTTTCTTTCTCCGCTATTTGAGTTCAAGTTGTTTCGGTTTCTTCAAAAAAGAAAAAAACGAAAAAGAAAACATACGGACACGCGACGGCCACGCTCTTTCGAGTGCATTGTCACAAGCACAGTTCGCAAGCACAGTCCCGGCACCTGTATAATACCGTTTACGATTGGTCGTCTGTTCCTTGGTCTCTTCTACTCTTCGTTCACCTAACGACAAGCGACTGCGACGAGCAGTTTCAGCGACGAACCGTCCATCTGCTTGCGTGATGCGACTCCCTGATCGATCGAAATTCGAATACACGCTTTTCTGTTGGCCAATCTCTTTAGGAATCGGTCTTTTAACGCTTTACCCATCGGAAGTGATAGCCAGAACGATAGTCTTTGCAAAGTCAAGGGTTACCTGCTAGGAACTTCCCAGCCAATTTTTAAATAGCAAATCAATAAATTGTCCGAAGTAATACAGTCTAATAATTCTCGTTGTTGTCAAAAGAAAATTCTCAAGCATTTTTTAGACACAACACAGTAGACTAAGGATTATTGCATTTATGACAAAAAATGTAGAAGTACAAAACAATGAAATCATAAAAAGAATTGAGGAATTTATTTTGATTCAATCTTCGTTTCTAGTCATTGATATTCTTATTTTTCATAAAGATTCGCAGTCCAATGATCCAGTAGAGTACAACACTATTAATCCGATAGGTAAAGCCTTGAAAGCAGACTAGGTCGATTATTTTGGTTCTTGATCCACGAAGAAGATCTTGAATTAATCCTCGTCTAACTTTTGCATTAACTTGCTATGCATAGTTTTAGCATAGAGGAATTTCATTCTTCTTGTTGACGAGAAAAAGATCTACAAATTCAACGATTTACTTCTCCGATCCATGCACTTTGGGAATACAGCTTCTTCCATCGAATAGAAAGGGTCCAGCAGGATAAGCATTGTCCAGCGGCCCCCGCGACAATTTTTATTGATATCGTGTGCCAAAGAATGCTTTTCAGTTGAAAGATGATCCCCCAAAATTTTAATATGAGGGTAAACACCCCAAACTTTCTATCTGAAAGTTTCAAGATGGTCGGATTGGTGGAAGTTAAATAGAAAAACAAATGAAATTACGCAATTATAATATTATAGTGCAGTGTTTCTTTCGACCCTAATTAATAATTCTTATCATGAGATTAAGTCTCTTCTTGACTAATAATCTCTTTCTCAGATGTATTAGATAGGTAACAGAACATTGTACTTGAATTTTTTGATAGATGTCACTCAAAGGGTTGCAAACCCCACTCCTAAAAAAATTAATTTCTTTATTCTACCCTCCATAATTTGCTTACAATTGTGAAAAAAAATATATGGAATGCAAGAGGTAAGTTCGAGTATTTCGTTTTCTTCATCTTAATACCTTAATTAACAGCCGAGGAAAAAATTTTCCGAAGTATTGACTATAATTCCAACCTACTTAAAATTTTGGGGGTTATCTTTCAACCTAAAAGCATTTCTTTTGCACACGATATCAATAAAAATTGTCGTGGGGGCCGCTGGACCATGCTTGTCCTGTTAGGCCCTTTCTTAATTGAGCGCGTTTACAGAAACTTAAATTCCAAAAGCAGAGTAAACATGCTAAGTAAAATGAGGGAGAAACCACGCGCCAACGATGATGAACGGTTCGCTCCGTCTCGGCTGAGTCGTGACGTCTTGTTTGAATTTACTTGAGTATTTCTCTTGGTGCAGATGAAACGAAATTCTTAGAAGGCGACAGAATGAGCTAGAAAGAGAGCGCGAAAGAAAGAAAGAAATAACGAAAGGGAAAACAGTAGACACGAAAGATCAGACTCCGCAATTAAAGAGAGGCCAGAGATGAACACGCAGAAACTGGCCGCGTGGGACAATATAAGACAAAGCAGGAGATCTTGGGAACAAATCAGAGAAATGTCTAGGTGCTTCGCGGTTAGACTAACCTGTCGCGTTGAGACCATGGTCGTCTATCCGCTTGTCCTGTGATGCAGGCGACTTGCAAGGGCGCAAAACCATTGTTGACGATCGTAGATTAATGGGATCGGAGGTCGACGAGCCGGCCAGAGGACGTCCACGGTTCGTTGCAACAAGCACAGATCTCTTCCCCTCGGAAACAGGAAGTAGAAGACGCGCCTCTGGGCCCGTTCGATTAGACCGTGGACCTCGATCTCGCTCGTCACGGTCGCCTAGAAGACCGGAGAGCCTCGGGGATCAAATATTTCGAGACAGGTTTCAGACCCGAGGACTCTTCCTCGCCTCCCTAGGTCAAGGTCTCGCCGAGTGTGCAATAAGATTTCGAAACCCTCCCGCGGCGAGAGAGACCTCGGGAAACGATCACTCGAAGAACTCACGGGGAAAACCATACTTCCCCGCTGTACATACCGTCATGGACCGTCGACGCTGTGCGATTCCCCTCTCGAAACTTTGAGCAAAACACTCGAATTCTCATGGTGCGTTTAGACCAAACGAACGAATGCTTGTTCGCCCTCTTCGCTCCAACAAATTCTTGTTGTTTTCAAGTGTCGAACCAAAGTCGCTAGATCAGGAGAATATCGGATTAGTCAGGACAGTCAAGTGACAATCTGATACAGTAAACATTCGGTCTAAGAAAAAGGGAACTGCACGATCGAAGAGAAACAAATATATCCCTTCCACTGCGGGTCGAATATCCAAGCGTGGGGGAATAGCGTCGTAGAAGGGGAAGATAGAGTGGGGAGACAAGTCTTAATCTGGCGACTCTGTGTCGAACGCGAGCGAGAATGTATTAGTATAATATTATAATGAACGTATTTGTTTATATTTATAAAATCGAGTAAGCATTCTTCGAGCATTAGCATTGCTTGTATCGGTTTCAATTTCGTCGGAGTGAGGGCGGAGCGAGAATTCGTTCACCGTAAGAGATCGGTCGTCGAAAAACAGATTCGACGCGCAAACGATGTCGGAGAATTGGATAGATGATGGATCCTCGAGAGAAAGTGAGAGAGAGAGAGAGAGACATCTTCGTGGCATGCATGGCTGCACGTAGAGTTTAAGTTTATATGTGTGTGTACTGGTTCTACACAAGTAGTACGTGTGTGGCGTTTTTATCATTATCTCTCTTGTGTTCATGTTTTGTTATTTTTATTTTATTATTTTTTGCGGGTCGATTGGCTGGGGTTCTCTTGGGCGAGTTGATCGGAGAGAAAGGAGAGGGACGAAACTGTGTGTGTGTGAGAGAGAAAGAACGTGAGTGGAAGATGAGAAGAAAGGAAGAGTGGAGGCGCGAAAGGGGATGCCAGAGACTTCATTATTTAGTTCGTTGTGCAGAGTTCTAAATTTTTCGCGTAGACAAGTAGAGAATAGGCGCCGGTCCGTTGCATTGGCGGGTCCAAATGAAAGGATTTTACAGAGTTTGTCGCCCGGAGCCATTGTAGCGAGCTGATCCTTTCACGCGCTTGTAACGGGAATCGACGCGCGTCTTCTCACAGACAATGTTGATTAATTTTTCCCCCGAGAACCGAGAGAGTGGCGAGCAGTGGCGGATTCGCAATTCCACTACTCGAGAAATTACACACGCTCTGACTGATGGTGTAGAAATTGATTTCATCGCGATTACTGTTGGGCAAACTGAACTTCGAGTTCTGTAGAGCTTGAGAAGGTTGAACTACATTCTGCAGTGATATTAAGATACGTACAGTAGACACCGATCTATCGGGGATTAGCGTTAATTGGGGCAGCCGGTTGTTATTTGGGATAGCTGGTTATTTGGAACACTGATTAATTGAGGCAGATACAGAACAACAAAAAGTAGAATACTATTCGGACAATAAGTCACTCAATCGGGACAGCATGTCCCAATTAGACCGCGGATTTTTATGCAAACTAAAAGTTTTCTGCACCGATTGCAAGAAACAGGAACCATAAAAAATTGTTAAAAAATATCTGTTTATCCTTTGAACTTATTTCGTCTAGTGCTAATTAACCAGAATCCACTTAATTTTGATTTTCTGCTATTTCGAGTAGCGTCTTTGCAAAATTCCGTGAGAATTGAGAAAATTTGGAACATTCGATGAACCCGCCACTGCCGGAAGTCGATGTCCCGGTGCGAGTGGGCCGGCCAATCCAACCACCCCGTGTTCCTTCATCATTTTGTTTGTTGTCCGCGCGACTCGCGAGCAACCGGTGTACGATCCGCGAGCGGTGATAACGAGTAAAGCGTGTACATAACATGATAACGGTAAAAAAGAAAACGAAAAAGTAAGATTGCCTAATTGCGACGAAGGCGAGGCTAGCGCCGAATGACACGCTATTTTGTCGCCACCTGCAGGGGATAAAGACAGAGGGCTAAAAATCAAATTGCAAACAAAACAAAAATCGAAAAAAAATGACGCAGGGCAAGGCATTGGCTGGGGGGCCAGGCGCGACGGGATGGATGCAACAACGCGAGGCGGTGCCGGAGTTTCCGCCGCTCCACGATTCAGCGGACTCTGATTCCGACCGAGAGAATGAAAAACGGCCGCGCGTCTAAACCACGCGTGTTGTACTTTTGGAATGCGCGAACTAGCACGGTGACGAAACCGAGTAGAGAAAGGAGACAATTGCCTGCGAGAGCAAATACCGGATCCAGAAAAAAAAGAAAATATGAATGAGCAGAAACTGAGAGAGAGAGAGAGAAAGAGAAAGAGAGAAAGAGCGAGAGAGCGTATGTCCGAGAGCAGAAACAATGGTATACCGTCGACAGAGACAACATAGAAACACACACACCGTCACAGAGATCCACACGCGCGTACATTTTCCCGTAGACACACTTTGTACACACAGCGATACACTCGACACGTATACACGAGATATACGCCACCTCCGAGCCACACACAAGGAGATATAATGTTCGTTGGTGTTCCTACGATAAATAGTAAACGTTAGTTTCCAGTTTTCGAACATTTTTCTCTTTTTCCGTCGAGGGAGGGGGCAAGCAACGCGCCTACGCGCCGATTTCCTTACCCGGACGGCGGCCATGTTGGACAGCGAACGCCCACTTCAGATATTCGAGTGAAAATTCCAAACTCTAGAGTCGCCTGATTGAAAATCCGTTCGGTGGATCGTCTCCGCGGGAATTGAACCTTTTAGTAGCCGCGTTCGTGACCGTTTTTTGCTTGCCCTTTGACCTCGATGCTTGATCTTGCCTTATCGAGTGACCGTGCACTAGCGTACAAGTGATGTATGTACGACTTTAACGGATTTTAACGAGCGTAAAACAGGAAGAGGAGAATAGTAAAGAGGAAAGTGGTAAGAACGAGTGAGTGAGAGAGAAAGAGAGGGAGAGAGCGAAGGAGAGAGTGGACAGGACAGCGCACGATGTAAATCCGTAGGCCTATGCGGTCTCCCCGAAGAACGCGTAGGCTCGCTTCTCTTTTTAAGACAATATGAACGGCGTACAGGCACCTGGCTAAGGAGAGAGAGGGAGAGAGCGTACACGAATTCAACTAGTTTTTACATACGTTAACATACGCTGTTGTTACACACACAGAGAGAACACACACTACACGTATAGATAGTTCTATAGCTTGTACAGATCATTTTATTCTTTCCCCCTGTCCGATTCCCTAAACCCCCGTTCCCCCTCCTCCATGTATTTTTTCTTCGTATTCTACGTCACGGTTTGAGTTTGGAGACACACCCGACATCGTTTTGCAACGATCCTTGACGAGATCGTGTTATGTATCCTTCCGCGCTGTAATGTATACATATATACGAGAAAAAAAAACACACACACACACATTCTTGCGTAGCGTAATTTTGATTGCTGGGCACGGATTTAAACGATCGCGGTATATTTATACAAATATAAATATATATATTATATATAAATATATATACATATATACACATATATATTTTTGTAACGTTTTAACGTTATCCTTTCGAGAACTCACGAAACGGAAGATATTTATTGCGTCAAGGAAACTTGTACTTTGTCGTTGCAGGCTTCAGAAACCAATCATTTCTTTCTATATTCTCGTTTCCGTTTCGTTTCTCGTTTCCAGTTTCTGTTTCTTTTTCCTTGTCTCTTTTTTTCTTCTTTTTTTTTTTAAAGAATCCAATCTCCCAGCACGGATGTATCGTGTAATGCTAGCGAATGTGTTCCCTACGTTCGATCTAATTATGGTATTTAAGTTCCGAGTATTCTTCTCCTTAAGTTTCTTTTAGCTTCGACCTGTACACGTTGCAGCGTCTCTCACACGTTTGCGTGCTGATTTGTTCGAAATCGTTTCGACGCGAGGACACCGTCCAATTCGTTTCCCTTCTTTCCGCACGAATCGACCGGGATATATCCGTATCTCCTCTCGCGGAAATTTATTTTGTTCGGGAGCAATTTTCGGATCGGCGAGTGTCCTCGTTTGAATGAAGCGAGAGCATCAAGTATAATCCTTTTGTCACGTTGGAAAATTGTTTGCATGATTGTACCCCACGAGAGCGAGCAGACCCGGAGAAAAACCGACGTCGAAAACCTCCCTTTAATTTTCTCTCTTTTCTCCCTCCGACACTCCCCCCGCCCCCCTGTGTTTTGTAAAACAACGATTCAGCACGAGCTCTTATTAAAAATTCGTTCTTCTCCACCATGCCTTTTCTGTTTCTGTTCAATCTCATCCACCCGACACACGCGGCGTCGAATCCAGAGGCGTCGGACCCCTCTCTTCGTTCACTGTGAATTTATCGAGACAATTTTTTTGAAAAAAGAAAAAACCGCAACAAAGAAAATTTACCCTTTCGTTACCCGTTAAAGTCTTTCATTAAGCGTAAATCGTAAAAATGACTTTCATGGACAATCGCTCTCATACATTTATTTCACTGATCATATGTTGCGATGAAAATTATTAAAAATTTGAAGGAATGCATTGTTGTCATTTTTAGTAGATCTAATATTAAACTTTGATTGTCCCATTCATTCAATTCATTCAATTTATTCCATAAATTTATTTCTTCGAATACACTATTATTTTAAGATAAAATTCGATAAATGTCGTACTGAATGCATTCTTTTCGTTTTAAGTAGATCTAATAATAAACTTTGATTGTCAGTTCAAAATGCCCAATGATTCATGTAACACAGCATTTATGAACAATTTATCCCATAAATTTATTTTTTCTCTAAGATAAAAATCGATAGTGTTGTACTGAATGCATTCTTTCAGTTTTTAATAGATCCAGTACTAAAATTTGTTCGTCCCGACGTGTATACAGGGTGTCTCAGCTGAAGGTGGCCACCCACACCGACTTTATCTTTAATGGCACAAAAAAATGGCATAAATATTATGGCATCGTAGAAGAACAATTTTGAACAGTAAGTTCAAATGTAATCCTACAATTTTATCACATTTTTTGGTACTCAAGGTCACCTGAGGATAATGACTTAAGCATATTCAAATGTATTTTTTCAGTCGCTACAAGATGGAATGAAAGAAAGGTTTTCCCGATAAAAAATAACCGGACAAAAAGAATGTTCTATGATATTCCTCCTTCGATACCATTTAAATTATGCCATAAATATTTTTTGTGCCATTAAAAGTAAACGAGATATTTAGGTGGCCTGCTTCAGCTGAGACACCCTGTGTAATTCGTCGGATATTGGTTCGAGATTGCCCTTGAAATGTCGAATAATTCAGAAATAACGCGGTAAAATGGGACAGCGCGTTGAATTCGCAGGAAAATGTGGGCGCACGTAGAATAATTCCGCAACGAAAGGGTTAATCGCGCGTCCCAGTTTTCGATCCGCATCGGCTGAAGCGCGAGTATCAAAGGAAAAGTGGTCGGAGCAAGCATCGACCGCGGGTTTCCTCTTCTATTGCGGTTTTTCGGGAGCGAAGGGAATGGCAAAAGGAGAAAATCGGCTGGCCGATCCCGTGCTGGATTCGACGCTCGAGATATACGATTGCGCCTGTCTACCCTTAGTTGGTCGTGCGTACGTAGGTACATATGTATTGTGTGTACGTCTGTACATGTGTACGAGAACGAAGAGAAATCTATATATATTTATATATATGTTTTATATATATACATATATATATTTTATCCTTTCGTATATCTGTGTGACCCTCGTATGGATCACCATCGCGATGATATAACACCTCCTCACCGGAGCAGAGACCGAGACGATTGCGTGAAAATGGTTCGAGACAAGTTTTCCGTCGATCGTACGCGTGCGTGAACAAACAGTCGCTCGGCAAAGATCCTTTCCCCCGATCGTGAGAGAGAAACGATCGCCCGTACACTGCGGATTTGGCGCATTCACGGGAAAAAATTAATAGCCGAGACAGAAAACAATGGAAACGTCAGAACAAGTGTGGCGCGTCACTCACTGACGATTGTTTCGGGATTTTTAGAAATTTATTGTTCGTAGCGTAGGATTTCTTAACACACTTTTCGATAGGAGTATCGGTTCAATCGCTGACCAGCGAGCACTCTCAGTGACGCCACAGGATCATTTTTGTAGGGAATATGGCAGAAATTATTTTTGATGTTCCTATTAAACCTTCGAGGATCACGATCGTCGTGATATCGATTCTAGGCTCGCGGATCTAGCCCCTAAGGTCGCAAAGAAATAATTTAACATTTGTACATATTTTTAGTATTCGAGAAACGAAGATAACAGAAAAAATGAATTTACATTAATTGATTAATTAACACATTCGTGACAAAAATGAGTAGGTGAAATTCGAAGCAACAAGCATGGGATACCCACGGTGTCACTTTCGCACGGCTATCCGCAGTCTGTTAATTAACAATCGGCGAGACAAGCTGGTCCGTTTTCCTTTCGTCTGTTTCCGTCACGCTCGCGTACACGGCCGGTGCTGTTTGCTTTCAGGAGCTGTCGCCTTGAAATACTTAGAGGAATCGCACAGAAGACAGAAATCGCAAATCAGACAATTAACCGAGATTCGTTGCGATGTAGGAGCGCGTTTTACAAACGAAAGCGTGCTCGCCGAATGCCACGATGTATTGTGAACATGCTCTCGCGCAATCCGATCACCTCACTATCTGTGATCCGAGGCTCGCCCCCGACCAGGGGGCGGGTAATACGAACTAAAAATAAACAAACAAACTAAGAACAAACAAACAAACAAAAAAAAAAGAGAAAAACGGAAAAGAAAATCGATAATTAAGCTAATTAACGTTATTGTAATGGATATACCCGGGGCGAGGGAAGCGTTCGCGCGAGACGAGCCTATCTCTCTCTCCCTCTCCTCATTCTCTCCCTCTCTCTCTCTCAATCTTTGCGTGTATGTATGTGTGTGGCGACGTCTCCAACATCATCGACGAGGAATTGCGTACCGTGGAATCGGAAGATTCGCGAGGAGGGGAGGAAGATCCGGAAACTTTCCGCTCTTTTTCTTTCCGTCTCTTCTCGCCGTTTTTTCCTCCCCGTTCGATTATTTGCCCGGCGATCCAAGACGATTTATATATATATATATATAATTACCCCTCCCTTCCCCCTCCTTCTCCCCTTTTTCCTCGATATTTTCCAGTGGTCTCTCCTCTCGCGCCGAGGATCGACCGCGGATGCTTCCGTGCGTCGAATTTCACCGGGCCACCTTTTCTCCCCACTCCGAAAACCCGAGAGTTTCGATCCGAAACGCGATACGAAAGAGAATTCAGAGGAAGAGAGAGAAAGAATGAGAGCGAGAGAGAGAGAGAGAGAGAAGACTACGGACAGCGTGTGTTCTTTTTCGAAACGGTGCGCGCCACGCAATGGGGAAAAACGATAGGGATTAAGAGGGAAAGAGTTTGTAAACGAACGGGAAACAGAACAGAAACGAAGCAATGGTCCTGCGACACAACACTAATGTATACGATTTTTCAACATGGAAATATTATATATTGTAGCTATACATATAGAAGTATATAAAAGAGAATAGTACATAGGCAAGAAAAAACTGTAACGGCTAAGTACATCACTGTAACGACGATGCTAATTAGTAGGACAAAAATTTATTTTATTATCATTGTCGCTATTAACTATTATTACTATTACTATTATCATTATTATTGCTATTGCTATTATTATTATTATTGCCGTTATGACTATTATTATTATTATTGATATTTGCGGTGACACCCGCATTGCAATTGTATTATTGTCACACCGACAGCGATTATTAATATTACGAACGTATGGAAATTTATTGTCGCGTCCGTTCGTTGAACGTGTTTTACTTTTTTAAGGGAAGACGATGATCGATCGAACGCTTGGCGATTTCTGTCGATTTATTATTATTATTATTGATTAATGATTTGTCGACGATTTATTGTATTGAATTGCGGCTCCCGACGATTTCTTAGTTAGCACGTAGGCGAAAATGAAAAAGATATCCATTTATTGTATAAACGAAGGCGCGGCGAAGATGAGAATTACGAGTATCCTCCGGAAGATTAGGTGATTAAATTCTGTTGTTAAATAATATGTCGCGGGCGGGACGATCGATTGAGGATCGTTCATTGAGCACGGTTTACCGAGCACCGATTTCCAACGCCGATTTTATCCTCTTCTCTCTTTTTGCAACATGTCCTCGAATGTCCACCTTGTACACGGAATTCCTCGACGTTTCTCCTGCTGTATCTGTTCGCGAACCTTATCGAGATCTCGAGCCGAGCCGAGACCAGACGAGACGAAACGAGACGAGTTTCTGTTCGATCTCAAAGGCCGATCCTCAACCGATCCTTTCCCGTCGTCCATGCGACCAGTACAAGTGCGTTCGGCACAGCTAGTATACGAGAAAAGAGCGCCTGGAGTTTCGCTGTGAGCGCGTCTTCAGGTGACCCCTTATTAAGCTCTACCTAACATTTAATAAAAGAAATGAAAACGAGTCAAAAGAAAATACGAGAGAGAGAGAGATGTCGACTAAAGACGATAAGACGGGCGAGAAAAAAAACGAGAAGAAATAAGGAACGAAAGAAAGAATAAGAAATAACGTTTAACATTTATGGATACACACGATATTAAGATATTATATATTCATATTCCTCCTCGCTCCCCCCACCCTCTCCGCTCGATCCTTTTATCTCCGATCGTCCACGTTTTTTCGTTCTAAGGATAATCAGCGCGCGAGATACGAAAATAAAAACGGAAACAATGAAAACGAAAAGAATATATACGACGAGAGATTCGGCCGTGAGATGTTTTTCACGCGAGCCGCCCACGCCGGTTTGATTAACTGCATTTATTATTGTTTCTTCTCACCCGTTGAGCGGGGTTTCAACTTGCTTTTCTTGCGTATTTCACGAGGAGCGCGCGATTTTTATACACACGACAACCCGGATCGTTCCCGAGCGACGCGTTTACTCTTTCGAACCAGGAATTCGTCCGGTAGTACCCGGAAAGCTCAAGATCAAGTTGGGAAAAGCTCTCGCGACGGGAGATTTTTAAGTCACAAAAGATAATACCCCCCCCCCCCCCCCTGAACACTTTGTTCCCGCTTTGGAGAAAAAGTACAGAAAAGAAAGATGTTACATATATTCTTCGACGAAACGAAAAGGAAGTTGAAGTCACGTCTCGATGCGCGCGACAGTATACCACAGAAATCATTGTATCGACTAAAATCATGGTAAACCTAATAAAACGCTCAGAAATAATATCAGTTCCATCGATACACCGAGTGTTTCTCTCTCTGTTGCTGGCCGATTACGACTCCCCTTCCGCATCTTTTCGTTCGCTCCTTGAACTCTGATACTCTTTCAAATAAAAACATTTTTAAAGTAATCTTTGTCTGGATTATTATTTGCCACCTTCAATGTAACCACCGACGAGATATTAGTACGTGTTGCATGTGTGGGAGTATACTGGGGAATCCTCTCCGTCTGTATTATACAATAAAGATAATTTATTTAATGAAGAATGCAAAATGAAGAGTATCGAATATTTATTACAGCAGCAAATGATTCGTGCCGCTTTCCCCATAAGACGCAATGCAAATTCCGGCACGATTTATTTGCTCTTCCTAAATTTCCGTACAGCGCCAATTCATGCAGCGGCAAAACGCTCAAACTGTTAGCCAAATGTTACCGACAGAGAGATTTTTTTTTTTTTTTTATTAAATATATCTTTATTGCTATTAAGCTTAACAACAACAAAAATATAACAAGGCTTGAATCCGCTCGGATCCATTAGCCACCTGTACATTCATACCTTATTTCTAAGTTACAATTAGACTTATACAGTACTATATGTTACACTTTTTCTTAGTTTTTTTATTTTTTTTTTTTTTCTTTCTGTTTTTGAATCTTATACTTTAATATCGTTTAGATCACAATATTCTTTGAGTATTTTTAGCAGACTAATCTTTGGTTCGCTTAAAAAATAACTTACATCTACTGGAGGATTTATATTAACTTTTCTTAACTTATTAATAAAGTCTTGTCTGCCCTTCTCATACAGAGGACAGTCCCATAATATGTGGTTCATACTTTCTACAGGGTTTCCACACTCACATTCCGCGCTTTCTATTATCCCTTTTCTAGCTAGTGATTCCTTAGTGTTATAATGATTAGATCTTAATCTACAAACTCTAACAATTGCGTCCCTTGGAATTCCTCTTTTGTAAAACCAAGGTTTCTTTCCCGACAGAGAGAAGTTCAGGTTGGTAACAGCGCCATCTAGCGGTAGATTCGGAACTAAATCTGGCTAACAGTTTGAGCGCTTTGTCGCTGCACGAAATGGCGCTGTACGGCCGTTTAGGAAGAGCAAATAATTCGTGCCGGAATTTGCATTGCGTCTTATGGGGAAAGCGGCACGAATCATTTGCTGCTGTAATAAATATACGATACTCTTCATTTTCCATGAATAAATTATCTTTATTGTATAATACAGACGAAGAGGATTCCCCAGTATACTCCCACACATGCAACCCATTCTTTTAAGCCCTTGAATAACAATTTCATTGAATATTTAACCATTCACGATCACCTGTCAATAACGCGTGTCAGCGCGTGTCTGGTAGACAATGTCTACACGTGTATTACAACATTCTTGGAGCTTGTATAAATATCTGTGAATAATTTCCAACCGTAACAATTTTCAGTAAATTCTGCCAGAAATTAATTGGTTATTATTCATTCCCTGACACATTATATTTAACATTTATTGATAAAAAATCAAGAGTATTGGATATTCATTACAGCAGCAAATGATTCGTGCCGCTTTCCCCATAAGACGCAATGCAAATTCCGGCACGAATTATTTGCTCTTCCTAAACGGCTGTACAGCGCCATTTCGTGCAGCGACAAAACGCTCAAACTGTTAGCCAAATTTAGTTCCGAATCTACCGCTAGATGGCGCTGTTACCAACCTGATGTGGCGGTTGTAGTTAATGTAGATTTCTGTATCGATTAATTTGTTTATATTTGGTCGTTAATATTTGTTTTGTTTTTGGTTTTGGTTGCTTACCAACAAATTTATTGATATAATAAATTTGTATTAGAGATTAAAATAAATACTTAAAGAGATAACACGTCTTTTTAGAAATATATAACACTCTATACCGAACTTCTCTCTGTCGGTAACATTTGACTAAGAGTTTAAGCGTTTTGCCGCTGCATGAATTGGCGCTGTACGTACGTTTAGGAAGAGCAAATAATTCGTGCCGGAATTTGCATTGCGTCTTATGGGGAAAGCGGCACGAATCATTTGCTGCTGTAATGAATATCCAATACTCTTGATTTTTCATCAATAAATGTAAATATAACGTGTCAGGGAATGAATAATAACTAATTTCTGGCAGAATTTACAGAAAATTGTTACAGTTAGAAATTATTTACAGATATTTATGGAAGCTCCAAGAATATCGTAATACAGTATCTACTAGACACACAGACGGTCTGCGCTGTTGTTTAAAAAATCATAACAGTCTTTCTGTGATGAAGTCTGTGATCATAACCAACAATTATTATGAGTATCTACAATACGTATTTGATGAAATGACTTACAACGAATAATTTACAACTAATTGTAAGAATATTTCCTAGATATAACCGATTTTCTATTTTCATGTTTCCGGGGCTGGCCGTTAGAAGACGCCATCGCTCACTTTTCAGACTTTCTGTCATTATTTTATTAATCATTTATTTATTACGCCATTCGGGTCGATGTTTTTCGTGTAATATGGATAAAGGAAAGTCAAACGAACAATATACCATTTACCAAATTTTCTATTCTATTAAAGCGTTCAAATGTCGTTCAGATGTCGTTCTGTTATATGCTAAAGATGATTTAGGAAAAAGTGGGAACCTCGAAAACCCGGGCGTGAGCACTCTCATATATCCTCTCATTATACTAACATACTAAAAATTTACAAAGAATGATTAATGGCCCCATAGAATGCATACCCAAATCATGCTTTTTTAACACTAGGTTTACGGAGGTCTAGAAATAACTATTTTACATTATTATATAAACATAACAACAATGTGTCTATCCAAACTTTTGGCCATTTTTCCAATAGTACATACCCCAAGAAATAAATTTGGTAAATAATTCCTCAGGGAAGCATCTTTACAATCTTAATAATCGCAAATTAAGAATATTAGAACCCGTCATTTTGACTGGTCCCGTAAACCTAGTGTTAAGTATGTACCATGTAAAAATTGATTTACATTTAATTCAAAATGTGTGTTTTCAATTTTTCAGTAGGTCTTGCGGCCGCACCGTCAGGGATCATTTACAACTGTATTCTCTCGGCAAATTTCTATATTTTTTCGCTTACTTACCATTATCTTCTAATGAGAACTCATTATCTGTCTTTTCCACAGACGTGACTGCAGTTGTTTCAACAATGACCACGGTTGAACGACTCCATGTATATTCATTAATCTTTTTCTGTTTATGGAAAGGTGTAGTTGTTGCATAATTTAATTACTTCTCGGATCTGCTGCTTCCATGGAACGAGGGCCTACGTGAAAGTTCGAACGTACCAGAGAGCTACGGTGATCATTAAGGAGCCTGTTAATCGCGGCGATTAGTGCCTACCACCGATCATGCTCAGGGTTATCGTTTGTTTGTTTCTCGCCTGTTCCCCCCTATAGAATTTCGTTGATTTACTCGTTTACTCGTTCGTTCAATCCTAGAGCATTTTTCAAGAATAAATAGACCAAGATAAAGACTTTTAACGATAAGGATTACAACACGGCGCTACTAGCAGTAAGCAAGACAAGTACATTACATATTATTACGATGACAAATTAAAAAACTTAATTAACTTTAGATTCGCCGGACAAGGAACTTTGATCGGTGCTGGCAGGTGTGGCGCGCAATCAATAAAAGCATTGTCTACAGCGCACACAATCGGGACACTGATGAATTATCTATCAATCGATATACATTCGTTATTAGTCACTGCAAATTAGTCGTAGCTACGAACCAGAAGAACAGGAAGCAAAAGAAAGAAGGCATTGTTAGTAGAAAACCAAGTTTCTACTTAGAACAGGGCACGGTTTCTTTCCTCAATGGCCGCAGAGAAAACTTTATCGTTTTCGATTTTGTATGCAACAGGACTAACTGGCATTATTCAATGAATATCGAGTCAAATAGAATCGAGTTGCAAAATATATTTTATTTTATATGCACTTATATTTTACGAACTTTTAAAAACTTTTTATTTCACAAATTTTTAAAAACTTTTTATCGCCGAATCCTTACGTGGATCTTGCTAATATCGAATGCAAACGGCGGGTCACTCGTGACGTCAAGGGAAGGATGACTGAACCGTCGGCTTTATAAATAGTGTCGAATTTTTGCTGTGTTATTTCATAAGACGAGAATGTTGTACATACTGTTATTCCCCAAATTCGGTATACGGACTCTCCGAGTGCGTGGCGTTTACGTCATATTCGCATAAAACCGTCTAAACTCACCCGAAACGATCGCGGAATCGTAATGGACCGCGCAAATATCTTTGCAACGCGGATGTTACGATTTAGCGAAGATTCAAAACTATAGAGTGTTTCCGGATTAAAATTTTAAAAAATATCGTTAGGAATGTCTAATTGTTTGTTAATAATTTTAGCAGTAATGGTTCGACGTGAAGTAGACTGAAATGAATCAATTTTTAAATTCTTGAACCTTAAATGAATTTTTCGATTCTTCTTAAATGAAATGGTATTCTCCGTTTATAATAAAAAAAATTGCGCTCGAACCCGCCCGTTTCATCGAAGAAAATATTTGTTCCGGAAGAATTTTTATGGGAAGAAACGTTACTCTTGGGAACTTCTTTAAAAGGTGTTCTCGTAGAATCGATATTTTACGAACTGTAATAAAAGCTTCATGGAAACAAATTATTCTGAAAGGTTTATTAAATATCGTTGCACAAGATATTCAGAATCTATTATACAGTTCGAGCTATTTTAACTCGAAAATTAAACATTTCTTCCGATCTAGAATAATTTTATCTGATTTTTTTCGTTTTGTGGAGATTTCACCCCACGTTTTTCATTTCAAATCTTACAAGTATTTTCATAGCTATTCAAAATTCACAATCACAAATTTTCAGGACTATCTGTATGGGGCTCGGAAAAATTATTTTATACTTTTTAGTCCGTTTTAAAAACGTGGTATTTTAAAAAAATTTATTTCTATTTAAATAATTATTACATTTACGAGCCGTAATTTGTATTATTCGGCAGCATGTAGCTGTCGCAGTTGTATGAAAATAGCTACATGTACAGCTGTATGCTTCCGAATAATGCAAATTGCGCCTCGTAAACGTAAAAATAGGACTTTCGAGGGCGATCGCGGCCTAGATTGCTCTTTTATCTAGCCCTTTTGACTACTGAAAAACCCCATCTTTGCATTATCGAGAAATGAGAAGGCGCATCCCGCACCCTTCCAATCCTGGAAAAACGAGACTACGCCCTTCAATACGTAGTAATTAATTAGATACCAACATATTTAATAATGGAAACAATATTGTGAATAACGGTAGAGCAATTTTTAGTTGTGACTCTAAGTGACCACTCGAGTGCTAAGGGCCAATATCTGTTAAATTGCTTGACAGCTCTTTTAACATTGACGAACTACGTCTTCCTGTTACCGAAAGATTGTTATATTTCACGAGTTCCTTGAAAACGAAGACCCGTACTTCCAAGAACGTTTCTTCATTTGCTCTGGTCGGAACTAATAATGCGAGAACCTATCAGGAAAATTAACACTCCTCGGTTTAAACGACGAAGTGGATCACTGCGTGTCGAACCGCTTTCGCTTCGGATTCCGCGCGTGTAATTAGAAGCGGATCGAATGTCAGAGAACCGACAATGAGGGTGTGTGCAGGGATTCCCTGTGCCGCCGTCGATCGTTGCTCCGATCGCCGCGTTTACGATCATTTTACGGCTACATGTTGAGAGAGAAAGAGAAAAAGGGAGCGAGATTGAGGACTTTAACAGCGAGCCGTTATCGACTGTCCGCTTCCGTGGGAGCGGCTTATCAGTAGGCCATTTGGCGGGGGGTTAAAAATAGAAGGCCCGTTCGCGAGTAACAACGCATCGAGTCGGATGACCTCAGGTAGATCCAGAGATATTATCTGTTCAGTCAGCCCGAGATCATCGACAGATATTGCTCGGCGAACGTGGAGGAGCAGGTCGCCCGTTAAAATCGCGTCAGGTCGTTCATCTTCGATTTTAGATGCGCTGATAGATGGAGGCAACAATTCAATAAAATGCCGAATTAAAATCGGAATCTTGCTGTTTCAGCGTCAGATGGCTTTCTTGGGCCGATCGTTTTATCTTCTGCATACGGTTTCACTTTCACAAGCTTGCTTTTCATGGGACTTGCTTTTCACTTTTCGACCGTTACACAGCTTTCGGTGATTAGCAGACTGCGGATCTTCATGCGTTTATGAAAAAATTGGTTGGGTGAAATATAACATAGTAAAAGACCAAAAAAATTTAAAAACATTGTAACATTGTTTTTAATGTAACAAATATGATTAGGGAATAAAATCAATTTTTGTTTTATTTCTGTCTCCCACAATCAATGCAGAACATTTTTATTTTGCATAAAGATCCGCAGTCTAGTGATTAGCAAATTCAGACGTTTCTTGTTCACCGTTTTATCGTGTTTGTTTGGTTCATTAAGAAGTTCTTGCATCGATTTCTTTTTGAAACACTGAAAGCAGACAGTAGCTTTTTGATAGCAGACAGTAGTTCTTTCATCGATTTCTTTTTGAAACATTTCTTTTCATTTTGCTTCTTGACTACAGCATCATCTTCAAGTATATGGAGTTTTAATGCTTGAAAAACGTCTTTTGGTTATTCAGATCCTGGTGTTTAATTACAACTGAATGCTATTTAATGAAATAAAAGCACGTTCAAACATAGAAAAATACTGCTGATAGCTGCAAGTGACCTTCAACTATGTACTCACTAAAAGATCGACCAAGGGCCAGAATAAACAGATTTTACAACACTAAAAATTGCCTACATACTGAGCAAAAGAAGATATATATCGGACCGTTGGAAGGCGTGAAAATAAAAGTCGAACGAGGATTAAGTGGCGATATCGTTTTCGATCAGGACTAATAATAGCTCTAGATAAAAAGTCTCTCAAAGTTCTGACGATCGTATCGGTGGGCAATTGCATAATTCGACACATCGACTTTGTCCAAAAATAATTTTTGCGATCGTTGTCACCACTAATCTAACACAAGGCCATACAAACGTTCTAAGCTTGTTAAGAAATTAGCCCAGAGCAAAATCGGGAGTGTATACAAAAGTTTGACGTTATATGAAGATCTTCGGCTACGCGATCCTTGTATCACGTTCGATGCACACAGATATTGATCCTATCGTAACTATTCGATTATCCCGGCTAGTCGGTTCCAGTTTGCGATACTAACGTTATCAGGATCATAATGTGGAAAGAGTGGATTTTTTTGTAGTTGCAGTGGAGAGGCTATTAATACAGAAAATGGTGATAACAGCTCCGAGGTTGTTCAATTTGAAGATAATCTGTGCTTTGTGCTTCGTAATGAAATTTAGGCGTGTTCGTTACATGGAGCAGGAGACGTCCAGCAAAACTTCGATCCAAAGAACTTCGCCGACAAAAAATGATTTATTGCTAGAATGTTTAATAATTTCAGTCTTATTAGAAGGTCGAAGGAGTAGGCTGTAGGATCTTTGTACGTAATAAAAATGTTTTGCATCAATTGCAAGAGGCAGAAATAGAAATTTCTTTCTTCCGTAATTTTGATAAATTGGAGGTAATATAATTGTGAATTCCATTCACTCGTTTTCGTCATAAACGCACAACATTCGCGAAGTATCATTGAAGATCGTTAGGATTTTACGACGTCTCTCGGCGGACAAGTATAAAATTGTTTGCGGAACAATTTGCCTGCGCCATCTTGTCGGGTGCACTCGGCCCCGAGCGAACAACATCATCGCTAACTATGATTAATCTGCCTTGTATCTCGAGGAACATTATAATAAATAATTCCTGGAACACTCGTGTCGATTTCAACAAAACAGCTTATCGGCGCCGGTATTCCCTTCCTGTTGTACTCGAGCTACTCTAAATCGTTTTGGCAGCGCGTTTCGATAAAACGAAATAAACGGGGAAGGGGGAGGGCGACGATTTCCGATCGGCGATCTCTATCGTTTTTGAAAATCGTATTTCTTCTAATCCCGCGGATAAAAAGATCGAAAACAAGGCGGGGGCGATCTCCGTGCGGAATAATGTCAATTGTGAACGAGCTCGTTATCTGTCCGCGGTAAGCAACGGTATTAAGTCCCTTTTTTTACACAGCCGCGAATGATAAATTGGCGGTATGTGAGAGCACGCGTGTCAAAGTTTGATGGATCGCTGGATTTTTTTCGAGCGGTTTGTTATTTTTAGGACCCGTGTTCCTGCGTCATTATTCAGATGATAGAGTACTTACGCGGAGCACATACGAGCATTCAGGTCACACGCAACGCCGCCGATAATTAGTATCGCCTTTGCTCGTCGCTGATCTTCTGCGCTTTCCAAATTTAAGCTGTGCAGAAATTTAAGACGGTAAGCTTAAACTCTAGAGTGAAACTCAATAAAATCAGTGGCGGATCTAACGGTAAGCGGACTAAGCGGCCGCGTGGCTACCATAGGGCTCCGAATTTTAAATAAATTTAATTAATGTGTAACGGTATGAAATTTTTCATTACTTTTCTTTTTTGTTAATAAGTTTATGAGAATTTTCTTGCAACTTCTATTTTTCTAACTTGAGTTTGAGGGCCCCAAAATTTTTAAGCCGCCACTGAATAAAATCGACTTATTATACAGTTAGCTACATTTAACGCTTTGAGTAACGTATCTTCCAAAAATGATTTTCGTAGATCTGATCTAGCATATGATCCATGCAAGAACAAATTGATATCCGCGCTGCCAACGATGCAGAGAAGAGGGACTCCGCACGATTCGAGCTGTCGCGGAAGGAATTAAGACACAGGAAGGCCTCGAAATGCTTAATAGCGTGAAACATTTTAACCGGAATTAGCCATAATCTACGTGGACCGGCGAGTTTATGGTAATACGGCTCGTTTTCACTCGGTGACGTTCAGATTTAGCTCTCGAGGATAAAACAGAGGGAATATACAGTCGGGCAGATTTATCCGCGGTTTTCCAGCCGTCGCGGAGAACTCTGCGGTCCAGAGTTCCGAATAACCACCCTCGAAAACCTGTTACGAAACTTCGGAGAACAAACATCCGTCGATAAAACGCGTACAACTCTGTACCTGTGCGATTCAGCGGAAAAATTGTTACGTAAACCAATGGAGAAACGAGATATCATTGTTCGATGCAACTGACTACGTGCGAATCGAATTGCAACAATGATTCAGCCTATCGCCAGATTATGGTTTTTATTGGAAAATTATTACATTTTAATCTCCGGTTCGCCTGATCTTCGTTACGTAACCTGTTGATTCCCTACATTTTTAAGTACATTCGTTCGTTTATAAGAAAATTGGCGCAACTCAAAATATATTTCTAAAAAAATAAATATATAAATTATGGTATACTTTATAACTAATGTATATGACAATTAACCCAGTGTCTAAATAACGACAAATTATATTTAACATTTCTAAGTTGGAGATACAGTATTTTATCCATAAATGTCCCAAAAGTCTGGCCTGTAAATGTCCCATATCTATCCCCACTACTGCGGGGTATACTCCCTTGAGGGGCCATGAAACTCGAGAGGCCTCGGTCGCCGAGAAGTATGATATCATACGGCTCGAGTATATCGGTGAGATCACACTAATCCGAATTTCTAACTTCTTTATTTTTCATTATTTTTTTATGGGACTTCGAAAAACATATTCGTGGCATTTTTCTAATGCAAAATCATACCAAATATGATATAATTCCGATGATATTTACTTGTAATAGGCGATTAAAGTAAATATCATTTACAAGTAAATATCATCGGAATTATATCATATTTGGTATGATTTTACATTAGAAAAATGCCACGAATACGTTTTTCGAAGTCCCGTAAAAAAATAATGAAAAATAAAGAAGTTAGAAATTCAGATTAGTTATGTTTACACTTCTCGGCGACCGAGCTTCGCGAGCTCGGCTGTCCTTATCTATGTTCGACAAAAATCAAAGAATACTATCCCTGGTGCATAAATGTCCCTCGGCAGACCCGTGCTGGGGACTTATATCGATAAAACACTATATACACTAAAAAATTGGCAATTTTAGGTAATTTTCAAATGGCTCTCCTGTCAATTTTCCTTTTTTGACTTATACCACTTCTCTTATGAATGTAACAAAAAATTGATGTTAAAATAACCATTCATGTTAATTTCGAGTCGTACAACTCTTTTTTTATATTATTCGAACCAATGAGGAAGTCAATAATGATCTCTAAATATAAATATACAGGAATTGAATCCTTCTTGTATAACAAGAAAAATATACAGTAAAGTCTTGATCCAAGAAAAACCCTCCGGTCCGTGCTGTTTCTTAGATCGTATAGTTCTACTATTTCTTAAATCTAGCGTTCGGATTTAACGTGGAACAAGAAAATTGTTTTAAAAACTCGGCAGGTTCTCGCGAACCCGAAGAAAGCAATTTCAATTAGGATCGTAAGTTCCCAAAGCGTTTGTCTTGGAGTTGCCGTGCGTCTCGGACTTTTATTTGGTAGATAATGGGTCTGTTTACGATCGAAGCTTAACGAGCAGCTAGCTCCACGTCGCGCCTCGATTCAAGCGAAGTGAAGAACTGCCGATTTCGTCAGCCGATCGTAGTCCACCGTTCTTCGAACTCGTCGCAGTATTTTTTCTCTCCGCGTGATCATTCTTCCTCCTATGACTCCGGTGTGACTCAATGGTTCTCTCTCCACGGTGGTCGTCGTATTTGCCGTAACAATTTGACATTTCCTAGAAAACTGGCATACTCGCGACCATTCTCGTACCGGTGATACGCACGCCAGCGTAAACATGTGCAATCAGTGCTTCATAATGTTCGATTGCGTCCCGACACGCGAGTTTATACGACGAGTAATTGATACAATGTTTTTCAGTATTTTCTTCTACAATTAGCACTTTATAATTACTGCGCTGCGAATTTTATGCGTTTTTGCCGCTAGAGATGAAAAGAAATTAACTCCTCGCTATATAACAGACTACTTGATTTGTATGCAAAACAAACAAAAAAGATAGGGGAACTGCATAGATTTTAATTCTATCTCCAGAAGGGCTAGAAACGTAGAAGTTCAGATATATGTGATACCATTTTAAAAAAATACAGGGTGTCCCAGACCACCCGTACCACCCATTTATAATCTAGAAAATAGATTATTTTCAAAAATTCAAAGTGTTTCTTTTATAAATCAGATGCGCTCTATCAAATGGTGATATTTTTAACTTCCGGTTCCGGCCGGAAATAGGTGATTGAGACCGGAGGTTACATTTTTCAAATAGAACATGGTATTTTTTATTACGGATTCGAATTCTATGCAAAAAAACAAGAAACTTTTGTCTGGAACATTTTGCGAAAAATGTCATTTGATGTCCTTTAAGTAACCTTCAAAATTGGTCTTGGCGAAATAATTTTCTCACTATCTGCTCTTGGCATAACCCAGGATCTACGACGAGGACGTGGTAGATATCAGATCTCGTGTATGTGTGCGCGTGTGTGGTGTGTATGTGTGTGTGCGCGCGCGCGCGCGCGTGTGTGTATATGTGTGCGTGCGTGTGTTGTGGTTGTCAAAACATTGGTCCTCATCTCTACGGTGAACGTACAGATCACAACACACACACACACGCACACACACACGCACGCGCGCACACACACACACACACACACACACACACACACACACACACACATACACACATACGTACGCACACTCACACGCACACTCACACGCACACACACACAACACATACACACACACGGGATCTGATATCTGCCACGTCCTCGTCGTAGATCCTAGGTTATGCCAAGAACAGATAGTGAAAACATTATTTCGCCAAGACTCATTTTAAAGGTTACTTAAAGGACATAAAATGACATTTTTCGAAAAAATGTTTCAGACAAAAGTTTCTTGTTTTTTCGCATAGAATCCGAATCCGTAATAAAAAATACCATATTCTATTTGAAAAATGTAACTTCCGGTCTCAATCACCTATTTCCGGTCGGAACCGGAAGTTAAAAATATCACCATTTGATAGAGCGTATCTGATTTATAAAAGAAACACTTTGAATTTTTGAAAATAACCTATTTTCTAGATTATGAATGGGTGGTACAGGTGGTCTGGGACACCCTGTATATGAAAAAGCTTTTCAAAAACCACGCTTATATTGAAATGCACTAAAAAGGAGAAAATAATTTTTTTCCTGGTTCTCCATAAAATACCAGTTAAATGATTAATATTTTTCCTCAAAATTTTAAGCAATTAGTTCCAAATTTCTTCAGTTATAAAATTAGTGTTGGAATAGAAAAGAAATATTTAATATAAATTTAAATAAAATCATGACATTAGTGATTATAAATAAAAGCGTGGAACGCCCACGAAGATTGCGTCAATATAGTTTAGCGTTTACAGAGAAATTGAAGTCGTTTGGTCCATTCATAAAAAAGTTATCCTGAACGTGTGTTGAATCAGTTATGCTCGTTAGTGTATGTCATAAATCATAAATCAATTACCGCAATTAGCTCTTGTAATAGCAATAAACAAGTAGACAGCACTTTCTTTCTTCCTTCAATAGTCTTAATAAATTGCGAAGAACAACGTTGCGAAATACTTCTAACTTTAACTTGTTACTAGGATTTCCTTGTCTCTAATAATAGCCTAGAAGAAATATTAAATTTATATTGTTTATATTCCTACATTTCCATTAACACGACAGACGATTTTCATTTCGCATGAAGACCCGCAGTTTAGCAACGACTTTTGTCGAAGAATTCAAGGCTGTCGCGTATATTCTTTTACAATTCTCCGCGATCTTTCACATTACTCGAATTTCTAGGATTTCTAAATTCTCGGGGCTTCGGAGATCGCAAGATTCGTTAGGATCTCCAGGATCTCCAAGGCTTCCGAGACTTTCACAATTTTTTCCGATGATCTCAAGGCTCTCTGTACTCTGAATTTGTGGGACTTGTCTAGCATCCAACATTTCCGAAGATATGTATCTGCGTCCATTACTTCTATTACAGAGCGAGTTAACTACATATCAGGTACAATTTGAAGTTGTCGCGTTAGCGGAGTCAGCCTGAACAAGCCAGATTTTAAGAGTACGATGACGTAGACATGAAAATGACGTAATTAAATCAGAAATTACGATGCAGCGTATCAAAGCAATTGACAGCTCGCATTTTTACGAAAGCAGAGATAAAGTTTTAAGAAGATTGCGTAACTCTAAAATTAATTAAACCAAAGATGAAAATCCAAGCAATCGACAGCTTGCAATAACATGTTTACAACAGGAAAAGCGTAGTTTTAGGAATGAGATAACGTAGCTTCAAAATTAATTAAACCAAAAATGAAAATGTAGCGTCACAAAACAATCGACAACTCGCATTAAATTTTTACAAAAGGAAAAACGGGGTTTTAAGAACGAGATAACGTAGCTCTGAAATTAATTGGACCAAAAATGAAAGTGTAGTGAATCGAAGCAATGGAATTAAATATTTACAAAAACCGAATTCATCTCAGAAGCAATAATTTCACGTAGAGACATGAATATTGCGGTTCCACCATCTCGTTTCGAATATCTCGAAGGGTCTTAGAATGATCGCCAGTTGACTCCTGAGCACACGTTGACATCCGTTGGTTTGCAAGAAGCATCCTGCGACACAAAATCGCAGAGATATCTGTTCGCCCGAGGTGCCTCGACATCAGTGTCCATTCAAGAGTCGCCATTAGACGTTCTTAGACGTCCCGAACTGGTTCCATAGCAGGTCGTCCATTCAACCGAGCCACGATTCAACTGATAAATTCCTGCAACCGAATTCCGGCAAAGAGTACAGGCCGAAAACCCTCGATCATTCGAACGGGAACGCGAAATTACATAATTTAATTGGCGAGAATTATACGAGCTCGAAGATGGTAGGAAACTAATCAGATTTCACGCGGATTTTTATCTCGCTGAGTTCTTTGCTTATCTCCGGAACGCATAACAGTCTGTTCATTAACTTTCCGTAACAATGTTTTCGTTCTACCAAGCTCACGGGAAATCTTAAGAGCCCGTGTTCGAGAAAATTGCTGCGTTAGAAGGGGCTCGTTCTCCGCAAACATTGTTTAAATATGTTCCACTGTGTATCATGTTATCAGAAAATGCACCGATGTATTCTCCGATGGAGAGTCTGCTGAATCGTTCTGCGTAATAGCTGTCGTATAGATTTGCACGTTAATGTCGAAAATTCCGTTGAAAATTTCGGTACATTGGAGATCGTGCAGAGAAATGACATTCCAATTCAGTGGATGGGATATTCGTTTTTCTTAGACCGTGCAGTTCCCATTTTCTTAGATCGAATATTTACTGTATATTCAATTTTGTCAGTTTTACTAGGCAAAACACAGTGCTCGATGGCTATAGTGTTAAGCTACAAATTAAACGTAAGTGTTCCTTTGAATAAAGTTAGCGTCGATTGGCAAATGAACAGTGTACCGAATCTTGGGACTCGATGAGTCGAACACGGCTTGCATGAACGAGTCAGGATTCGTTTTTTAATGAATGATCAGAGATACCTACACTTACAGGAAGACGTCTCTCTCGACACCGGTCTTCCTTGTCACAGTGACTTATGCTCATTGGACCGTGTACTTCAATCCCGCTTCAGAGCGTTTTATCATGCAAATTCCGAGCCGGCACGTTTTCATCGCGCACAATGCTCACGTACGTCGTCTAAATCAGTTGTTTGCGGCGCGGCTCGCGAGCCGTCCCCGTTTTCGCCGGGCTATCAACAATAACCGGCGCACCTGCCATTCCGGTGCCACCGATTAAACGCGTGTTTGCATAGAAATTGCAGCTATGTGTTCGACCGTCCCGCATGAAAAGATCAACACGCCCGACTTCTTCCATCGAATTAACAACAACAACTGACCTGCCCAACAAATATACACCTTTCAGACCATTCACAGCTTTGTTTAGCAATTTTACAAATCGAACTTTTCAACGCGCCTCTTCTGGCTATATCAACCTTGTTATCGATCACTGTGGAGTCCCTGATCATGATTTAAATTTCTCACCAGAAACTAAATAGTTGAATAAGTTTAATGTCCTGGAAATGTATTTTTCAAAGTATAGAAATACCTAGCAATTCAAATAACGAAAAAAGCGTTCTTCAGATTTTTTCGAAAGACTTTCCTACTCTTTCAGTACCAGCGTTCAACACTATTGTCGGGAATCGTAGCTCTCGCGAAAGAAAAAGGAATACAGTGTGAGTATAGTAGAATGTGTTGTGGAGGACTTTCGAAGCGAAACAATGAAAAAGGAAGAGGATCAGAACGGATCGAGGTGAACGAGAAGCGAAACCTCGAGGAAGTCGGCTCCCAAAAGTCGTCTCACTAATCTAAAGTTCGATGGGGGTAATTGCCGCAGCCATTAAGCTTCTTTAATGTTATTGTTACGTTTCGCGGCACGCACAATAGCGGCGCACACGCGAAATAAAAATAGACTCATCCCGTCTTTGTTAGTGCGGCCTTCGATGCATATTTGCTTACAAGGTGCGTCTTAAAAGCGCGGCAAACATTTAGCAGTCTATCCGCAAGGATACGGAACGGAACGAGATTGCGTATCTCGTTTGGCGCGTGAACGCCTGCAACCGTGGACGCCATGTTGTTTTTCTCAAATACCAGTCGCCCGGTGTGTCTGAAACGATTAAAAAACCAATAAACGAACCATTAAAACCGGTACATCAATCTTGTCCGTATAATTTTCTTCTCGGATACAAGTTCGCTTAGGTAATTCCCTCGAAAACATCGAAATCCAAGATGGCGGACCGGTCTCGGACATAGGAGGCGTCGTACAAAACAATCACTTTCCTGTTTTGTAGTTTTCTCTCAGCATTGAACGCTATTGTTTAACTGGAGATGACGCAGGTTTCATAAACTGTAAATACTTTTCAGTTCAGTTTAGTAAAATATAGTTTCAATACTAAGTAAAGTTCAATACTAAGATAAATAATTTCAATACCGAAGATTATCTTCTGACCTTGCTTTGGTTGTACATTAGCTATCATTTTATAATCATAGACCCATGTCTATGGATTAAAACCCGACCAAATCGTAATACAGTTGAAACCGTATTAAAGAAACACAAATGTCATACTCGATGTACACGGCGATTCAAATATTTTCTTCAGGAAATGTACCAATTCTTTGATAGAAGATTTCACTTACTGGAGAAAATATCAAAAGTATTTTTAAAAAATCCTCGTCCGCAATGAGTCGATCAGTATGTGCGTGTCCGATCGTAAAAGTTGAAGAGTAAAAGCGCGTCGCGAGCGAAGTTGCTTTCTCTCCGGACGAACGTTTACGGCTGGCAAATAAAATAAAGTCGCAAAGGGTAAACGGCGAGGAACAGGTCCGCGAAAGGTGAATTAGTCGAAAGGAGCTTTGGTGATCTCGGCCTGGATTCCGACTTTCCGAGGCACTCCTCGAATCGATGAACGTGTCCCAAAGAGACAAAAGCTCCGCGGTCCGTTATTGGCAGTTTTAAAATGGCAGGAGGGCGAGGGGGAGCAGGAGAATTTCGTCGATTCTCATTCGCGAAACGGGAACAAAGAGGTTTCACTTGTTTAGCAAAACACGCGTCTCTTGTTCGCCGAAGGCCTGGCGTTGAATTTCCGATAGACGACGGCGCGGCGGCCGAGCAACGAATTAATGAAGCCTCAGCCATTGTAACAACGAAATGTCTACATGTCTGCATTTTCTTCGTTTCTCGAAGCCGTTCTGCCTATATTTAGCTGCTCATCCGTTGTTTTGAAAAATATCGAAAGAGAGGGAAGAGAGCGCGAGAGCATTCCGGATGATAATGTGACTCGCGACGATACGAAATTTTAATACAATCGACCGGGAAACTCGTTTGCAAATCAATGCGGCGAGGATGTGCGCTGTTACAACATTATCGTCGTACCTGAACGTTGCATAATTACCGGTGCATAATTACTGAGACACCGTTTGTGGAACAAAGAACATGTTCTCTCGGTCATTCTTAGCCTGCTTGATGGCAAATCTTTAAGCTTCGTACAGACCTGAACATTCCGCCGAACGACAAACCAAACGGCGAACGGGACACTAGTTTGGATGGGGCCACGAAATTATTGCGATCATGTGCTATCGCATAGACACGGTCAGGTAGATTGTGGTAGTAGACTTTTGTCTACACCTATAACTCCACACAATCAAATTTTGCTAAAACTCTAACAGGTTATATCTCAATAAAAATTCGTTTGCGACATTTGGTTCCTTTCAAACTTGTTCTATTCTCAATGAGTGGAAAGTGTTGATGTAAAAACAAGCTCTAACAACAATTATCTTCGATATGAATAATTCTGCGGAAAGTTTCTTTTACAAAAGTCCATCGATCAGTTTTTATACACCGTATGCAAATAGAAGTTTCTAGGAATTATTTGCAGAGACTGGAACTGAACAGCAAATTATTTCCTGTGTCAGTAAATTGAATATATTAATCAACCATGAGAGATAGAGCAGTGAAGGTGTTAAGGGGGTGAATCGGAGCTGTTAATGAGACTGAAGCTGCAGAGTTAGCTTCTTTAACCTCTTGAGTGCCCTAGAAGTGCTAATCAAATGGGATTGGAGCAAATGCAGCATGAGAGAAAGCTATTTTCAAAGATGAAGAAATTATTTCTGTTATCCAACTATGAAAGATCGAGCTGTGAAGGTGTTGGAAAGGTAAACTGGGTCTGTTTCGAGTTTTCGGTAGGTCGACAGTCCTCGTTCGACCGATGACTCGCAGCGAGCTCGAGAGCACGTCGATCCAGATGACTCTTTCCCCGGTGAATGACGCGCTTCTTTCATAATTCTTCCTTTACTAGGCGTTTCACGAGTGTCACGTGTTGGGGCTAACTTATGTGACACTTGACACAGTGCTACCGGCGATAACGAGCCACCTGGAACGAGACTAACGAGCATCTCACATTTCGTATGATGTATTCTGCCGTTACCAACATCTCACGCGAGCGATACGCCGATGCTAGATGAGTCAGTGCACCGCGAAACATTATTATACCCCTGTATGTATACATGCATACATTCCCCAGACTTCTCTCTATACCTGTACCGCGAATAAGTAATCAATGGCGCTCCTCTAATTAGCCGATTAACTCCGGATTAACCGAGTGACGCGGCCGTCCCGTGTCACCATTGATCTTGCGCGATTCTTCGAGAGCGTTTCACGTTTACGTGTGCTCGCCTCGTCATCACGCCCAATACTGAGAATTCTTAAACCTCTTTAAGTGGTTTAACGTATAACGCTGTGTCACCTGCTCTTCTATTAATTCAGTCCTTTGTCAGCCGAAACGATTAAACCGTCTTCGTACTTTTTGTGCATTGCACTGCCAAAGTGCTTGATTGCAAGCTCTTGATATACAATTATTGATTTAGCAACACAAGATCAATCATCCCACACGATTTACGCTCAAGATCCAGAATTGGGCAACGAGTTAATACGCTAATACCGAACATCCGGATTAAACGAATCCCCAAAATATTTAAGAGATCGTCTGGCCGGGTCCTGGGATCGGATCATCGTAATCCTGTCACGTTCGATCATCGACATTGCGAAATATCAAGCCTCGAATTGCTCTGCAGGTTTGCGAGGTTTTTCAAAGGCCATAAAACTGGACCACGTTTGATGAATCGGATCTTTATTCCCGCAGCCGGCGTAATGATCCCTGTCGCCGTTCGAGGGATCACCGTATCAGAGGGAATTAAATAAGACGGCGGAATGTAACCGCTCTGGAATGTAAATTATGTCAGCGTGAGATGCTCACTAACCCGAGCACACCGGCGAGATAATGAATTATAGAGGGGCGAAAGTTAGTTGAGGCATCGTCGAGCACCGGCTCCACAAACCCTCAAACTTAATCCGCGACGAAAACGAGACTCTACAGACAGAACTCGCGTTTTTCGCTTGTATGGACTCGTATTAGGCTTTTGTCGAAACTGATGCTTTGTCCGTCTTGCAAGTTTAGGGAAAAGTCTTCGGACACTTTTCATTGTTGTAAGAGTGTCATAGCGTTTTTCTGAAAGAAAGATATGTACTTCGAATTAATTGCTGTCTCGATTAAGAAATTACTTGTGTCTTAGGCACAGGTCGAAAAGGTCTTATTCAGAATTAATCATCTTTACCGAAGGCGACGCTTCCCACTCGAAGCGCGATAAAAAGGCGAAAAAATAATCGTACATGGAATTTTAAGTAGTCGCTGGAAAGGAAAGACTTCAATCTTTAAATCCACGGCGATTTCATTAAAGAAAACACTTTTTTAGTGTCAGTAGAGACGTTTGAATTTGCAACATTTTCTAAGAGAGAGTATAATTTTCTTCCGCTTGTTGGTCAATGTAGAAATCTTTTGACAAAAATAAACCCAAGCCTTCGAAAATAGAAGCAGTAAACTTTCGAACGAGTCTAAGGGGACCGTTGTACGATTTTTGTCACGAAGTTGCAACAGCTAGCGTATCGACGATTCTAGACTATTTCGCAATACTTTAACTTTGCATCTCTACGTAATCGGTGTGTGCTAATCTGAACATATTGACACAACAAAGCAACAAAATATTTGTCGAATTTAGAAAATGGAATGTCATTGAAAGTCGATAGCGATCACGTACGACGAGTTAACTCGTCTTCCTCGATTAACAGCGTAACCCTAGATAACTGAGCTATCATGAGTGGAAATAATGAGGTCAATTAGAACGCGAATGTATAACTTCTTTTACTTTACTAACAAAAATATGTCTCAACTGAAACGTGTGGTAGATAATATCAGATACAACCGTTTGTTTCAATGTTTATCTTCATCGTTCAAATTAAATGCAATGTACTTTCGATACTTAACACTAAACCTACGAAGCTTTACAGGTAGCCGATATCTTATAGAAATAACAAAATTAAATTTATTTGAACTTTTTATTTAATTATTTACCACGAAAACATCTTTATAAATTCAATGGATGTGAAATAAGAAAAATCTGTAATCACGTAATCAGTCATTTGACCAATGGTGGTAGGTTTAGTGTTAACCAGGTGGTACATACAGAAACAAACAAAAAAGATGGAATAACATTTTCGTTTAACCACGTTTCAACCGCTTGTACCATGACTTCGGAAACGCTCTGCGTGTCACTCACGTTTCTTGTAAAAGTAAACAAATGCAGGTAGTACCGACTTGAGTGCGACAGAGTTCAACTCACATTTCTGGGAGATATTTATCTGAGATAGTCGGCAGAAGATGCACGCTGATGCTGCATTAACTCGTCTCGTTGGATCGAGTGTACTGTCAATTATACTTGCGAGTTTCATGCATTTAAAAATGAGTACGTAGTTCTCACATTCCAAAAGAATGACTTTCCAACGGAAACCCAATTAGAATGAAATTCGCAGCAGTTTTTCGGCGACCAATGGCAAACAGTCGGTCCATCGGTGATCATCGACGGATCGGCAATTCGTCCCGCGGCGGGATGCACGTGCGGCGTGCATATAACCGACGTGCCGCTATTGGCGGGCGTCGTTGCGCGTCGCGACGCGTCAGCTTCGAGCCGCAGATGAGAGTGCTCCTCGCTCTCTTGGCGCCGCTTTGCGAGAGAGCGAGAGACCAAGAGAACCGAAGATAGAGAGAGAGACTGAGGGACAGAGAAGGAGCATGAGCAGAAGAGAGAGAGAGAAAGAGAAGGAGGGCAAGGAGAGAACGGGCCGTCCCTCGACGGGCGGCTCGATGGTGGGGTGTCAGCCGCGGCTTATCTGGTGACTTTATGTATATTACGATGCCCAAGGCAGGAACACGAGCAGTTCACTGCTGGCTAACTGGTCGGAGAAGTCGGCGAAGCCGAGTCCTGAGCCTGGCGGCCTCCCAAACGACCCCCTCCCTCGACACATCGAGAGAAACGTGTTCGCGCGAGTGTGCCCGAGTTCGGTTTACCTGGAGTTACCTGTTCAGTTGCGACCGACACCTAAAGTTACGCACGTGCTACCAGCCGTGACCTCGACGAACCTCTCCAATTTCGACGTCGCTCCTCCCGGGACAACACAGGATCATTATCCACCGATCCATGCGAGCTGCTCCGAAAAACGACAACCACCTCTCATCAACATAATAACACTGATCCAGTTCTCCGTGTCGCTGACTCTTCGTGATCGATACGATCCAGGATGATCGTCCTCGCGTGGTCACTGTTCGTGCTGGTGTCGTTGCTCGTCACCAGCAACCAGGCCTTCCTCGCTGCTCCTCTTCCAGGTAGAAAATGAGATCATTTCTTCTTCTTGGAGTTGTTTGCACTTATGTTCTTGCCCTGTTCGCGATCCGTGGATCCTATTTCCGCGCGAAGGTCGCCGGTGATCTTTCTAGATCAGTGGTTCTTAACCGGTGTTCCGCGAGCTTTTTGCAAGTGTTCCGCGAAATATATTAAATTTTTTATATTTAAATATATTAAATATATTAAGTTTTTTTGTTTGTTTTTTGGATCATTAATTTTAGTGTTCCGCAAATTTTTCATGGAATCGAAAGTGTTCCCTGACTCCAAAAAGGACCAGATTGTTCTAGATTGTTGCTTTTTTGCCTTTTCATTACGCGTGTTCGAAAAGTGCGAATAGTCTTGCGAATGGGCCGAGTTTGAAAATTGGAAATCGTGGTGTCTGGGGAGTTTAAGAGATCTTGTGATCCATAGATCTTTATCCGCAAGTCGCCCGTGATCGTATGTTGACGTTTCTAAATCTGTGTTTTTCAAATCCCGGGCCGTATGTTGGAAGAATACTAAATTGGAAATCGAGAGAGATTCTAGGAGTTCGTATGATCGATGGATCACTGTTTCGCACGTGAAAATTTTTGTTAATCGTCCGTTGACGTTTTTGAATCAGTATTTGTCACCTCTCCGTCCATATAATCGAAGGATAAGAATAATGTGGCGATAGATCGAGCTCTTGAAAATTCAAAATCGGGAGATCTGAAGAAAGAATGTTTCAAGAATTCTCGAGATCGATAAAAACCGCGAACTTTGGAAAAAAAACCGTGGAAGATCGGAGTAAAGTATGCTCGCCAGCGAAGGTACGTTCGAGAGTGCGTGTGTGTATCGGAGAATTGTTTTGCCACTACTAAATCAGCGAATGTCAAGTTCGCGTCCTTCCTCTGTGTTGACTGATGCGAGTGACGATTTACGATCGCGATTGTACACATAGGTTTTCCCGCGCGTCGAACCAGAAAATATTTGACTCGTTACGATCCACCGGAAAACGGACGTGTGACAGATAAAATATCAAATGTAACGTAATAGGCCGTTGTTTAGAAAATCGAAGGTGACCCTGCGAGTGCCGAGAAGAACGTACTCCTCGCTCGCTCCTCTTTATAAATCGTTCCAGGGTTGAATTATTGAAGCCAGGCAGTTACGCGAACTTGTACGATGGCAAAAGTTGTTGTCGGAGTGATTGAACGGGACAGTAGCTGCTCTAGAATGTGTCAAAGTGTGTGGTGACATAGTGTGGTGTCGACTGAACTATAACGGAACGTGTGCGAGCCACGGTTTGCTCGACCGAGATCGCGTGCCGTCGATTCGAGATTACGTGTTTTTTCAACGAGACGAGAAATATGTCTTGTGACGATAAGATTTTCTTTTGGAGTGACCACCATTTCCTGGATTGTTTTACAGTACTTTATAAAAATAACAAAAATGAATTTATACAAACTATTCGCCATTTGTTTCAATAATATTGTACACCCAAAGAAATACATTTGTTGAATAATTCCTTATTAATGCATCTTTACAACCTCAATAATCGTGAATTCAAAATATTAGAACTCGTCATTTTTGACGCGCCTCGCAAACCTAGTGTTAATCGTTCTTAGCATTTGATTTTTTTTGTGTTCGTTAAACGGTTCTGTGATTAGACGCTCGTTCGAACGACGTAAATCGCGGATCGATGGATTGGATTGTTGTGCTTTCACGTGACGGCGCACGCAGTCTCGACGTTCCTCGGTTATTTTCGTTTTAAGCTCGCGCGTTTCCTCTCTCTTTCGTACTCTCGAAGCTTCGGGCAAGAATTCTGCGGGATTTTGCACAGTCTGATAACGCGCACGGCGATTCCACGAACGCTGCCAATTCATTTTCTAGCGGTATTTTACGCCGATACTGTAAGACTTTCCAAAACGAGCTTCGAATCTTGCGCATCGATCTAGAAATTGAAACATCGAATTTGAAAATTAAATTGGAGTAAGGCTGACATTCAATTCTAGAAAGAATCTGATCTTTAACTTGTGCACAATTTATACGAACTGTCAATGTTCAATTACTGTAGTAAATCTACCAATGGTTATCTGTCGCTTATCTTTGAGATGTACACTTTGTTCTGAAACAAGCTGTCATTGAACAGTAATTAAAATATACAGAATCATATACAGGATCTCAAAGAGAAGGTATAGTTCAAATTGGCTGTGGTCAGGTTGGGATCGATTCCAAAATTTTGCCTAAGTTGCACAATTTTTGCTGTCCGACGTATTTAAAGGTCTGAAGAATAAGGTTTCAGTATTATATATTTTTTTAGTTGTACATCCGTGAAGTACTCTACTCGAAAGTATTTCCGTTTTCCAAGTATTTTAAATATACATAGAAAAGTTGTTCAAAAAATGTCGAAATCTATAACATATTTAAATTTCATCCAAATCGAAGATGAGGTTCGCTTTGTAAATAATTACCAATTATTTATTACATATAATGTATTATACGTTATCGTGATAATATATTTTATACCCAATGACTTACTTCACCGTCATAAACACCGATAAAAATTGGGAATTTCGGTTCAACGTCGAAGCGTCCAGTAACATTTTTAATTCGATAGCTATTACAAAATCGACCAGTGCAGAAGTTTCAATCGAAACAATTAACGATCGAAAATACTCGATCTGCTCTCGTCGATTGCTGCACTCGTCATATTGACCCTACGGTGTTTCGTTGCCACGAAAATATACAGAAGATCGTAACTTTTTAATTGCCCAGATAAAATGGACGCGGAAAAAATTGGCACGGTTTTAGAAGTCCGCACTTCTTCGAGGCATCCGAACTTTTCTGAAACATTATTTTATGCAACAACGTAATCGCGGCTTGTACCTATTCATTTTTCGAGGTTGCGTTTTGGCGTAGAATTATTTTTTTATTTTCTAGGAATTCGAGCTTGGAATTCTTTTTTTTAAAGCGTTAGATGAGTCTCACTTGGACGAAAATGAGTGATATTTGCGAGGTCTGTGGACTGTGTGACGGACGTGGTGACATTTCCTGCGTGTTTGACAATCTTAATAATATTTGATAGTTTCATTTGCGTGGTTTTAACACCTTAACACGTTAAGCGCCACGTTGGTCCCTAGGGACCGACGCTAGACTTTCCGTTCAGGCCACGTCGGTCCCTACGGACCGGCAGGGCCCGCCTGACGGTAACTGTGGCCTGAACGGAAAGGCACGCAAATTCGGCGTGGCGCTTAACGTGTTAAGCAACACGTCACTTGTGTATGAAGGATACAATTTTTACTGAAATTTATTCAAAGAAACTTCGTCAGGATCATTATAATGGAATATTAAAAACTTATTTGAGCTGCTACAATTGTGTGTAGAATGGAAGATAATTATGAGTTAGGCTACAGGGAAAAGTAGAGTCAACGTTCGCGGAAGCAGCGATCCAATTCATTGAATGAACTTCAACAGACGCGTCGCAGACGATTCGTCAAAGCATGTTCGTGACTAGCCCGAAAACGGGCAATTATACTTTGCTCCCCAAGATCGCGTAATCACGAGGGACGGTTTTATCAGCGACGTGACGTGCCGCCGTTTAAAATAATTGAAACATCGAGTGGTTCGAGGACTTTGTCATTGACCCGCAAAAAATGTCTATCACGTACAACGCCACTTGAGGAAAAAATCTCGCGAATATTTAAGCGAACGGCAATCGCTCCGCTTATACATAGAGTCGTGTTTATTCAAGATCTTTTTTAACGGCAATTAATGTGAACGGCTCTCATCGAGGAAAAAATTTATTTATTCAAGGCACTGGCGGTACGAAACTATGCTAATGGAGAGAAGTAATGTGCCGGAAGCTGGATCGTGCGGGATAGAAAGCAAAAGAAAGCGTGATATTTAATCATTATAGTTACCTGCTGATAGATTGTTGATTTATATGTGAAATCAAATTTTCCTTGAGTAATCTGAAAAGACTGAACAAAAAATCGTTTATATTTTCAAGGTTGCTGAAATCAACGTTCGTACAGAAAATGACATTTATTTTGAATAAATGGCATAAATCATTTGTAATCATTTGTGTGAACACGATATAATTTGAACTGTATTTAGTGGTTTAATTGGCGCTATAAATAAACAATACTGTACGCATAAGACCGCACGACCAAAGTGAAAACTTTTATGGCGATTGCACACCTGTCCGTTTCTCGCTTGCTCGGCTAAACTCGGCTCCCCCGACTATTTCACCTCGGAGCGTGACGGATCAGATTCATTCACTGCCGAGCAATTGTGTACATGGTGCGCTTAATGAAGTTTTTACTTCAAAAAATAGTAGCCCTACACAATCTATGTCGGAGCACAGACCCGAGGACTCGGCTTATTGTTAATGATTCAAAAATTGTGTTTACTGTGTCGCGATTCGATTACAAATGAATGAACAATTTAATTACCGATATCAGGATTTACGCGAGAGTGTGGTGAACAGTTTCGCAGCAGGTATCGCGTTGCGTCGTACCAAAAATTAATACTGACCTGGTATAATTGCAAAACTTCGAGGATCGATCCATCCGTTATGTTTCGAACCAGTCGCTCGAAAAGTGCAGTGTCTCGGGTGGCAGCTTATAGCTTCGTCTTGAACTTCTGCCTCTCCGCGGATGTTTCAATGACAAAATGGAGAATTTCTTATGCAAAAGGCATTAACAAACTGTCGACAAGTCGTGAAATATGATCGCGCAAACTAACCGGGTTGCTGTTAAAATACGTCCAAAGGCGAATGAAATATTGTGATGCAAAAACGTGGCAGGACCTCTCGAACGAACTTTGAGTTTTTCCAGTACTGTTGCATAATATATTCCACTCGTAAATTGCCACCATTAATTGCGAAATGAAATGGAAATTATACTGTGAACCGTGCTAGCAATACATTTTATAGAGAAAATTAAGATAGGTACCATATATTATCAACACTGAGTGCCAACCCATCAACTTCAGAAATTCTGTCAAATCAAAGTAATTTATTTAATGAAATAAATGTAGAGAAATTAAGATGCACGATACCGAGTGCTCTTCAACCTTTCTGCTTTTTGCGTTACACTGCATACATTAACATGAAAATTAAACGAAAAAGAAAAAACAAGAACAATGAAACAAGTAAGTACTTAAGAATTCACTCAAGCTATTTTACCAGATGTTGTTGCTAAAGAAGTTGCATATGCAATTTGTTCGTAACCCCTTGCACACATAGTCAGGCTCGTGACGAGCATTGCAAACAGAATCTATTAAATATTTATGCCATTCGCTACTTTTAAATCGAAATAAAATTCCGTTCTTCTGCTATCAATATTTAACACTTCGACTGCCACATCAGTGCCCATAAAAGTCGACAGGCTCGGTCAACAAAATTCAAAACTTATTCGATAATATCTGAATGTATATTGCTGCCTAATGTCCACATCACCTTCAAAAACGATTAAGTTAATAAGATTTATTAAAAATTGTGCAAGTATTTAAAAATCAACATTTTATGAATACCGTTGTAGATAATATAGATTATTGTTTATTTCAAAATGGAACATGATTTTTCAGGCAGTTGCCATAATGAGACAGAAAACAGTTTTAAACCAAAGGTAATCAACATTTAGCTACTTAAGCTAACTTAAGGTCTACAAATTTCAATACAAAATATTTTTTACAAAATGTTTATTCTATAACAAATCAATTTTTATTTCTGACCTTATAATATTGAATGCAACGACCTACATTGTTACACCCTTCAACTTCGAAATGGTGCTAAAATCTTAATGAACTGCTAGATCGGCCGCCCGGACTGTGGGTCGATGGGAATTAATGCAACGTTCGGTTTTATGAGCGCTGTTCGTGGGACCCAAAGTGCGAAAATAGCATCAGTAGACGCGTGTTTGTTTTGCGAGCCGGATTGGCCCCGCGAATGCGAGGAAAATGATCGAAACGGTTCCCGCGTGCTCTTTCATAAAAGTTCAGATAAAAATAGAGCGGCAAGAAGCGAGACGGATCTCCGAACGTGTTCATTTCGAATCTGCACGGCAGCTAGTACAGCTGGTTTCGCGTATAGATTTAACTCGACTGCCGACTGGTGGTGGTCGCTCGCGAACTATGAATTTCGTTTGAACCGGTGCCACGCGAAATGTGTCAGCAAAACGCGCAGGGACGCATGTGTGCGAGAAAACTAGTCGACCCGCGTCTTCCGCTAGCTCGACATTCGCACTTCTCTGTACTCTGGATCGCGAACGAGTTTATCGGTGTTTTGGAAGTTGGTTTCGCTCGGTTATTTACGAACAGCGTAATCGAGAACTAATTAAGCGAACGGCTCCGTCTTCTTTTTCGCCGGATCGATAAGAGAACGCTGTTGTCCGCGATCCTTGTGAATCTTCGAACGATTCAAATCCGAAATGTCGGTCCTCGACCTTTGCCCTAGGAACAGTCGAACATAGAACAGGGAGATTCTCTCTTAGCGGGTGATTTACCGCGATTGCTCGACGGCCAATCCCAGCTTGCTAGATCGCTGGGCGATGTCGTTTGAAGATCAAGATGGATTACAGGTCGCCGCCGATTACTCGAGCACGCGATATTGAGTCGGTCCGGGAATAACATCCGGCGCGAACGTCCAGAGTTGAATAAACAATGATTAGAGAACGGCGAAGGGATCGATAAAGTTTCCTGATATTCACGGTACTGTGCGAAGTTGAATACCGAATCGAATAAACGGTCATCTGGGATCCGGTTAAATGAACGCGACTGGCTGACACTTTCGCTACTGGCACGTCTTTCCGTGCTCACCGTCATTATTAAAATGTTTTACAAAATGCAACGTAACTCCGAGCAAATTCCGAGATTGTGGACGTCACGTATCTGTGACAGTGGTAACGAACGTGGTAACACGTTGAATAACCACGTCGATCGTATGGGAGTGATCGTATTTGTCGCTGTCTTTCGAAAGATTCATTTTGCTCACAATGCAGTTGTTCGAACCGGACTTGAGATAGTTACACGTTCTGAGCTATACAATGCATTTTGATTACAATGACTAAATTATAATCCGACTTCGAAGGATTTTTTGGGGGTGATTGTTAAGGCAGTAGTCGACGTGTTAAAGAATCATCGAGTTGGGGAGAATCGATTAAATTTCGTAGTGGGAGCCTAAATGCATGTAACACGCGTAGCATGTAGCGTAACAGAAACAATAAATATCGAAGTTTCCGAGCTGTTGCGGATACGAGGCTGCAGATTTTTATCGGCTTGTCCTGGAAACTGTCGTTTCCACGGGAAGGAATTAGGTGTACCACTTTGTGGACACTCGATGGTCGCCATCTTCTTTGCGCTCGCACGGAAATTACGCTCGTTCTTGTCTCTGCGGACCGAGATGCGAGCAGAAATGATACCAGAACGAGTCTTATGGTTCCACAAAACGATCGTAGCATCCACAAAATCGTAGATCATTCTCGACCCCAACTGCTCCATTTTTCAGTATTGTATTGTTAGTTCAAAATTGTTCACACGTAAACACACAAGTAAATCATGCACAAAGTAAATATTGTAGGTGAAAAATCTGTTAGTTTTGCAGTTGGAACGGCTTCAAGGTTAACTATGTTGACCATTCAGTTGAAAAACTGAATTCTCTTCTGGAAACTACAGCTCACCGATTCCGTTTTATCGGTGCCGATTAGACCACCGGGGAAAAAATGAGCACTTTATTTTAGAGTATGGTGACGCAATGAAAACAGGGGAATACGTCGTGTATTGTCTGTCATAGGCTTTCGCGTTCTCGAGAGATTATTCCAACGTAAAGTGTGTAGCAACGACAGCAGCGATCGAGAGATAACCGAGCGCGGAACGCGGTATCTATACACAACATCGAGAGAAAGAGAAAGAGAGAGATCACACACGAGAGATCGGCGAGCTCGATCGGCTCCGGAACAAGGAACAAAGAGGCCCCGGATCGGAGTAATCAGCCTTTTTAAATCCACCATGAGAAATACTCGTGAAAACGACATGTATACACACTCGTAGCCGATCGTAATCGAACGACGACGACGAAACGAAACGATACGCCGACCAAATTGAACCGTATTTTTCACGAACTCGCAAACGCCAATCGAAACGATCCTACATACACCATCGTATCGAGGACATCTCTCATTCGAAAATACAATCACGTAATCTTGATTCGAATGACGCAAATTCGCCGTGACAAGAACTATAGCTCGTTTCGCCGCGCGGCGTTAGATCGAGATGATCATTTTTAACGGGACCCTCTGTCCAGTTAGCTGTACCGTTGGCGTCGCGAATCCGAGCCGAGACGCGATCGAACGATCTGCTAGATCCGCTAGATCCCCCTTGGATACACTTCGAAATCTCGGCGACGAAACCACCGAGCACGATTCTACCTTTCGAAATTCGATAGCGTATACATAGGAAAAAGTTGTTCAGAATGATGTCCCTGACAACATATTTTAAGGTCATCAAAATCGGTGAGGTGTATACTTTTCTGTATAATTAATTATAAATTTTATAAATAATTATAAAATTTTAATGAATTTACACAGAGGCTGTCACAGCTACATATGGGAGTATAATTGAATTATATGATGTTAAAGCAGGTTCTGAAATAAAAGAAAAAAACAGACAGACAAGAAAGCGAGTTAATAAAAACGTGGTAAAAAGACACTTGTGAGACCGCGAAATGTTAACCGTTATGGTTGCAGAATGTTGCTAAACACCTCGATTGGTGGCACCGGTGCGGTGCGCTCGCCGAAAATGTGCCGTGGAGGATTTTCTCGATGAGGAGAGACGCTCAACCGTCGAGTCGGTGAAAAAAGGGCCACTGGCAGGCTGCCAATAGGGCTGACAGAAAACGACAGGCTCGTTAACGGATAACCGGCGACAATTAAGGCAAACGAATCGATCGCGCCCCGGGTATTTAACTTCGGTCAAGCCGAAGTGGCGCGGATGTAATTAACGGGCGAAATCAAATTCATTGCGCCCTCGTCCCGTTTCTGCCGTCGCGGCGCGGCTCGTTCATTTTTCTTTTTATTTCTCCTCTTTCTTCCCCTGCTTTCTTCTACTTTCTTTCTCCTTCTCTCTTTCGCCTTCCTGGCTAACCAAGTGTATCTCGTTCAGGATACGTTGAACCCTGAAATTCGCCGAAATTTTTTGTCCGTGTCACAGTTCCGAAATCGTCGAAGTCGAGCATAAACTATAAAAGGTAATTATACAGAAAAGGGTACACCTCACCGATTTTCATGATCTCGAAATATGTTGTCAAGGTCAACATTCTGAACAACTTTTTCCTATGTATACATCTTGCCACAACTCGGCTTTAGTTTCTGAAATATCCTGAAAAAACTGTTGCTGCTACTAGAATGGTCTGGGTTAGGTTATTGCCATGAATCACTTTTCGATCAATTAGGAAATGGATTAGTTTCATTATCAACATATTTTCATTGGGTAATATATACTCTTCTCGCTAAATGAGAGTTTAGAAGTTTGCAGAATAGAGGTTTGTCAGTTACTGAAGTATACAGTCTGGAATAGCAAATGTAATTGCAAGTTGTATTTTTTCTTTGTCCCTCCGTATTTACAAACTGCAACGTGAAGCATCTAAAGGGATTCGAAAATAAACCCCAACTTAACTAAATAAATATCTCCAAAACCGAGCGACGAGTTTAGAGTTATAAATTCTACAACATATTTGAGTTTCATCAAAACCGATGAGTGAACCCTTCTCTGTATAATTACCCTATAAAACAACGGTCTGATTAACGAATGCTTCTTGACACTTTCATTATCAGCACTCGTTTTGCCATCAGATTCGACGGTTCCGCGAACACCGTTCCCGGAACGTCAATTAAACTGCGCCAGACGATAATCGCAGCGATACGGGTCCTGTCATCAATCATGCAAACTGATGCATAATGAACCGTGTCTGGGTACGTTATCTGAAGAGAAAAGAGACCAAGGAAACTGGGCTACAATGTGTGCGATCGTGCGCGTATCCTTTCTCCGCGAATAACGCCGCCGTGTCGCAGTCGCCAATTACGGAGTTTATTCAATTGTTATGGGAAAGTCGTCGTCGCTTAGATCCTCGAATGTGAGTTTCCCAGCGAATTTCTCGAACTGGTACAGTATTTTATCCATAAATGTCCCAAATGTCTGGCCTGTAAATGTCCCAGATCTATCCCCACTACTGCGGGGTATACCTCCTTGAGGGCCCATGAAACTCGAGAGGCCTCGATCGCCGAGAAGTATGACATCATGCGGCTCGGGTATACTAATCGGGTATACTAATCTGAATTTCTAACTTCTTTATTTTTCATAATTTTTTTATGGGACTTTGAAAAACGTATTCGTGGCATTTTTTTAATGCAAAATCATACCAAATATGATATAATTCCGATGATATTTACTTGTGTAATAGACGATTAAAGTTTCTGGCGCAAGGAAGGACAACGCATAGGAAAGAAAGAGACGCGGAGAGCCACAGTCGCCGGCACAGTTCAAAGTTTCTCGCGCTCCTTGCGCCAGAAACTTTAATCGTCTATTACGCATGTAAATATCATCGGAATTATATCATATTTGGTATGATTTTGCATTAGAAAAATGCCATGAATATGTCAATGAAAGTTCCATAAAAAATAATGAAAAATAAAGAAGTTAGAAATTCAGATTAGTTATGTTTATACTTCTCGGCGACCGAGGCTTCTCGAGCTCGGCTGTCCTTCTCTACGTTCGGCAAAAATCAAAGAATACTATCCCTGGCGCATAAATGTCCCTCGGCAGACCCGTGCTGGGGACTTATATCGATAAAATACTGTATATTCTTATCCCAGATGAGGGATTTTTTCGAAGATGAACGAAATTATACTTTTTTTGGGAGGAGGAGATTTAAACGATTGCTGAGTCGGGGGAATTGAGAGCGCAGTAGGTACTGATTGAAATAGTTGATTCCAACGGAGGTTATAACTATATAATTTCGTTAATCATTTCCGAGGATCGTGCTGCGGAAAATTGTAATCAACGAGTGCAGAAAGTAGAACAATTTGCGGTAGAATCGACAGGTACGTTTCGACCTCTGTAGTACGAAGTGTGTTCTATATTCGGAATGAAGTAAGTGACATGAACGACATGAATTATTTTATCCGTTTTATTTGTAGATAAATTTGATTACTCCTATTTCTCGCAATTGACACGAACGACTTTTAATTAGCATAGAGATCTACAGTCTAGATATGAAGTAAACTTTAAAATTGCATGAAGTAACTAAAACTTGAATAATTTATGTATTACTTCAATCTAAATATGTAAATAAAACTAGATTTGAACAGTCCTCCAGAACGTAGCAAGCACGAAATTCGAGCAAAAACCGCCTCGAGGTCGCGGTTTACGAGCCTTGTCGCTGACTTATTACGTCATTCATACAAAAAAAAAGGAATCACGATGACCACCGTATTTGCATACTCTAGGAATCTTCTGGACACTTGAGACCCGATACGGGGCCCGTGTTTAGTCAGAATTCCACAAAGGAGTCGACGAGAATCGACAATTTTGCGTGACGAATTTCCCGTAACCATTCTCGTTTCTTCTTATGCGGGTACTCGGATCATTCTGCGTGTGTTTTCCCGTAAAATTCTCGACGCGTGTTCGCCATGCGTTGTTCCGCTGATTCAGAGACAGCTGCAATAGCTGGATAAATTGCGGGATGCATTCGCATTTCGCGTACGTCGGAACCGTTCACTACAAACGCAGTCGTGCTGAGAAACTCGTCGACACGAGCCTCACGTTGCAAGATAATGAATTTCATACACATAAAACACGCCATGATCCGCCTCTGCAACATGTTTCGCTGTTGTGGCCTCGTTGGCAATCGACGGTAAAAAGAGAAATATACGTGGAGGGGATATTCGTTTTTCTTAGATTGTACAAATTGATTTTCTTAGATTGAATACTACAAAAATGTAGGAACTAGTAGAAAAAAGACGAAATCTCTCTCTCACTATTTATCTAGGATACACGGTTCAACCAGATTCGAAACATACAACATAATTAATGAACGCTATCAATAGCTTCAAGTATATTTCTTTCTAAAAATACCCGACGGGTCAACTCAAGTGCAGGTGTAAAACAGGCTACTCTAACCTAATGTAAACACGTTAAATTGGTGCTAACCAAGGACGTATTATAAAAACTGCGGAACAACATTTTCTTTCATCATTTTGATCCCGAAGCTTCGGATCAGAGTGGTCATGGGCACACTCTCGGAGCAGCATATCGTGAGATAATTATTAAAAGTGCATTCCACATGGAGACACTGTTCAAAACAAGCTTTGTAATAATTCAGTACGGCGCGACGCGGCGATGAAATGAATTATTTCGATGTATTAAACATTCGCGGCGAGCAAAGGACATATTTTTTAATTATAGAAATGGACCGAGGGAGCAATTAGCCTATTTATACTTAATGAGTATGTTAATCGTTCGTGTGTTGGTTCCTCGGATACATAGGGACACTTAACGAAACGCAAGAAAAGCACTCCCGAATTCGCGCGTATACAATTATCGTTATTAGACTGAACAATTGCGGCTCATTATTACCGTCGACAATTACCCAACGTCTGCGGCGGAAGTTATTCGCGACTCGACCTAATAATATTCGTTCCGTGGAAAAAAAGAATCGGCCAGCAATTCGACTTCGTTAACCGACCAATTAAGACGGCCGACAGAGGCTGCAGAGGCGCGCAAACATCGGCGCCCTGTTTGTTTCGATCAATAGAGCGAATTCTGCTTCCGATGCAACAAATTATAAAAGCTGGCTATTCTCTATCTTTCCAGACGAGCGGCAAGGCTCTCCTCGCTATGGAGGAGATATTTACACGTGTACTTACTTCTACATTTGTTGTTTTCCTAGCAGCATTTGTGGTTGGCCAACGGTTTGGAGTTTGTTGGGATGTGGTCGGTCGTTTTGTCTACAAATTATAGGGCTTACTATCCAATGTTGGGCCTACCATTATTATAGTCGGTTAATTAACAAGAAATTTACCAATGTGTAAAATGTGTAAATGAGAGTGTAAAACAAAAGATCAAACTAATATGCCCACCTGCATAAAAAGACGACATTTCTAACGGTTTGCCAACCAATATTGCAACGAAAGCCCAACAAAGAGTTGCTTCTAATTCCATTACATGGATTGACGTAATCTTTCTATCGCTCTTAATGAAGCAATTTCAATTCATTTAATTAATTCGCCAGTGAGTGATTGATGACTTTGATACTCTGAATCAAAATAGTTCCAGGCACCAGCGTCGGAAGGTCAAGTAACACAAGTCTGTCGAAGAATACGGGTCCCATGAATGCTAACAGTGTCCGCGGTAATCGCATAAGTAACGAAGCGACGCGCTTTCACAGTACGCGATTATTCAGAAGAGATTGCCATTCGTGCATCCGACTCTCTGTCTTTCTCTTACGGTGTTGGTTCGCGCGATTCCCATTCTGTTATCCGCCTTTAAATCACCAGATTTAATTGGTGTCCCAGTTCGGGAACGGGTCCGCGCGTTATCCTAATCCGTTCGCTAAATTTCTACTCGACCGGTTCAGTAACCTGGCCGAGAGACAGCCTCGCCGACTTTCCATGGCATGGATGCACGAAGCGTATGGACTATGGACAGTTTATATTCTGCATGGGCCGCTTATGGCCGCGCGGAGGGGCCCAGGGAACCGTTACCATCCTGGACACCGGTTATATTCGCGACCGGAGACCCGTTCCTGCAAAAATATCCCCGGCGAATATAAAGTTGGACCCACATGCTATAGTCATCGTCTAGCAATCCCCAACGATTTCGAGAACTGCTCTTTGCATACTGCTAGCGTCATGCTCTGGTGACATTTGCGAATTCGAATGAAGCCCTCTGTAACCACATTTCTAGCAAACTTAACACGTTTGGTGTGTTAAGGACGTGTTTCGCTTTCTTTAAAAATTATTTGAACAAGTTTAAACGGTCACTATTTTATAAAAAACAGACCAATACTGTGTGCATAAGACCTGTCTGTTTCTCGCTCCCTCGACTAAACTTGGCTCCCTCGAGTTTACCCGAATATTGTTTCAACTCGAAGCGTGACGGATCAGACTCATTCGAAGAAGTTTTCACTTAAAATAAATAGTGTTGTATTTGGGAGAGTTTACAGAATCGTTCTCTGTAAAAACCGTTTGCCTAGCTTTCGTTGTTGAAGCAGAAAAAGTTCTTGAAGTTCAAAATTTGACGGTCTCCTCAAAATGAAATTTCCGAAAAATCAAGCGCAGTAGAAACAATTTTTGAGTATGTGTTCAGTGCATAAAAATCTGTGAAAATCGTCGACTAGTTTATTAGTTTGTTGGTTTATTAGTTACTATGTAGAACTAGTTAGAAATGCAAGACTGTGTTTGAAGAACGTTGGCCAGTGTTATTATTGCACAATAGGCGTTATGCCGTACGGTTCGATACGTCCTATGTGGTGAATCGAACCAGTCGAGATCTCCTCCCGCCACGCTTGACTTTGAAACGGAAGCCCTTCTTCTGCCTTCTTCTTCTTCTTCTTCTTCTTCTTCGTCTGTTATACGGTACATACAACGTCGACCGAACCGCAGACACTCTCATCTCTGTTCGTGTCCGCGCTCGAACAATGGCCAGCACACTCTCGAGCCAGGTAACAATACTTCCGATAATAATACACGACGATCGTGAAAGTTGGTCTGCAGCCAAGTTCTTCGCGGGCTGAACTTTCAGCCCGAAGAACAAAAGAGTTTGTTCGAAGGTCTCGACGTCGCGTTGCATCGCTAGCGAGAGCTTCACGATAGTCGATAGTCGATAGCCGTTGATGGAACTACTCTCGAATTCCCTGTACAATTTTCATTGATCCATAAACGATACTCCGTATGGTCGAGCCTAAAATACCACTTCACTAAAACAATTCGAAGAAACAGGATCAAAGCAAAGCATTGATCCAATAAAATCAAACTTGGAAAAGTGAGGTGTATGCAAGCGATCACATCATGCAGTTATGACATATGCATATTTATAAAATACGGGGAAACGTATATATTCATAACATTTCTATTTTATTTTTACGGAGAACATTTTTCCTGATTTTTTTCTCTCAATCTTCTTGCACTTCTCACTTCCTCGATGCGGAGATTCGCTTTTAAATTCGAACTAATTTGTGACAGCGAACCTGTTGAGAGTTCTGGCAAATTGGCAATCAAATAACACTGTTCTTTAAATCTTCTTTAGCTTTCTGTATTATACAAACATACTTGACTCGTGTCACGCTCGTGATTGTTGTAAATCAATCAAGCTCGCAGTCTATTTGTCGTCTTGGATGCAAAATAACATTCCTCGATGAATATTAGGCGAATCGTTTCAAAGGAAATTTAGGTATCTTTGTTCAATTTGGTTGTACAGATTTCACCTGGTAATCCATCCGATGATTTTTAAACGATCATCAAGTTTCATCGTATCATCGATCAAAAATTGTATTCTTGTGATTCGAGACTAAATAAAAATGCGTGGAACAGAAGGAGAACTGAAAAACTTGTTTCGTCCGAATATTAATTCCGGCTACTGTAAGTGCCATAATCTGTGGACGCGTCTGTCCATAGCGCACCGTTTCTACTTATCACTCTGCAGATAAAAGAGGTAAGGTTATCGACTATAGCATTGCCATGAAGCGGTTCGCTGACACCTAGAGCTTCAGGCATTGTCAGAAATGACAGCATCGATTACCGAAAACACGCGGCCGATTGCATAACACGCAATAGATGACCGTGCTCTTTTGAATTAAATGGAAGAACATCGAGAGACAGCGTAATTGCTTCGGTTATGCTTGCGATTCTGCTATCATTCATGGTCTCGAACGCGAGATTCTAATCGGATCCCGCCGGCTGAATGAGAGCCCTGCGGGTTGGTTGGCTGTTTGCCGAGAGTTTTGTTATAGAATGCCTTATATTTACGTAAGAAAGCACAGCCGCGTTCTATCATGTCTCTAAAAATATTCTCTTGCCAAGATAGAAGACTCTCTTTGCTTCAATTATTCGCATTTTACTTCTGCCATCTATTCTGAACACGATTGCTCAGACTGTTTACTAGTTACTAGATTTTATGTCTATACCCTCGAATTGTTGTTGCTGTTATTTTTAACTGTATGCACTGTCTGGGAGCTTTAAATTAACACATTGTTGACCGGATGCAATGACAGACGACTGTTCCGACTGACAAAGGAAAGATACCGATTAAAATCTCTCGTGATAGATTGCTGATCTTTATGCATTTATGATGAAAATGAGCAACTTGAAATATCGAAGATATTGAAAGAACCGAAGTGTGTCGATACGTTACTCGTAACCAACTAAAATTGTTAAAGAAAGATGGAGATTCGTAAGTAGCTGTTGGTCCTCATAACAGATACAGAAAATCATTATTTTATAGCATAAAGTCTATTCATAATATTCGAAAGATCAGAGACGTCAACTGGTGTCTTCCGTATACAAAACATTCACGAATAAAATAACGCGAATTGGTGATTGAATCTGTGCTGAACAATCTGTTAATTGATAATAAGAGGACTCATCTTGCGAAAATCTGCTCGAAGTTCCGGGGCCCCTGACCGATATTCTTCACTCCTGCATTTATCCGTCGAAAACATATTATCTTTAATTGAGAACCGATAAACCGTTTCGAGATCATATCAGCTCGATATATCGACATTATCGACGCACTGCCCCGTCCAAAACGATTTCGCATTATCGGGTTACCCTCTCCGATTTGAGATACTGATCGCCGATTTTATTATTCGCCGTGATAAACGATCGTGACGCTTCGGACAAAAAGCAGCAAAAAGTTCGACAAATATTCTACAAAACTTATCATTCCTTTCTATCTCGGAACGATCTTAATCCATGTCCGTCGTCGACCATAATTAACCAAACGTTTTAATTCCATCTTCGTACATTCTTATAAAAATATACAGAAAATACTGTTGTGACGTTTCTAACGAAAAGAATAGTTCAACAAATATTCTGCGAAAATCGTTTGTCTTAACCCAGTCCATTGATCAATTGATCATTAGGAATATTGTGTACCTTTATACAATTGCATCTTATAAATGTGTTCAAGTTTCCAGTCACAATTGATTAATTGCGAGACCTGCACACCTAACACATTATTTTCTAATCGAACAATTCCCTCTCGAGGAATTCTCTGTAGACAGTCGAGCGAAAACAACTTCGGGAATTCATTTAAAGCTGTCTAATGAATGAGACACACAGTTGAAAATAATTATGCGTTAAGCGGTTGGGATCATCGACGCAATTTGTTGAACGTCTCCACTTCGTTAGCGATGCGTTCAGCTCGAGATGATGAAGCGATTCGTCCAGAAATAGAAATGAAAAACAATTTTTCAAGGGAATCGAGCAGGACGCATCGCGATTAGCGAACAATTGGTTGCGCAACTTTATTCTTGTACACGAGACCGAACCGTCCAAGAAAAACAGAGGATCGATTCTATCGGATCCGTAGCCACGAACGTCTTCATTTTCATCGCGATAATTAAATGTAGCGAAACGAGCGAACACATGCGGAATATGTAAATACTTCGAACTATTGCTCTTCTGTGTTTATGTACATATATGTAGATTGGTTCGTCTTCTCGGACGAATTGCATAAGAGATACTCTTTGTTCGAACGGTTTTGCGTAATGATCTCGGTAACGATCGCGTGAAGTTCTCGCGGAAGGAAACGGGGGAGGATGATCAATTTTCCGTGATCGTGGAAAAATCTTGGATCCCCGGCAATTTTACGGTTTTGTTAGCCATCTCGATTCCTGCTTCCTCTTTGATCAATTTTCTGAATCACCATGTTTTTCGAAATTTCGTTGTTCTGAACAATTGAATAACAAAATTCGTACGACTGTTCCCTATTTGAAAGCCTTGGTGCAAACGCCAGGTATGTCTCTGGATTTTGTAAATTTCTCAATTCCTGCTTCAAACAATCCATTAAAATGCAGTAAGATCTTGATCTAAGAAAAGGATATTCGACTCGCGCTGGCCGTCCGGGTGGTCGCCGCGCCGGGTGGAACAAAAGTGCCCCTTATGTTTGGATTGTTTGTACACGAACAAATTTATTGAGACAATATCAGGAATTAATTTATAATCCAAACAATGCCATCGATAGGAACATGAGGCTCGACGTGGATTTTTAATTGGCATTTTAAGAGACTCCTAAAATAGTGTTCACGTATTTTGGAGCATCCTGTACTTTCGTAGACCAGTTCCGGACCACTTTGTTTCGCTCGCGTGCTCGTCGATTCGAGACACGCGAAGAGTTTGATCAGGTCGTTAGGGCGTATTTAATATTTCCCGTGTAGGAAAGTATAGGCGCAAAAAAGTTTGAAAACAAGGACCATAGTCGGATGACGGCCGGTGTATCTATTTCCCGGAGCAGGCTGGAACGAGAAGACTTTTAAGCACACTTCTGTTTCGTAGTTGCGAACTTTTGGAAGGCGAAATAACTTTATCAAGGAGATAAGGGGCCGAGTAATACAAGGGGCGTCGGTGTTTCTCAACAAATGCATTAAGAAGTAGGTTATTCCTGTAGGGAAATCACGAGTGATAGGAAAATAGCGTATCGTTATGCCGCATAAATAATTCCACAAGATACCACCCGCCGTGCGAAGTGTACAAGCTGTTTCCTTGTAGAACCATTGATCGTCGTTGAAGACCTTTTCCACAAATTCTATGAAGAGACAAATACGATCGAGGCTGAAAATTTCGTGCGCCTTCGACAGCGCGGATCGTATTTACACGCGCTGTCCTTTTCCACATCCGACACGATCGACGACGTCACCAAAAAATAGCAGAATACACGATCTAAGAAACCGCGCGGACCCGAGGGTTTTTCTTAGATCAAGGCTTTACTGTATTCCACTTTGTCAGCCCTGAATCATTTAACGAGGCGTTATACAAGAGAATGTTATTCCTCTTTTTCGACTCGTTTCTGCATGCAGACTCGACGCAGGTGTAATCGTAATTAATAGACTGCGGATTTTAAGCATTCATGAAAAACAGGAGTAGATCAAATGTAAAAAAGGTGAAACATTGTATTATTTTCAACGAACTAAAATGTTAAGAAATGAGCGAATATCTATATAGCTTCTTTGTATTTAAAAGTCTCGAGTCAAATAGCTAGACTGCGGATCTTTATGCAAAATGAAAAATGTTCGCATTGATTGCAAGACGCAGAAGTCAAATGAAAATTGTATTCTTCTTTTAATTATCCTATTAAGCTGAAACTAATGCATCGATGTCCTTAAATATTTTTAAAATATATTATACATTATGAAATTCTCAGTCTACTAATAACTAACATGAAGCAGCTCGCAGTCAGAGATCATAAAATCAATCGAATACAGCCCTTTACCTTATCAATGCATGAAGACGTTGAACATAGCAGAACTTATTTACGGTACGACTCAATATATTGGTAAACCGTGTCTAGCGCGAGTCTGGAACGGAGCTGGTATTATTATTCGTCTTCTAATTTGGAGGAACGGTAATGAACGTCATCGTACAACCTCGAATGCCAGTACGAATTTCATTTCTACCTGTCTCGGAGCATTAGCCGCGCGACGACAAATTGCTCGTTACCATCTACTCGACTCGCGACCCACAGTCGTCGAGAGGAACGATCCTTATACACGGAGTTGGCCAATGTTTAATGCAATCGATAATCAAGGATAGCATTCGAAATATTTGATTATCAACCGGCGCGACGACAAATGATCACGTTTTTCGATGCGTACACGACGTTCACCAAAATAAACATTTAATCAGCGATCGAGATTACTAATTGAATCATTATAAGATTGAATCCATAATAATCTGTTAACATCTTCGAACCGTTGATTAATTCTTTATCGCCGTAAGCTGTAGTCAACAAATCAAATTAAAGATTATTCGGCAGATTATAACGACTGGCTCTGCATGTAAACAACGATTTCTTTATAATTATAATTCTATTTTTATAATAACTAAAAACAGTTCGGATATTTAAAAAAGTAAGAGATCGTTTCTGATAGCTCTCGATGTTGTTGTAATTTATCATTTCATACGAGGATTCGGATCGTGAAATTGGGAAGGCCAATTTGCATCTAAGATATCGAGCAATATCGCGAATCCTCGCCAATTTGTCGTTCTCCGTAATATCTGCAATCTGAAGTGTACATAATCGTATTCCCAGAGGTCATCCCGTGATTACGATACCTCGAATGAAGCACGTGAACGTGTGCACAGCGAAGAACTCTCCTTGATTCGTTCTATATTTATTGAAAAATTCGGATCGATCGATTTTAGGGAAAAGGCTCGTTCGCTTCTCCAGTGCAAAATCGTTCTATTTTACTTGATTGCAATGAAATACCGATTCGAAGAGGGCTCTATTCCGCTCCACGTCTCGGTCCGTCAATTCTATATATTTTGGTCATCTGTTCCATTATTGTGGAACGTTGCACAGTGGGGCATTTGTCCCGAAAAGTCGGAAAAAACTATTCTAGCGTTATTTATGGGCTCAAGGTCATATTATGACTATGACTTAGTAGGTCGTTAAATTCGTCTTAACGTCAGCTATAATATTATGTAAGCAAAAATACATTTTAACAAAAAAGTTCACTGTAATTAAATATTACAATATTTTCTAAATACCACGACACGTAAATATTGTCGCGTACGTATAAAAATATACTTATTAGATCATCTATTTTTCACTCCATAACTAAACTCAATAGCAATAATCAATTTTGAACTCAAATGACACTATTATTGACATTATTTTTTACTGATTCTACAAGAGCATATTCTTAACTATAAATTACTAAAGGATAATCATGAATTCTTGAATTTACATATTTCAAGTTTCTGCCAGGTTTTCGGTGCCGCGACCCCGCTGTACGTTGTTCTACTTTTTTGACTCGCTGTTCCCTTTCCAACATTTTTTCTCCTCTCCGAATTATTTATTAAAATTATATAATTATTACTTTTTAATTAAAATATGCCCCACTCGATTCAATCATCTTTGGTCATAATTCGGAACCTAACAATTCATACGTATCCCTTTCTTGCTCCATTTTCAGAGGAGACTGAGTACGGAAAAATCCTGCGGCAACTTCGCCGGTCGAGGAAAGTATCGACGTTGGCACAATAAAAGTTACATAAGCCCCACCTTAGTCCATCACGAAAAATCGAATCAGTTCTATTTTTATTAGCCTGCATCGAGTACGTGAGAAACACCGGTTTCACTGCCTAGTGCAACAGCAAAACATTAACACTTTGAGTGTCACGTCTGCCAAAAAATGGGAGACGGAATTATTTGTCCATGTTCGTAAATCAACTTTAGATTAATGTATCGAGTGTAGCAAATTTATTGTAAAGTCATTCTTCAGCTTTTCGATTCTTACTTCGTTCAATAAATTACTTTGATTTGATAGAATTTTTGGGACCGCTGGGTAGGCACTGAACGTGTTAAACTATTAAAAGATTGTTAAAAATCTATTTCGATATTTAACGTGCAGGCTGCATGTAAATAGACAGTGCAGACACGTGGCAAAGAGAACGAAGTGTCAGTGGCTCAAGCTGTCAGCCGGTGTTTGCGCACGACAAGATAAAGACAACGAACTCATTAGCAAATTAGGGTGAAACTGGCGCCGATGAGACAGTCGGATTCCGAATGTGAACGATATATTGCCGGCAAACATCGGTGAATCGTTTCAGCGTGGTCCGATGCCGACCAATCACTGTCTAATCCATGCTAGACTAGCTCTTCAAAATGAGACTTGCCTTTATCTCGAGTGGATCTTGTAACACGTGACATTCCGTCGTTCCCACCTAGGAGACTACTATAATCGTTACTTAATTCAGAAAATTTCAATGTTTCGTTATCTCCATCCAAATCTCGAACACATCGGTGGTTAATCCTCCACTCGTCCGAGATAACGAGTTTGATTAATTGTATTTATTCGGTTTTCTTCGGGAACGCAGCGTGACCGATCCCCGACGCAACGTGGACAATAAATCTTTGTTGTTTTTGTCGGAAATCACGAGAGTTTGCGGTGGCGTACGTTTCAAGAGATCAGGCTGTATTGTTAATTTGATTCTCGATCAGGTTTAACCACCCGACTAAGCGTCCTTTCGATTGTGAACACTTAGAATGGCGTAACGAGAAACAAATAAAGTTAGAATAACAAAAATTATAACATAATTAAAAAAGACGAATTATAAACGAATTTTGCTGTGTAAGAGTTCGATCATCTTATTCAATTTGCAACAAAGTCCGAGTATTTTTGTCGAGTTTCTACATTTCCACTTGCTATTAATAGCGTGATTTGAGCCGTTTTGAAAGGCGATTGCGAACAAGAATGATCAATTGACTCCCCGGTTGCCGGGTGAAGGGTTAAAGATGGATTGGGATTTTATAACCAATATCGGTGCATTTATGCACTGTTTATTGATTGGTATGGTTTGCTCTTGTTGCAGTTCACGGTGTGTCGAGTTACGACGTGACCGGCGCCCAGAAACGTCTGGAGAACAACGAGATGATTCAGAAAAATAAGAACGGCGACCGTTCAGACGAGTCGACGACCGACGATCGGTCGGAGGACGACAAGACCGTTTATGTCATCGAGTACGGATCGGAGTCTAGCGAAAAGGAGGAGACTATGCAGAGCAAAGGAAAAGACGGACCTGCTGGTAAGATCGTTTTCCATCCATTTTCATGTTCATCACCTCAAAAAATCACGTGAGAGCAAACTAATTCTCTTGAGAACCGAAAACTGCAATGTCGAACTTTATCAGTGAACACGATCAGGTTATCACAGTGATTACAGTAAAGTCTTGATGTAAGAAAAAAAACAGACCAATACTGTGTGCATAAGAAAAGTTCTATGGCGATTGCATATCGATCTATCTATCGGCTCCCCCGCGTTTCACCTCGGAGCGTGACGGATCAGATTCATTCACTGCCCAGCAATTGTGTATGCGGAACCATATAGAATTTATTTTGTATAAACATGTAGGACACCTTATCATACATACCACTCCATCTACACTCCATTCCTGAAGCTAACTAATGGCAACAATAATTACCATCGTTGAATAAATTCATAGAAAATAGATTGACATTTTGAGAAATAATTATCTGGTGACACTAGAATTTGAATGGCCCTCATGAAATTGATATTGTTAAAAATATATTAAAAAATTGTTGTTTTTTTAATGACAATATTGTTTAATATTCAAACCGCGAAGGATCATTTTATCCGCCGTTATTACAAGTCCCTGTACGGTCGTCTAGATCAATTACGACTAATTACGACCAATTATGGGAAATATCCCAGCTAAAATTGAAATGCAATTTAATGCACGAGCCATGAAACTTCAGAATGTATTATTACAGTCTGTTTCGCATAAGAGGAAAACGTACGCTCAACGATCATTCTGTTCAGTATACTTCCTAATGCAATTACCGGGACAGATGATCCTCCAATTAAACATTACGCAAGCATTACCATATTATACATTACAGGACGATGCTAAAACAGTAGCTCGGGAGAAATTCATTACACATACGCACAGTGGTATGTAAAGTTGAATGATTAACGCTATCGGTCGCATCCACCGATTCACGAATCATTATAGCAAAGAGGAAAGTCCCTAGTACCGAACCAGTCAGTTATTGTTCGTTATTTATAGTTTCGAAGCGGTTGGTTAACTCTCGTTGAGCTCATTAACAGGATTCGTTGTTCGATCACACATCGGCAAGGCTTAATTTACATAAGAGTGCACGTACGGTTGGCTCGCGATTGAGCTAAATCAATTCCGGGATTGAGTCGGCGCGAATCACCATGATCAGAGCTAATGAAACACGTCATCTAGCCGAGTCAACCTCTTGCGACCTTATGCAACAATTTGTATTTATTGTTCCGAGGCAACCTCTCCGACCTAGAAATCAACAGCTCAAAACCATCACCGTGTACGTCAAACGAAAATGAAATTCATCCGAAGCATCATCCCAAAAAGTGAACCTAACAACGTAACAACCTAATAACTTAACGACCTAACATCTTAACAACAGCTTCATCGCATATTGAATGATATACGGAACACTCCATTTTCTAAGAAACTTTGAACCCTTTCGCTACCAATCGACATGATACAATAGCTGTTTATTACACTGGTCAATATGAATATTACTAGTACAGTAAATTCTCTATCGACGCAACATCCTCGGGGGGATTGGATTGCGTGGATCTATGGCGGGTAGCTATTTTTTTATCTCCAAAGGCTGAGCCGAACGAAGAGAAGGACAGCGCGTGTAAACAGAGACCGCGCGAGGCCGAAGCGACTGCGATTCCGCGTCGCATTAGTAGTGGTTTACATCAATATACCCGAGCCGAGATCAGATTACACAGTGGAGGGGATATTTTTGTTGCGTTGATCGCCTACCGACTTGTTGCGTCGATAGAGAATTTATTGTAGTTTAATTACCGTAGAACTGGAGAGCTTGGAATGTCGCCTACCATTTCTAAAATTGCTTAGAAAAATAGCGAAAGGGTTCTAGACCAATTCTCCAGGAGTTTATTAACGCGAGCTTATCCTTCATAGGTCGCTTTCTGTTTGTTTCAGTGGACGGTGACGATGAGAATCCTCTAGATCCTTGGTCGATCGTGTGGTACATCGGTTCGTTCGGCGGTCTGGTTGCGTTCTTCCTGATAGTGAGCTGCTCGGAGTGGTGTTGCCGTCGCGGAGGTCGTCCTTTGACAGTGCCATACGCCCAGCGAGCTGAGGTGATGAACGGCAGCCAGGTGGTGACCGAGACACCTCCTCCCCCTTATCACCTGTTCGCACCTCCACCGTACGACTCTGTGAATTACGGGGAGATTGTGGATAAGACGTCCGGGGAGAAGCTGGACATCTACGTGATCTCGGTGCCGATCCACAGGCCGGTGGTCCAGGTGCCGGCCTAGAATCCACCCCAAGGACGTCCTAGCCACGGCGAGGACTTTGACGAATCGCTACCACGAACGCGACACAGACAGTGTCGATGCACCTGTTGACAGTCGTTCACTGAGCCGCGTGTGAACGAGTTGTTTCAAATGATAACGAGGAGCTGACTACCTTGAAGAGGTCCCCTGAAGCGGGGTGGCTCGAAGTAGCACTCTTTCTTTGACAATCGTCTCTCCCTTCCGCCATGAATAACAGTCATGAGATTATTCGAGAGGAGAATCATGACGGTCGCGGACCAGGGAGCAAAACGAGACGAGCACCGAAGGTGTTTTACAAAAACACTCGGAAGGCGTCGGGTTCAGAACCCGACCGATTTTAGCGGACTTAACGAGAGAATGATCGGGGTTCTTGATAGATCGATCGAGCAGCGTTGTTTTAGCGAAAGGACCAACCACTCGTAGAAAGACAGTGATCGAAGAGACGATACACGCGAAGGAGTTAGAGTAGGAGGATCTGTTTAGGGTAGCAAACGATTTTCCCAGAACGATGGAGAGTAGAAGCGGGGAGCAATAGTCTAGAGTCGTGTTTGAGCGATTTAGAACGACTTAGCATTTTTGAAGAGACCCGGAATCCTGAACCGGTCTAACGAGTGACCACCAGACTGCGGGTTTTATGCATTTATGAGACAAACGATTAGAAGAAGATACCAATAGAGGATGGAGACAATTATTATTTTGCATAAAGATCCGTAATCTAGTGACCACGACTAGGACATTATCCTGAAACGGATTGAATTCGAGATTGAAATGTTTCGAGAAACTGTAGAGACCGTAAGACATTTCTCGTTCACCAACGGAACGAACAATGTAGATACCATTTGTATTCCTTCGTTGCTAACGTGTCTGAAATGTATTCTACTAGAGACGTTGATGCTTTGTCTATCGACAACCGAATTCAATTAGCTCCTGAAGCACCTTGTTACGTCTAGAAGAAACTTCGATGTTTTCTTCCGAGTATTCGGTTGACCAGAAAGTACATTTCCAAATTTATCGCAGCAACCTAGGTACCTAGTTAAACTATCCTTTAGCTGAACGATCGCTCGATTGCTGTATCCCATAAATTTGCAGAACGTATTGAATAATCGGTGATGCGTCGTGCAAACACGAGATTACAGGTCGTTGCGAGGAAAATCGTTTTATCTAGAGCGGTTACCAAGCGGAACGCAATCCAATCGTAAAGACGTTCCACAAATAGGAGTTCTTAACGGGCTTAGCAGCCGCGGAGAAGTGTATCCTCGATTCTCACGTTGTCGTGCATCAACGTGGAGCATCGTCGAGGGACCAGCTGCGATCTACAGAAGTCATGGGATTTCTTTTGAACGACTTACTTCCTATCACTGCCCTGCCACACGTGAATTACGAACATTTCGCCATACATACATTCTTCTCTAGCCACTAGTTTTACAAAAGCGAGCAAGCAACACACAAACGTTCAACCTCGAACAGGGATCTAGACCGAATTCCTACGAATTGCGCTGGTCGCATGAACAATTTATTCTGGCATATCTTTGACCGTAGCACGACTGATCACACGATAATTGGGTCAGTCGTGACCCATACCAGATACCGTGCCCATTGAAATTTATAGTTTCATAGGAAAGACGCGTTGAATGTCGCGGCGATCACAAGTGATAAATGAAAATAAATAAATCACACGAATGACAAACTTTATGAACGAAACAAGTGAAACTTGTGTGAAACACGCAACATTCAACGAGTTGAACACCGTGTTCATGTGAGTTTAGCCCTTGCACGACTATCAAAGCTGATGACTGGGTTAGTCGTAACTTATGCTGGACATCGTATCTGTATTTCTCCCGAGTAGATGGCAAATTTTCTGCATTTAGAACGAGAAAATTGTCAAGAGATCCGAATAACTTCGAAAATTGCTTATTTATTTTATTCTGTTGTCGCTAGTGGATATGCCAAACTGATCACTATATTCGCTAGGGTCTCCAGTGACCCAGCCATCGTTATGCAAGGGCTGAAACCGTCGCAACGATGAATTATTCCTATTTCGTAATTCGCTTAATTCGAACGGGCATGTGTACGCGCGCGAGCGCGAAGTTCAAATTTAATCGTCGGTATTGCCGGCCACGGTTAACCTCAATCACGATCGCTTCGAGTCCGGCAATTGCGAGCGACTATACATAGAGCAAACAAAAAGAAATTCAGCCGAAAGAGGTCGTGAAGACAACACTGGATCGCCAACGCGTCCCTTGAGTAATAAACTTGATCATTTGTGGATCATGGATCTTTATGCGACTACATAGATTATAAAAATAAGGTAAAAGATATATCGTTCGTCAACTGGAAAATTTCTTGTGGCAAAAAATAAAGTAATGATACTACCGATGTGCCACAAGCACATAAAGATCTGCAGTCTAATAGCTCGCCAAGAGATGTTGTTTTACGCTCTCGTTAAAATGTGTATTTCATTTCCAACGATCTAAAACGCGCTGGTACGCGGTGTTCTTCTATAAAATGTTAGGCGTCCTGCATTCCGAGCACATAATCGAATCATAAGAGCCGCACCGTTCGTTTATTTGATGTGCGACATCGCGATTGTGTTTGGATTAATTAAACAAACGAGCGGCGAGATCATTTAAACACGCGTCGCTCTGCGAGTGGAAAATAACATGTGCGGAGTGACTCGAAATGGAACGATCGAACCGATCGATTCTTTATTGGAAATCGACGAACGTATCGTTGTGATTTATTTTCGTGCGTAGATTCCGCGAAAGCAGTGTTTGAAAATTCAAAGATCGCGCGGATGCGCACGCACGTGCACGTCCGAGCGCGAGTCCCACTGAACCCGACGCGGGATTTTCAAACAAGACTATCTTCGGAAACGAAACTGCGAACGAAAGAAATCGGTTTCTCCCCGTTTTTAAACAATTTTTCGAATAAAGAATGGTCACGGATCGCATCGCGAATTTTGAGACATTCTGCATTTATGTCAGGCACACGGTGCGCGAGCTGGAATTCGCGAAAAGAAACGATATTTTATTCTTAAACCCGAAATACTTCGCTGTTCGGTTCTCATTTATGTAGAACGTTGCGTAGATTCTAAATATTTAATTGAACGAAATATTTGAAATATTTTGCAAAAAAAAAGATATTCGACAAATTCGGCGGGAAAAGAAGTGTGTGAGAAATGCTCGAGACAAGTTTGTGTATTACGTGATCGCGAACGAAGTAAAATCTGCGAATCTAGAGTATATTTATATTACTGCATTGATCTCCACCACTTAGATTTAACAAATGATTAGTGTTCAAGTGTAAAGAAAGAGAGAGAGACAAATAGATTCGTGTGCGTGAGAGAGAATAAATTGTGCGTCGAATGATAGAGAGATTTACCGTAAGATTAAGTACAACGTCAATTATTCTTATTATGATAATTGTTATCGTCATTATTTGTCACTAGTGAAGTTATTGTCACCGAATTGTGGTCGTGACACGTCACGATGGATTCGCTCTCATTAAGACTTGCGGAGTCGCAGCGTCATCGCTATTTATTTTTTATACTTTTATACATACCGTTTATACGTGTTCGAATCGTCTCTACGTTACCAATAAAATTTCTTTTCTCACAAAACTATTATGTCGTATCTCTTCATTATAAATTATAGTAACCTGTTTCTTTAAACAAGATAAATATACACTCGTAGTCATGATAGCTGTCTGGCCCACACGAGTGGCGTGGACAATTTTTATGTGACAGGAAAAGATATTGTTTAAACTTACCTCAATTCTTAGAAGCACTTGAATAATAATTTACTAACAATTACACTTCGCAATAAACTGAATATGAAACCAGAGAGGATATCCTTGCTGATGAAACTTTAAACTCATGATCAGGGTTACCAATACATAGAAAAAATGGTGTCGAGCGATCATATGTTCGAACAGTCCTGACAACTTGACGGTCACAATTAGGTCTGACAATATTTGTAACCGGTCGCATTTGTAATTCTTTTTGGTTTTATTGTTTCTTTAAAAATTTGATTGTTATCAGATTCAGAATGATATTGAAAAATGGTATCGCTCGGGCTGCTTGTGAATCAGTGTTCGTCGTATACAGCGAATATTAATCACAAACAATAACCTTGTAACTTCCCCAAATATAACCTAATCATGGACTATTTAAGTGAGATAATAGCTCTCGGAATTGACAGTGTCATCATCAGTATCTGTTTGAAACAGTTTTTCTCTTGCAAAAAGGCAATCCTTGCTGTCAAGGTAAGCAAGATTTTTCGTTATTGCACTTGCTTCTTGCGGAGCTCCGTGCAAATTTAATAGTTTGCAAAATCTAACCTCGCCACACGATAAGCGTAGAATTTATTACACGAAATGCTAGTAATATATATATAGCAGCGTGTGTAGTGTTTAAACATACCTCAAAACGTTCAGTTTCTCCACAGGATGCAGAGATTCACGATGTTGGTCCACAGTTGGAGAGCCTTCTCAACAAACAACCTGATAACAAAATAGGCTATATAGCAATCAGAGGTATTGTTGCACCTTTAGGAAAACCACTGACTAGTATCAACGATACAAAGATAACTGGTGTTGTACAGAAGCTCAAAATTAAAGAACATGTTGTGGCCAGATCTACAGCTGGTTTCTGGTACATTACATTTCTTTTAAACACAGTACAAAAAGAAACTTATTCTTCCAAAGTTATAAACGATACATTTCTTTCTATTACCTTTAGGTCAGATCAAGAGCACACTGTTCACAAAGTATATAATACTGTACCATTTGCCTTGAAACACGGCACTAAAACTGTGGAAGTATTAGAACCATTGTCTGCTGACATTTTAGACTTGGATGTAGTATCAAATACTTTCGAACCTACTGTACCATCGTTTGCAGACCACTTATGGGGTTTCTTCACAGGTTGGAAATATATGATACACAATTTACTGTTCTATATAATATTTCCATAACATTCAAATTTCGTGATTTTAGGTATACGTAAACGTGGTTTGCAGTCTACTGAAGAACTGCTACGCGAAGGTTCACTGATCACAGGTATAGGTGAACTGTCGAAGAGTAAATCGAATGCTCTATCGTTGCAACCTCCAACGAATGGAATGCCATTTTATTTAACGAGCATGTCGATTACTTCGTTGCTTAAAAAATTGGACGATCGAAAGAGAACGTACAGGTGCGCTCGATTGCTTCCCTCCACTATCTTGTAGCGCAACCAATTGCGAGGCGTTAATATTATCGATCACGATTCTGTTTCAGATTTTTAAGTTTCATGTTTGGCGCAGTCGGTTTATTGATCGGCGGAATAGTACTTCGGCGTTATTGGAAAGATAGAACGGAGCAAAGATTGGCAGAAGAATTGAGGCAGTCTCTTTCCGCATCTCGGAGAGAAAGAAGGCAAAGAGTGAGAGACACTGATCTCAGAGAGGATCAGTTGTGCGTTGTTTGCCGCACAAATCCGCTTGAAATTATTCTTCTTCCATGTGGACACGTCTGCTTATGCGAGGATTGTTCCGATGACATTACTAGTGATTGTCCTGTCTGTAGATCTCCGATCATGCAGAAAGCTGCTGCCTATATAATTTAAGATGAATGTACGAATAAAATTGTTAAAGTTTACTCCGAATGTCTTTAAGTGGTAAAGAGTGGCTATAAAAATGAATCTAACGCTTGTAATAGCTTCACGTAATTACAAGATTGTCGTAAACAGAAATCTGAAAATATAAGGTATATTTTGGTTTATTATACACGCGAGTACATCATATATGAAAATGTCAAAACTCTAAAGCCGTTTGATCCTGTTTTTCAGTGTTGTTTTCAGTACTGTCCGCGGTTTCGTTGAACGAATCCATCACGCGTTTAATTTTATTGGTCTTTCCAATGCCAAGTTTCGGTAGTCCTCTATTTAAACCTTCCAACATAATGCAAGCTTTGCATATTTCTTGACTTGAAACAAATCCGCAACGAGAACAGATCCTGCGTTCCGGCATTTTAACAGTACCTTTTACTTCTAATGTTTCCCCTGTTGCAGAATACATTGATTCGTACGTTAGGCATCAATGAAAATTTCAATATAGAGATTACAGCACAATTTCATTTACCAGAATGTATAATATCCAAAATGGACGAGGACCTAATCTTCTCTAAATCCTTCAGAAATGTTCTCGCATGACCCCTGTATGCATTCGGTGCAAATATACACTCGGTTGAGAAGTATACTAAACGTTTGAAATACGCATACATTACGATCTCCTTCTCATAGGCATACTTGAGTGGCTTGCATCGTTTTATGCAATCTGCTCCCGCCTGTATTGCAAAACATAATCTTGTTATTATATAAAGTTAGAACATTTAAAACAAGTCACCTGTATACAAATTGCATAAATACTTCAAAATAAACTCTTACAGTAATGACTGAAGTGCATCTTTGTAGCCTTGCAATGTCCCCACGTAAAATATTCATGATAACTGTCTCTGCTATGTCGTCTGCATTATGACCTGTTGCAATGCAGTCTACTCCTAACAGAGCAGCACCTCTATCTAATGCCTGTCTTCGAAAGACGCCGCAAAAGGTGCAATTATTCTTTTTTCCTATCTGAAGTAAAATGAGCATTAATTAAATACAGTTGACCACATATAAAAACAAAATGTATATTCATACTTCTGCTACAATTTCATCCATAGTCCATCCATACAACTCTTTATAAGATAATATTTTTAATGGCAATCCATAATCATTTTTATTTTGTTGAACTGTTTTTAAACTATCGTCCCTGTATCCTAAAAACGAAACACTTGTGATAAAAAGTTTGTTAAGTTTTGCAATAATATAATATCGCTGCATAGTATACCGGTAATTCCTTCATCGATGGACAAAAGACACAGTTCAATCCCATAATTGTATCTCTCGTTCAATGTTTTTAACACATATGCTAGAACAGTTGAATCTTTTCCTCCTGATGCTCCAATAGCAACTTTGTCACCCGATTTGAATAATTTTCCTACTGTGATAGTATGATGAATTTCAGACTCAAAGGCCACGAAAAAACATTCTCTGCATAACGCGTGTCCAGTTTTAGGCCTCTGTAATTGAATACATTATTTCCTTGAACTCCTAATTGATCTTAAAAGCATCGATAGCAAAAACGATTAACTTACTTTGAGAGTAGCGTCTTTGCCACAATTCCTTGAACACGGAATCGGCATTTTGGTAGAAAAATTCTGATATCACTGTATCTCGAATATTACGTTTATATTGTTGAAATATTTCACGATCCGTCCACGTGATTAAATTGTCACACAGGTTATAAATGTCGGTAATAAAAATAGTCGGTTTTAAGGAAAATTTAGTTAAATTAAATGCATTTTTTATTTTACGATAGATGCATGATCTACACAAAAAGACTGTGAAATATTTTTAATCACTTCGATATATTCACAGTTCACGTACAATACATTTTTCGCAAAATTAATCTTCCGGCTTCTCCGGGGGTGGGCCACAAGGTTGCAACATCTTTTCCATAAGATTAAATCGTACACGCGCTTTTGCTTCGTTTTCGGCAATTGCGAAGAAATTTAATAAATCATAGTGTCCCATGTATGAACTGCAAGAATCACGGTGTTGATTCACAAGCCATTCGAACTTTGTTGTGTCAGCGTGGCCTGTGCCAATGTATTTTGATTGCAAATGCTCTAATTGACTGTGAATATTATAACGTTCTCCCATGCTTCAATTTTCTTGGCCGACAAACACCGAAACACTATAAATATACGATTTTTCAAGTATGCTGAAAGTTCAGTCTTCTTTCTCGTTTTTGCAGTCAATTGCAGATTAAAAAATTATACGTTTCGACGCGAATTTGTACTCAGAGTGCGTCTAAGTGCGTCTAAATAGATTTCATATAGAGTTCATAATGCAGCGTTTTCATGAAAGAATGCTGTTCGCTCTGTACCGAATCAAATCAATTGTAATATGTTCGTAAAATGTATAAAAATATAATAGCTCTGTAAATGAAATGAAAAATCAGTGAAACACATTGAGTACACATTAAACAAATCATTTATTTATACAAAAATTAGATTACTATACAGCAACTTTTTTTCTGTACGCAGTAGATATTGTTTAATCGGATATTGTATTCTTCTGCCTGTACCTATATTACTTATAATTAATATTAAAACATCAATACATCGATACATAAAAATATAAAACGAAAATAATAATTTGAGTCTCGTTCTTCTAAAATGTTCTAAGTACGACAGCAAATATTACTGCGAACCCTTCACGTTTCGATCGTATTCAGAACAATTTTCTACATTGATAAACATTTAATTTCAAGTGCATTTATATTTATAAATAGGTACAAAGTGTAAATTTAGTTCAACCAATTGTATCGAGTAGAAGGAGTCTCAAGATCATCCACAATTTCGGTTTCTCTCCAGCAAGACCGAAAGAGCGCAGCACTTCTCGCTTGTTACGTCATACAATAATGACGTGCTAATGGTTAATGGCTTCTACTTACTGAGCTACCTTTATGAGAAAGCCAAATACAATCCAAAGAAAACTCATGATATATGATGCATCGGCTAGTAAATCTATAAAAATATGATTGCCTGAACATTGAATTGTCACGATTTATTTAACGTAATATGTTGTGAGAGACTGCATACGGAGCAACGAACGTAACCATTACACTCATCGCTACGTTGGACCACAGACTTAAGATCAGACTAAATAGTCTGTGGTTGGATCCAGCCCGATGCAAAGGAACCCAACATTCGGCGTGATATCGCAAGACTTACATTGCACGTGAGTACCAACGTTTGTCGTCGACGTAGAAATCCGTCGGGAACGCTAAGCAACTTTCTATTGCAAAAACTGGGCAACTCCCTTGCCACCTAGTCGTTCATAATGGCGGCTACGCGCTAAGTCGACCGAGAAATTCTTTTCAACGAAACGTTTCCTCGATCGACAAGTCATACGTTCACGTCGGATGAATTCTCTCGCGTATATCCCGAAAATATCGCGATTCACCGTGATTCCCCGTTCTTTTTTCGGTTTCTTAACGAATCCGTGTTATTCGAAAGTATTGTTACGTCGACTAAACTATACATGTGTGAGTTCGTGTGTCTCCTTTTCATGTGTGATTGTTATGTGCGTGTGTTATATCCATGACGATCAGTATCAAAGTATTGAGAGAGAACAGAAATTATTATTTTACCCGAAAACTCTCTTTTTATACTACTTAATATTAAGTATCTCGATGTAGTGAGTATAAATATAATATTAAGAAAATTATACATATTCAAGAAATCGAGGTTGATTGCAAATCAATCCTGCTGATTATTTGTGGGCATTTAAACAAATGTGATTCCATTGTTTGTAGAGTATTTTTGTGTTCTTTATGTAAGTAACATGTACACAACAATAATTATTCTTATATATTGTAACATTCTAACTTTTTATTCTTACAAGGAAAATACGTAGAAATAAGTTCGCAGAGAATATGAATAACATTCAAAGCTCATAATTATATAATTACTAGATTTAATAACTATTATTTATGTATATTGAAATATTTGTACACTTCAGTAGGTGACATGCCTGGCAGTCGTGATATCGAACGAGCAGAACGTAATGGAAGATTTCGATCGCGCAGGAGAGACAGCACAGGCAGTGATATAAACCGACACAACTTCGAGGGCTCCGACAAGAAGCACAGACGGCATGGAAAAAGTAAGACTTCTGGAAAAAAGAAGAAAAAGAGGTCCCGAGACAAATCTATAGAGAATGTACCAACCGTAGCCTCTTCCATAGTTAAGCCTTTGGTTGAATACTCGGACGTGAGTAGCGAAGACTTGTCCGAGCCAGAAGCAGGGGAGATTCAGTCGGAGGACAGTAGAGGTAATAGCTACACGGACGGAGAAGTACCTGAAACAGTTTTACAGAGGCGTTATTATGGCGGGAGTCCCGTGCGAGCTCTGGGAGCATCGCCAATTAGTCTTTCACCATCTCCACCGGTCCAGCACAGGCATTCCAGCAGACATTATTCACCTAACGAGCAGCAACCTTCAGCGATGCATGGTGGCACTCCTGAGTATGAAGAGGAGTCCAGGCGCTACGCGAGAAGGAAAGAGAAGAAACATAAACGAGATAAGAAGAAGAAACGAAGCCTTAGTCCCTCGTCTAGTTCTGGCAAGAAGAAGAAACGAAAGTCCAAGAGACATTCTCATAGTATGAGCCCACATCGCATACCGGACGAAATTATCATAAGCCCGGAACACGAGAAACCAGTTGAAAATTGGTCCGAGTCTCCTCCTCTACCGCTGAAGGATAGCACCTCGCCGATATCACCGGCGACACCCCAAGAGTTGAGGGAGTTCAGCGATGTTGAACTAGTACTGTCCAGGCAACCTCGAAATGTAACACCACCACCTCTTCCCCCGAGACCAACAGAATCTCCACATACCCCTTTGTTGCCACCAAGAACTACAACGCCGGAGAACAACAAAGCAAACTTGTCTACGATAAAACACACGCCGGAAAGACAGAAACATAGTCCTAGTATTCACGCTCGACGCAACAGCATTAGTCCGGGGCCGATGATCAGCGCGAGTCGTAGGAGACCTCATAGTCCTAGTCCGCCATCGAGACGAAGAGACCATAGTCCAGCAAGGAGAAGAGATTTTAGTCCCAGCCCCATGGTGCACAGACTCAGGCACAGTCCTAGTCCTTCGAGGAGGCGGGAATTCAGTCCGAGTCCTGTTGGTCATCGACGCAGAGGAGATCCCGTTAGCTCACCACCCTCGAGTAAACGTAGAAGACGGGACGAGGTTGATCGACGACACAGACACCATGAGAAAGACAGGAGGGATAAAAGAAAATCAAGATCGACTAGAAGTCCCACTGGGAGCAGGTATTGTAGATACAGGATGTATATATCTCGCTTGTTATTGATGACTTTATAATTAACACGAATTGCTGTTCTAGGTTGCATTTACCACTTTCCCGTTCCCGATCTCGAAGTCCTGGAAGATGGCGGAAGATCCAGTCAAGATCGAGATCGCGTTCCCGTCGACGAAGTCGAACCCCGAAGAAGTCTCGTTCTCCCAGCAAGTCTCACAAGTCTGTGAGGAAGCACAAGTCGAAAAGCCCTCGTCCCTCGAGGATACCCTCTCCTTCGCCGCATAGACCCAGGCCGAGGAGTCCGTCTAGCATCACCGCGAGAAACCTCCGAGTACAAGCGAAGATCAGCGAGACCAGTCTGTTCGCCGAGCTGGTGAAAGACAGGAACATGCGGGAACTGGCCTTCAAGAAGCTACAAGCGGCTAAAGAGAAAGCCGTGAACCAAGACGAGGTTCAGATCATAGAGGGCACCGACGACAAAGACGGCAGCAACGCGTCCTCCGAGAACAAAGCCTCCTCCACCGACAACAAAGACAAATACGTAAATCACAAAGATCAAGCGAAGGGGGCGAATGAGAGCATGAAATCTGTTGACGTTGTGGATATTCCTGTTCCGGGGTCGGACGATAGTGGAATTGCGGGAAAAACACCCCCCTTGCCCATGGCAGTACAATCTGTCAGTGCGTCGAACTTAATGCCCGGAGGTAATCAGCCTCCAACTGTTGTATATACTTCACCTACAACCGCTGCGTCTAACAGTTGTCCAGTGACCGTTACAAGTAGCCCAAATTTCCCGACCGTTACCAATGTACAAGCACCTCCGTTGCCACAGTCTGATCCCGCGAACGTGCCCTGTATACCACAACCGTCTATGTCAGTGCCTATCCCCGTACCAGTACCTGTGCTACCGAACATGTCCATACCGCCGCCACCGATACCAATTCCCGTACCGGCGCCCAACACGGCCATGTCGAAGTTCAATCCTCCCAATAACTTGGTTCCTCTTAAGTCTGTAGATCCCCCTAAACCCCCTATCGTGGCATTCAAGACGAAAAGTCTGTCACGGTTACCGTTACCGCCCGGAATTAATCAGAATGATTTGGAGAGTATAGACTCGCCGCCGAGTAGGTCTCCGAGTCCACCTAGCAAGGCGCAAATGAAGTTCCCCGCGTCCACTCCTAAACCACCGCTGAAGAAGAGTATCAAAGACTTGCCTATGCCTCCAGGTATATTAATGAACTTTACACGACAGAGTTGGGCATTATTTGAATAATTTGTTATTGGACTATAGCTCTTCGAGGCGATCGAGGATTGAAATACTTTGTTGCTCTAAAACAAGAATAATTTTGTATATAAATAAGAAAATAACGAATGAACCGAATTATTCTAGGGCTCTTACTATACGAATATCAAAGTATCCAGATTGCTCATTGTACTTGAATATCCGGATAGTAAGAGCCCTAGTTTATTCGTTATTCGAAACAATTTTTGCCCAACTCTGTCACACGATGCTGTGTCGATACGAATAACACTGTTCAACGAATTCGAACACTTTTACACCTATAACTACGAGTTAACGTTTCTGATGCGAGCTCACGAACGCACGTGTGTGTATCAGGAACGTTCACACTGGAAGTTGCAAGTCTAACGTTGAACAGTGTAACCATCGACAGATATAATTAACGTGTATGGTTGATTTGCAGTAGTTCCTGGGTCCGAAGACCTAAGCGGAGAGGATGATCCGAACGCAACACCACCCCGCACGAAGGTCGAACGTGTCCCGCCAAAGCCTAAGCTGAAGAGACCAAAAATCCTGAAACGTAGAAGCTCGAGAAATTGCCACACGCCTATGTCGGCTTCCGGTGGCAAAGACTGGGGAGAACGATGCGTTGACGTGTTCGAAGTCATCGCGCAGATCGGAGAGGGTACCTATGGCCAGGTGTACAAGGCTCAAGACAAACGAGCTAGCGTGCTTGTAGCACTGAAGAAAGTACGCCTGGAAAACGAGAAAGAAGGGTTCCCGATCACGGCGGTGCGCGAGATCAAAATCCTCCGGCAGCTGAATCACAAGAATATTGTAAACTTAAGGGAAATAGTCACGGACAAACAGGATGCCTTAGACTTCAGAAAGGTACATCAGACTTGTTCGATGACTATACAATTTTACAGCTTTATTTCGCACTAGGTTTAATATTTTTAATTTACGATTATCGAGATTATAAAGATGCATCCATGAGGAATTATTCGGTGGATTTATTTCTTTGGGTATATATTATAAAACAAATAGCTAAAAATTTGGTTAGACACGTTTTCGTTATTTTGATAACGTAATGTAATATAGTTATTTTTAGCGCCCCGTAAACCTAGTGTTAACAATATTCTGTTAGAGAATTAGAGAACTTCCTTTTTTCTAGGAGGTTTTGAATGCCAACGTAGTTGTAATCGCCGTAACTGTAAAATACACCATAGTGCAAGGCATTGTTACTTTTATAGGATAAAGGGTCGTTCTACCTCGTGTTCGAGTACATGGACCACGATTTGATGGGTCTTCTAGAGTCCGGGATGGTGGACTTCAATGAGATGAACAACGCAAGCATAATGAAGCAATTGTTAGACGGTTTAAATTACTGCCACAGTAAAAACTTTTTACACAGAGACATAAAGTGTTCAAACATATTGATGAATAATAAGTACGTAATTCGCGTAATCGGCGCAATTTTTCAATGAAACGTTGATCGCTAACAAATGATCGTGTAATTTTTACAGAGGGGAAGTGAAATTAGCTGACTTTGGACTTGCAAGACTTTACAATGCCGAAGATAGACAGCGACCTTATACAAACAAAGTAATCACTTTGTGGTATAGACCGCCTGAGTTGCTGTTAGGCGAGGAACGTTATGGACCTGCAATAGATGTGTGGAGTTGTGGTTGTATTTTAGGAGAATTATTTTCTAAGAAACCGCTGTTCCAGGTACGAAAATTTGATATTAAATGAACGTCATAGAGTAATCACTACGTTTGAAATGAATCGTCATCTTTTCTTCTCTTCTGTAGGCGAACATAGAGATGATGCAATTGGAGATGATTTCCAGAGTCTGTGGCACACCGACTCCTGCCGTTTGGCCTTCTGTGATAAAATTGCCGTTGTGGCACACACTCAAGCCAAAAAAGTCCCATAGAAGACGTTTACGGGAAGATTTCTCGTTCATGCCGGCACCAGCCTTGGATCTGTTAGACAAAATGTTAGAATTAGATCCCGAGAAACGAATAACGGCTGCTGATGCGCTTAAAAGTGCTTGGCTGAAAAATGTTCAACCTGAGCAGTATGTTTTCTTTTTTCAATTTCACTATATTTCTAACGAGAATACTACCACGCGTAAATTAAAAAGTACAAAGAGATACAGTATTGCAAATTCGCGTAGCCCTCGACAGAGGATGTATCGATATATGATTTTTTTTGTAATTTCCTAAATTGCATGCGATCTTGTCCTATTCGTGAAATCTACATTTATGGTATGACAAATTAGGATGCCGGCGCCGCAACTTCCTACTTGGCAAGATTGCCATGAGCTATGGAGCAAAAAGCGAAGACGCCAGTTGCGAGAACAACAAGAGAGCTCCGCAGGAAAGATACCTCTTCTACCTCTTCCGAATAAAGGAGGTCCCCATAAGGCTATCGAAGATCTATCAGATGTCGGGGGGTGAGTAGTCGTAGAGAGACATATTCGCACAAAACTGGGACGCGATCCAGTACTGACCAGATTACTAATTGCTTACACACGTAGATGGCTGTGTACTGCAGTTGTGCTTAGCATTTATTTATTTTTTGTTTCCTTAGCAGAGTGAATTGTTTTTGGAAATATTATTTGAAAACGAATGGAGACGTAATCATTGTAGTAATCATACTTCCCATCGTCCGTTTGCATGTGACTTTTTGTCTCTCTCTTTTTCAATAATGAATAAGGTTAAGTTAATTTTAATTTGATTCGCAGTCGTTCAAACACGACGATGGCTATAGTGCAGAACAATGGAATATTATAAGCACAAAAGACAAAACAGAAAGAAAGAATGTACAACGTCGTTCTCTTCTCAATGAATATCACATATGACTCATTTTTTTTAAACACACACCAGTAAATAATATATCAGCGTACCAGTGAACACAGAAAATTTACGGCGATATTGTCACACCAATCATATGTTATGGACAATAATTATTTACTTTTTTATGTGGCTGCATATTCAAACGTATTGCTAGAATAATATACACACGTGTATATCGGTGACTGGGAGAAGTTATATGATGCTGCCCATCAGAACACTATTATACTAGTTTTTTAAATTAATATCGGATATTGTTTGATTGGATGGATACTGTGTGTAGGCATTTATGTGAGATGCACCTTGCGATCCAGATATTCAATTGATTGCCTTAAGAAGTGACCACACGAGCTTAAAGATTATAACATATTTTTTGTCTGATATTTCCCTGACCAAAAGCAATGACCATAAATATGTATGTACATATTTATCGCCTTGTGAATAGGGTGAACATGCATATATTGAAAAATATTTGTGTATGTGAAAGAGTGCACGTATATATGATTTTACTTTGAAATTCGTACATGCATTTAAGATGATTTACATATATGTGCATATAATTAACGTTATATAACTGTACGAATGATATCCAGTTCACAAGTCATCGGATTTTTGCAATAGTAAAATTTAGAATTACATCTAATCATTAAAAAGTTACATAAATTATGCAATTCTGTTGCAAATGTTGTTATTTCGATTATTTTATATGTATATATACATATATATACACATATATACATATAAATATATAAAAATCGAATTATTACACAATTATCTAATCTTTAAAAATAATTTAAAAATTTGTGACGTCCATTTAGGTTGATTATTTTAAACGAAAATATAATAATTAGATAAGATTACTGTATGAACTTGAACAGTTACTGCAGTTTGTATTTTCTTTCGAGCAAAAAAGTGTCCGATGATTTTTGAATACTATTGTACATACATCTAAAACATATTCACAATCGAATTATTGCCGTTTTAAAAAGAAGAGAAGAAATGTGCAGTGAGTTGTTGTACGATTGAGAATGGAAAGTGATCGGAGCTACTGAAATTTTATTTGTTAACGATTTTATTGAACTATCACATTAAAATGCTGGTCAGCAAGCGCATGAAATGATGATGATGATGATGGAGGAAATAAATGAGGGGAGCAATGTGAATATTTCGACTACCCTGTATAATGTTTAAAAGTCTTGGAGTGTAAATAGGTCGAATGGGACACAAAGAAGAAGCTGACGGAGATACGAAGACGTGGAATGCGAGGAGCCAAGACTAAAATATGAATGTGTTCCGCAAATAGTAACGTCACGGCCATCTTCCCATCGACAGTTCATTTTATTTACGTTAAATTCAGTTTAATTTAACATTCATACATTTCTAGACTAGGTGTATTTTTAATTGGTTCCGCAAACTGTGTTATAGTTCGTTATTTCTGTATGTAGATAGTTTAAACGTAAGTTTTCAATATACGAATGGCAGTTTTTTCTATATCCGTTCGATATTTTTCATGTTTTTTTGCATGTTGTACTTTTGTATCAGCGCCATTCTTATAATGAAACCCGGACAAATTTAGACGACGAACATAATGTATTATCATCGCAATGTAAAATAATATTGAAGTACTGTAATATAAAATATTTACTGAAATGTCCAGAGGCATCCCGCCTGATACATTTTTTTGTGGACAATGAATTTCCAATGTTATTAAAATATTTTATCGTTTAATTTGTTTAGCCCCTGCCAATGTATCTACACTTTTTTAATTTACGAATTTAAGTACCGATAATCCTTTCGTAGAATCATATCTGACTATGAACACTGGGACCTTGGGGAATTAATTAAAGTACCAATGCACGCTGTGCTTTCTTTCAAAATTACTATGAAGTATATGTTACTTTTCTACTTATTCCACAATAAGTTCGATGAATTTAACATATGATATTATATATATACGTGTATATATATATATATATTTGTTTGTTATTTCTCTGTAGAATATGTCAAATAATAAACAACATGTTCATGTTACAGCAATACTCTATTGCACACACAGTGAAATAGATAAGATAAGTAGAAGTGTATTACGCTTTTTTCAATTGAATCTGTTGTATGAGAATTATCTTGATAACAATAGTACGTACTTGGATAAATTCATACAGTTACGCGTATCTTTGATTTTAAATTAATTCTGCCTTTACCTTAACTTAATTTGAACTTTCACATTAACTGAAATTAAATAAAGTATATAATTAACAAAAGCAATATGCTAATTTTGGATACCGAATGAAAATTATCTATGTTTTAGTAAATTGTAACAATTTTTTTCAAATGTTTTGACACAGAAATTAATGTAATCTTAAGTATTTTCTGGTCTCGATAAGGGAAATAAAATATAATGTATAATAACGAAAAGGTGGTGCTTTCTGGCAGAATAGTAATTTTAAGTGTTATTATTAAAAAATTTGTTACAATATTGTTTAATTTTTTAATCAATTTCAAATCTGTAAATATTTTTTATTCTTTCATATATAGTTAAATTTCATATATAGTTACATTGCGTAATGGTACATAATCGTTTCTCTTATTTATGTGTATCAATTACGCTATCTATAAATAATATGTACATAATATGCAGAAGTTGATTACATATAATTCTAGATGTACAGAAAAATATTCGTAAATTCTATTGTGGAATTCGGAGAAAGTAACATGATGCAGTAAAAAAAATAGCAAGGCAAAAATAATTATAAGCGAACACAAATTGGAAAGATATCTAATGAGAAAAACATTATGTTTCAGGAAATAATATTATTGTGGCTGAATGATAGAGGGCTAATTTTATAGCACTTATAAGAATATAAAATAGGTAATGAATGTTTCAAATCTGTTTAATACATGTACCTTATACCCAGGGTATCCAGTTTAATAATTCACATCAGAGTTGGTTTTTGTGTATCATATAACAAATTCATTTGCTTGGGCTTTCTGACTAAAAAATAAAGTGCTTCACCATTTTCTACAGAAGGGTTGAAGGATATATATATAGATATATAAATATATATATATAGATATATATATATACCAAACTCAGGGCTTCTTATGTTGAGTCCCTTAATACTTTTTGATCCCTCATGAAATTCTTTGTCATACTGTTTCACTCATTGAGGTCTAAATGATAAGTATACGCAATGAATTGTGAAAAATAAAATTATAAATTATAAATAAAAGTTGATATGCTGTGCCTATTAAATTGCATGTACATCCATATGAAAAATACTAGTTTACTAGTCTTGCTTTTCGAATATGCACATTTTCAAGACACGTTACCGTTTGCATGGATTTTGTTAATCATCGAATAAGTGTTATTATTAGGGTATTTGTGCATCACCATTCATAATATTAATGCATTCATGTGATATTCGATTAATTATGTAATATTTTATACAATCTTAATATAATTATTGATATTATTTTATTTCTAAATAGAATAGCATGATCTCAGAAAACTTATAATTTAACATTGTTATTTTGAAATACATACTTCAACAATAGAATATAAGTCAGTGATCTTATATTACTCATCGTATGAAAATGTTTGTTAAAATTTATAACCTTTGCAGTGGCAAATTATCATGTTTATATTTGTTACAAAGCATAAATACTAATTATCTGTGTTTTCAATATAAATAATGTGTTTTCTGCATTTAATGAATTTCAATCAGATTTGCCCTTAATAATCGGCATAATGTTGTTCGACTTGATTTCAGATCTTCCAAACGTTTAAAAATGGAAGCAGGCTACAATTCCCATCCAAATCGACTTGGTGCGGAATCTCATTACGGGGGAGATAATTTGTTTAACCAGAGTGGGCCGTTCATGGTTTCACCTACATCGTATTATTATGCCAGTCCTCCACCTGTTAAACCACGACTCAAAGGAGATCCAAGCTCTCACTTGAATGAACTGTGCGCCGAAGATAGTCTTGCTCGAAAATTAAGTATTCTCACAAATGCCTTAAATCAGGGGAAACCAATTCGTGTTGATGATCTCATGTCACTTCGATCGGACAACGAGGTAAATGATTGCTGTCAGTTTTTATTCGATTATTTTGCTCCTTATATTTTTTTTATGTAATACTATAAAAAAGAAAATACATATGTTCTAGTTCAGAAAAAGAGGAATTTTTGTTCCACAATTTTAATATGGTGTGATATCATGTTTTCGCAGAGTGACCCTAAAGTAGTACAGTTGTTAGGAGAATTGCACACTGAACTACGGCTTGCAGCAAACTCAAGACCAAGTGGACAACTAGAATCTCATCTTCCAGTACTGAATCCACCATCTTTAGGTAAATTTCATTGTTTACAGTTTTGCTTCTGTCTGCATAACGCACTATAATTGTAAATACTACTTTTCAGATATGAATACTTCCCAGTCAGGAAATTTTGATGCGCATGCAGTTTATGCTGGTGATGATGCGATGAGCTCTGGGAGGTGGTCACAATTGGCTACGGCTGGTGTTCGCAGTGCATTATTGGCGCTTATGTCGCGCTATGGTTTGGAAACATACAATCCTTCCCCTGCTATCACCCGACCCCCAGGTAAACCGGCATCCAACCTGATGCAGAACCTTTTCCTGCCCTCGACTTCCTCTCAGTCAGCATTCAGCTCATAATAATTTGTATATATATGGACTCATTGCAGCGTTCAAAAACAATGTTTTGTATAAAGAGTCGGCAGAAGGTCTAAATTACTATTTTTTAAATTAATTAGGCAAGGAAGTACAACCGCAACCGAGTTGTTAATAGACTCTGCTACCTATTCGTAATTATAAGTGCACAGTCGGTGTATAACTTGTATATAATTGATATATCATTAATATCAGACCAGTTACTTAATACGGTACTTGTATCTTTAATAATACGAATGATGCTCTTTATAGTGCACACACAACACATGCGACAAACGAGATAAGAGAGCTTTAAAATGTTTTCATTTCTTCATTGTTTCTTCGAACGTAGATTTATTTTTTGCCATTAAGAAATATTTAATATATATATATTATTATTAATAACTAATAATATATATATATATACAAAAAATATATATATATTAATGTACATACATGAGGGCACGTGTAAAATGTATGTGCATTTTTAAAAAATGTTACACGAAATTTATCCATGCAGACATTTTTATCTTTATCTCTATCTCTATAACTTTTTTTCGGTTTAAATATAGTTCCTTTTAACCATTTCGTTCTTACGTATAGAGATTTATGTAGTGCGATAAATTTACACTGAATGGGTTCATGAGATCAAAAGACACTGAAAGAGAAATGGAGTTGCTCCATAGAAATTCAAAGGTCGGATGCATTCTGAACATTTACTGCATAAGACTTATTTTTTTTTTATGTAAGATGTTAAACGTTTATTTATTATGCAAATATTTACAGGATGTAATGTACATAACATGATCGAGATATAATAAAGAAACAAAAGTACATGAATGTAGGAGAATTCTTTCAGATCGGGATAACGTTTTTATTAGCAAAAGAAATTGTTCGAATTTTTCCAATCTAAGCTCAGAATAATATGTTAACATTGGTTCGATGTTTTTTTTTTGGTTAGGTATTTACAAAATTACGTAAAATTAGGAACATATTTGCGTGTTGAGGGGAAATTTGAACAGGAAACATTTGTTAACATTTCAAAGAAAAGGCAACGTCGACGAAAGCAAAAAATTAACACTATTTTCACGAACGTTTTTCAGATTGACGCGGTTCCCCAAGAAAATGTGTACACTGTGAAAGTGAGGTTAGGACGTGTGCTTCTTTGCCGGCGAGATGTATACAATCTGTGACGTTATTATGGCGGATCGTACTATGATTCGAAAGGAGACAACACGACCGTGCTTCCTCCGGTGAAAAGTGATATCAAGAGCACGACATTGTGGGAATGAATAATAAATTTTTTTCCTTTATTGAATTTGTTCGTTTCTATGTTCGGTGTGATAACTGGTATGCACAATAAAAATATGCAGCACATTAATTAACGCCAAAGTGAAAAATACAGGCGAGGTGTCGAATTCGAAAAAAACAAATACCTAACCTCGTCTATTTTACCGATGGCTACCTCAGACGTTCTACAATTTCGTTATTGTATAGAGAACGAAGTCGCACGAAATGCTACCAAGAATTTCGCCGGAATGCTTGGGGAAGCGTTCGAACAATATAAAAGTAAGTATACATAATTGTTGTTGTTGTTCTATTAATAGCATACGTCAGATGTACGTTATCGATAATAATTAGACTGCAGATCTTTATGCGAACTTCGATTTTCATAGATAATTTTCTAAAAATCCGGACAAAGGAACAATTTATTTAGTCTAAAATATCTATGTTGAAAATAAATGTTTTCAATTATTCTTGATGTAAACGTTCTGTCTTATAAATCTAGGTGTATTCGTAAAGATCTGCAGTTTAATTATAACGAATTAAGTAACAATTCATTATGTTTTGCTTTTTTCTTAATTTATTTCTATTTTATATATAGGATGCACTAGAATCTGTGAGCATAACTTCTTTGGTGGATTCAGTACAATAAAATAAAACAAGTTCACACAAACATTTGCTATTCTGTGCTCCAATAATTATTTCGATACACAGAGTTCTTTGCTTAACTGTTTATAAATAATGTTTGATACATTGTGTATGCCTATAATGTGTAGCTATAAACACACTATTGTGTAAACACATTCTTATAGTGTTTCTAGGTTGTTTCAGAGGCAACTGATTCCATTGGTGAACTTATGCCCAAGCATTTCATTATATTTGAGTCATAAATTATTTTTATGCTTTCAGAGTTATGGATAGAGTATTTAAAGTTGCAAAAATATTGTGGGAATGCAGGTATAAAAATTCCATTTCAATTGTTTGATCCAACAAGTGACAATAATGATATGTGAGTTCCACTCTTTAATATTTGAGTACTTCACATTTGTAAAATAAGTATTGTAATTTCTCCTGTTCACATTTTAGTGTAATACTGTCGCAAGCAGCTGAAAGTTGTATAGATCTGTCTAATGAGCATGCAAGTCAAATGTCATCCAACCATTCAAAATCCTCATCTATGTACAAAAGTTTTTCAACTGCGTGTACTTTGGATAACGTGCTGACTGTTAATGAAACAGTTTTAGCCAATGATAAGTTTGTTGATAAAAAGCCAATAGTAGTGAATGAATTATCACATAGTCCAGTACTCATAAAAAAACGCAAGTCTAAGAAGAACTGTTTTACACCTGACCCTGCCATTATGGATGATTCTGATGTGACTAACGCGTTTGTACCTGTCAGAGAAAAAATTACCATTGTGGCGAATAGTTCTGATGAAAATCTCTCTGAAACATTTATAGAAAACGACGAGAATCAGTTTCCAAGTATGTTGAACAATAATGATCAAATAGAATGTACACCGCTATGTAAATTACCAAAAAAATTGGGAGTCAGTAAACTATATAATGTCGACACCACGCTATTGCCAAATGGAAAGAAATTGAAACAGTCGAGACTTGTGTTCCATCCAACTTCAGAAAGCAAAGAGATCATAGACCAGAAAAGTCACAAAGAATTAACTTCATTGGTGCTACCTGACAATTCTGGCTATAGAAAAGACGTAGATGAAGAAATAATTGAAGATAGTCCCATTAAACGTATAAAATCGGTATCACGATTGAAAAGCTTTAAACTAAGGAAAAAAAGTCCTGCAAAACTTAGAAAAGATAATTTGTTTGGCAAATTTCGTGACAATAAAATTGCGAGTCTCAGTCAACGTTTACCTGTACATACATCTACGCAAAAGGATGAACTGTATCCAGTAAGGAAACTAAAAACATTTAGTACTTCAGATAAAGAAAGTATCGGAAGCAATAATGATATTTTACCTTCTTGTGTATCACCCACACTTGCTGATATTGAACCAAAATTAGAAACTGAGAATGTTGATACTAGTAGTGCGAGCCAAGCACAGAAAAGAAAATTGTCGAAATTGGCTGACGAGACATGTGGCTACAATACTTCGTGTAATGATGAAACATTCTGCCTTCTAGGTGAAAGGGAACTTAAAGGGAAATCAACTTCTATAGTTGGTAGCATAGAAAACAATAAAAATGAACTGTCCAAAAATGTGTCTCACGACACGCCATCCGTGAAGAAGAGTCTTATGCATAGTTTTGATATGTAGGTGTCTGTTGCGCCAGTACAGACTTTTATAAATTTATTATTACTAAAATCATCTAATGCAATTATGCTTTGTAGGGTACCCGAGAAAGAGGACGTATTTACTGATAAAACAAAAAATAGAATAGAAAGAGCGAAGATGGCTGGCACCACTTGTTGGGAATGTGAAAAGGTAACATCTATAATCTTCAATATAGAGATAATATAGTTATCGCAAATGTTAACAAATGTGGTTTTTTCTTTGTTAATGCTACATACAGGCATTGAATAGTAAGTTATTATTCCGCAATTGTCGATATTATATTGAAAAAAAATACAAGGTTCCATTTAAAAAATAACAAAAAATGTTGTAACTTTTTATAAATTTTCTTGTACATTTAAACAATTTTTTAATTGTTCTTTTTAGTATTATGGTCACCTTGGACTTTCCGATAGAGAAATGAAAGCAAGACAGAAGCAGTGTTCTCGTCATAGGATTAAGTACAATGAAAAACCAAGTACTCCCACAGGTAGCAATGTTAATTCTAATTTTAGTGACGAAACGAAACGTGACAAATGTTTAAAAATATCAATTATTTCCAGGATTTTGGGATCCTCTGTTTCCTGATACATATTCGTCCACGTTCCAAGATGACTGAAAATTGTACATTCGTATGGTACGCATATAAACAACAGTGCCATGTCATAAATAATTTTTAAGTGTAAACAGTATTTTTGTAACACTTTATATTTATAATATTTATTGTTAATCTGTGCTGCAGTAAACTATATGTTCACACATTGTAGATTTATGAAAGATTTTATGAACATGTAAGATTCGCGCACAAGGAAAAATAAATTCGAAAGAATAATTCTACACTTGTCGTGAATTGTGTTGATTTGAACATAGAGTGATTTATTATATTATAACACATATAGTATTACATTTTGAGTAACATAGTATAGATTTATATAACTATATTATTTCATTTCACATAGACTTATCCCTCTGCATAAAAATATAGAATCTGTTATATGAATCTGTGCTAAAAAAGACCAACGAAACTCATTTTATCTTTTGGTCAAGCAAACTTTCGCATCGCGTTCACAGTGTACTGAGCTCATGTCGGAAACTCATGGATACATATACAAAATGAAGAAACATTAACAATTCGTACGTTTCATTTCTCGAATTGTTCAAATTGGAAGCTGATAATAGAATTATACGGTGTCTTGTCTCGAATCCTTTCTTTAGCCGATTACTTTAAATTTAATGCATCATTTGTTCTACCGATAGGAATTTTTATGATTTCGTGAATCTTCGTTTTGATAAAAATCAAGAGTAACAACGCCGTAACGTAGAGCACGAAGAACATATTAATTGACAGTAATCGTACTGCACAACGAGAAGGAAGGAACCTTCAAGGTAGCCTGTTCATCCTGCGGGAGGCTGGATCTGCAGGATCAACAGGACCACGATTTTGTTAAAGCAAATATAGCGTTATCATTTACAACCTGTTATATCGACACGACAACTCGTGCAAACACGTACGCTTATAATCTTCTTTTACATACCACTTAAACATTATCATCACGATACAATGATTAAACATTTCATTCGATGAGCCTGTTGGACACTTCCACATGACATTTAGTACATTAACGTTATTTTACGTGGTCGTACATTGATTCATATTTCACACCGACAAAATATTTTTCTTACAATTTCCCGCCGACATGATAGAAGCACTTAATCGTAAACTTCCGTGAATATTGTGCAGCTCGATCGGTTTTTCCCGTACGCGTAGAAAACAGATTGACAAATAGCGTTTAATGCTCGTCTTCCTTTACATATAACGGTAAATATTCGAATATTTAACAATAGTATAAAAATTCGGACTTCGATCTCTAAAACTTTGTTCTCAATACTCGTGTCTTTTAACAGAAAAATCATCTATTTTCTTTCAATCAAGTTTCGCAATTAGGAATAAAAGCTTCTCAATGAAAGAGAAATACGTATCGAACTGTTAACAGGATACAACTCAACGAATATGAACTTTCACGGCCTGTACGCTTGATATAGAATTGACTGAGCAGATAGAACTATGTAACGTTAATTACTTTGCAATATATTTCAATACTCTGTTTAAAGCTATTGTAAAGCACGTTAGTGAAGTTGTCTATGAGAGGAAGCAACGTAACTTTCGCTGAAATAATATTCTCGTCGAGATCAAAAGCAATATAAAGTACGTAAAGACTGAGCTACATAATATGGGATAAGCATTCGTCTTTGCAAAATAATTCTTTGAAAATTCGAGTTAGGATTTCACTACGAGGTTCGCCTGCAAAGACGATCTTACGAGGATACGTGCGGTACAAATGATTCCATTGTTAGCCAATATTTAGAATTCCAACAGCTGCATAGCTCAGTCTTTCGAATCCGTATGCTTGTACTTAAATGTCCAAGTAGGCCGTAGTAAAATTAGACTCGCAAAAATTTGACAGATTGATACTGCTCCCTGAAGTATCTGTTCGACCATATTAGTTTTGTACGTATCATTATTATCACTTTGCGTATAATCAGCGAAATTTTCAAATCAGAACCTATTGATGATCTATGATCTTCGAATGAATATATCTGTCTGGAGATTTCTAGAAATCGGATCGTATGGTTCTAAAACGTGTCAGAAGCGTCTCAAAGAAGTAACTTACAGAAAATGATAGATTAACAGTGACTCTAGACTCTTAGATGATTGACTAGAAATGTTTGGCCATTTTTATTTCTTTGATATAGACTGCAATTAATACTTTTCTGTGGCTCGCCGCGACTACAATTTCAGGATCCTGTTCGAATCTCACTGGCCCTCCTTCGTGGAAGTATTGTTTCCTGGGGGAGGAGATTTCTCGGCAGGAACTGCGGGTAAAGCCTTGAGGATAGCGTGTACTTCTTCCGCCACGGCCATCAGAACGAACTCGAATTGTTGTTTTGTAGCAACCATGTCGGGTCTTTGGTCTCTAATATGTTCTAGAGTAGATGCAATATCGATTTCCTTGCCTCCTTTCATCATGCGGTTCAAAACCATGTCGATCAAACAGTAGGTTCCGGTACGACCAACGCCATCACTGTGAATCAATAACACATGGTATGTATAATCTCTTTGCATTAGGTTCGTGAAGATCTGGGTTATTTATCGTCTGACGAACTTTCTAAATTGTAATTCCTAAAACTTGCATTTTCTATAAATTCCATATACTTTCATTATATTCTATGAAAACAGTCTTGTTACGATTACACAATATAAAAAAAAAATTGCACGACTTAGGGGGGTATTCTGGATTTTATCTTCAGAAAGTTTATTTCCAAATGGTTGTCACGATACTATGACCTAACATTTAACAAGGTCGCTTACCTGCAGTGTACAACTATGGGACAAGACCTGCCTTTGTACGACTTGTTGATTTTTCTGCAACGTACACAATATTAATAGCGTTAATCAATTACACCTGTGACTGACGTATCGTTTGTTTCAGGTACTCACCGACGGAATTCGAGGAGAGCCTTGGTAGAGTACGGAACGCCGTTTTCAGGCCAAGATAAGAAGTGGAATTGCGTAACAGTTCGTGTCTCGCCGGTGCGTATGTTCTTCAGGTAGAAAGAGCGCACCAGATAATCGTCGCACCAGAAATGCTCGGACACAAGGTGTACTTCGTATATGTGATACAATTCTGATCCTTCCTCTGGCCAGTACCGGTGACACATAGCAACCCCATCTTCGGTTAGCCTAGTCAGCATCACTATCACAACGCTGCCTTGTTCCCATACCAGTTGCCAGAAATCTGCTGATGTATGTGGTAAAGGGCCTTGCGTGGCAATGTAGGCCGGGTTCCTTGGGTCGTGATCCACCTGAAAATTTCCCGTGAACTCGAATCATCATCAGACAATCGATCATTCAAACAGCTAGTCGTATGGTCCATCCGAAAGCATTCTTGTGCATGGCTTGGGAGTCTTTCGTTATGCGGGTAGTCTAACGTTTGCACAGTGAATTAATCACTATCGATGTTTAGGCAAGAGTCAAGCGACTCGATGTGATTTGAGATATTGCATACAACAGTGCACGTTTCGTGTACACCTCAAATTAATAAAATGCGGATGTAAATCCATGAACAACCTCGATACGTAAATGTTGTTGCAGAATAGTATACAAGTGCTATTTAGAAACAGACTTCTACTAGATCAGTGCAAAAGTTCGTCCTCGATTTCGTATTAAAATACAACAAGAAATTGAACACGAACGTTTGCACAGACCTAACACAATGTAAATCCACATTTTACGCGCATTGTATATATATAATATTTCCAGTGAGTACACCTCTTGCCTATTGACCTATAGTCACTCAGGCAAGGCGTCATCAAAGCGTCGTGTACTTCGTCATGCCTGAATTTACAATAATGTTGCAGCAATGCAAGAATATGTCTACCAAAAGCGTTTTCGTGGGGAGCATTGCCGCATCATCAAAAACTACATGCTTGTCGCGTAACTTACCGATTTCTATTTTTGGTTCCGTTACGATAAAAACGACGTATAAAATTATTATGTGTAGACGTAGACTATCATAGAAGCATCTATTCCAAGTCAGCGTTTTCCGGAAAGGAAATTCTGACCGTCGGGCAAAAAAGGGTACTTACAATCGTGGAGGCGTTTATATAGTCCGAATTGTTGGCGTTAGCGAGATCGTTTAGTATCACCCTGGTGTGATCGTAGGGGAGCGGAGTGCCAGGACGATTGCACTTCGCGTTTTCCTCGCTTTTCGCAATTTCAGTAGACCCAGGATAGTGAACCCGCAATACTTCCCATTCTTGATTCAGACGGTCTTTGTTCTTTAGATGGTCTTCCATGTAACTCTGAAAAACCATACAAAATTTACGATGCCGCACACGTTATACCAGAATAACTTTTTTTATAAAGGGACCGAGTTCTTGAAAGATTCAACTGTGAAAAGAAATGACATTTCCAACTTACAAGAACCATCTTTCCAGTTGATATGTCCATATTAGAAGAAGCTGGCTCGTCTCCCCACGAAGATGTGCTAGATCGATTCGACGGTAAATTATTGGATTCACTTTCGAGAGAGATTTTTGCAGTAAAAGGTGAGTCCAGTTTATGGGTGGGCAGCTTCGCCTGCATTCGAGCTCTGCACAAGTCCTGATAGTCTTTAGAAGCTTCTGGATCAGGAGTAGCTAATCCAGCGAGCTTAGCGCGAGATTTAGCATGCCGACGAGCGATTAATAACGTAACTACTGCAGCTGCACCGGCAGCTGCAACCCCTGCAGCCACTAGTGCACCAAACACACTTGAATTCATCTCAGGTGCCCTAACTACTTCCAGCGTCGCAGGGAGTTTGACCTACAAACAATTGATCTTCGTTATTTCTGACGTAATCTTATGCATTGAATTTTTGAAATATTAAGTCCTAAATAGACCGGATTTTTATGCAAAATAAAAAGGTTCAAAATCGATTGTAAGCAACAGAAATGAGATAAAAATGTAATTTTTCTTTTAATAATTTTGTCAGTTTTCAATCTTTTCGTCGTTTTGTATTTCACCAATTCATTTTTATTATAAATGCATAAAATCCGCAGTCTAGCCGTAAATAATTTCGGTTTTCCAAAGCTATTAGATATAAATAATAGAGTACAAGCAAAACTTTTGAGCCGCTCTTAATAGTTAACGAGATAATGAAAATTGTTTTAAGATGAACCTTGGCACCTATGCCTGCACGCGTCACCTCAACACCCAAGGACTTCTTTAGATCGTCTCGTATGTCATCTGAAAGTAGAATTTGATTCGTTAACACTAGGTCTATCCAAATTTTTAGACATTTTTAAAATAATATATGTAATTGAAAATATTAGTTAATTGACCTAGTGTTCATTTTATTAGGTTTTATAAGTTTCGTCTGTAGCGAGAAAGTACCTATTTTATTAACGACATCCGTAGCATTGTAATTATTATCATTCTTGACCACTTGAAACGTCACTTCTGCATAACCAACTTCAATATTCCTTAGCGTTCCCGGCGCCAGTCCCAATAGCTTTCCCACCTGTAAATTCGACGATTGTTTCATTTGTATATTTATGGGAATGTTGTTCGTACGGTTAAAAAGTTTGAGCGAACCTCCTGGACAACATGTTCACCTTCTGCCCATTTGTGAAAAGGCTGTTCGAACCCCACATACACGTGATCTAAATCGACATTGTGATAAGATGTCGAAGAACTCTCTTCCGACTGTCCGAATACCACCTCTTTCTTCACAAGGGGTCCAAATAACTCTTCATTCTGGAACGTATCCTAAATGCATAAAATCCGTAGTCTAATTAATTATTGACTACCCAAAGAAGAACTGAAGTGTTACTTACATCTTGCTCCGTTTCCTTTGAATCAGAACGATCCTCCTTCTCCTCGCCTGAAAATAAATGTACAATTGAGAAATTATTAGTGCACGTTGCAAACACGTTGTCTACAACTAGAAGTGATCAGTCTTTGAGTGTCTCGAATACCATCGAAGTCACATACTCGATTGTAGCTGATTTTTGAATGCGTAGTTGTTCGTTGAGAATGGTGGTCCCGGTTTCTTCACATCTAAACGTTCCCTTCTCTTGAACCCAGCCAATTCTCGTCTCAAGAAGTACTCGTTCAAGTCGTTATCGAACAGAGTGTCGTAAGCATTTTCTGCAAAATCATTCGAATGAATTTTCAACTACTATAAGAAGATCCACCTACTCCAACAACCCCACGAGTCATTTAAAGCTTTACCTTCCGCATCAGAATCAGTTTTACCATTATTAGGCTGCACAAGACCTCCCTCAGTGTATATAGCGTTCTCCAATGAAGATGTATCCTTTCTCGGTAGCTCGATCTCTTCGTTAATATCCTCGTAATCTTCGCCATCGTAATCATTATTCTTCGAGTTGCGTTTCACGTTTTCCAACAGGAATTCATCCTTATCCGAAAACTGTGAGAATTTCTTGGGATGCTTGTACTTCTTGGAAAATGCCTTCTCATACTCAACGTCGATATCATCGTCCGTTTCTTTTTTGTTGTAATAAGATTTGTTGATTAAAAATTCCAATTCCTCAGCAGGTATGGTATCAGTGGTGCTTAGATCTGGCTGATTATGGTAAGCCTTCGCTTCTTCGCCCAGAGCGTATTTTATAGATTCGATGGCGTTGTCATTGTAATTTCTTACGTTGTACGGTTGTCGCCTGGTGCGGTACAGCTTCTCGTTCATTCCTTCGAAGCTTTTCTTCCGGATCGTGTTTTCACGGTCCTCGTAGTTCTCGTTGATAAAGGGCAGGTATTCCTTGTAAGAGCTTGAGGCGTACCTCGGCTCGTACAGCCTAGGAAACTTCCTGGTCTCATCTTTGTACGACGATCGCGGAAATTCTTCGTTATAGAGCGTGCCTCGAGCATATTGTTCGCGGGTTCCCGGCGGATAGAATAACTCATTAGCGTACTCGCTTCGGGAATTTCCGTCGTTCGGCGTAAACTTCACTATGGCTATCGCAGGTACCTTCGAACAAAATTCGGTAATTCATCCGATTACGGATTTTCCTAATTTCCTAATAGATCGGCCTAATTATAAATCGTATTACTTACTCTAGTCTGGTCGATCCGGTTATCGTCCTCGAAATGCGTGATCTGCTTCAAACGCTGACACTGTCCGAAATCGTAATTTTCCCTGAAAAGCGCAATACTTGTACCAATGTGTATCTGCTAATTTGACCGTTCTGTTAATAACCGACTATCCACTTTCAATTTCTTTTTTTCTAATTTCTTTAATAATTTTGTTGACAGACAGCAAAATGTAGATTTCTGGATGATCGCAGATTAATTTATATTTGAAATTATAAAGTTTTTCAACATCCTTGAATATCGTACAAATTTTTGGATGTCGACGCGAGCGATCGTAGAGAAAATAAACTTTTCTGCCGAAGGAGACTCCGTGGTACTTTTGCCATAGTTTCAATGAAAAAAGAATTGTACCGTACCGGTGGCGCAGATTGTACAAAGATGTTAGCATAATGCATTGTGTGTACGGGTGCGACCATTTGTAGCCGTCGATCTGCAGCCTCTCTAATTGCTGCCTTAGCAGTTCCAGTTCGTCGATATTGAAGTCGTACCTGTTTCGAAACAGAAATGAACAGTGTCCATGATAAAGTAGTTCTATTTCGGAATCGTATACACAAGGAACGACCCACTTCCAGTCGTAGAACTTTACTACTTTCCGATCAAGTAGTGGTAAGACCGCTTTATGGTCAGACAGTGAAGCTAAACGAGTGCTGGTCGCGAGAAGTTAATTATGAACCTCTTCATACATTTTCTCATTTGAACCCTTTAAATTCAATGGATGTACAGAGTGTCAAGAAATTGACATAAAAATTCCTCCCAAAATTGACCTTGATCTTGAAAATCAACGACAAAAAAGCCAAATATTCTTTTTGTTCAATCGTGTCCTTGAGGTCATGAGGACCAACTTTCTAAAAGGAACCATGGGTCGCAACTCGAACGTTCTTTTAAAAAATGATGTTGAATTTCCTATAATTTTTGCGATCTCTTTGTTCATAATATTCTTTAATAAGGTTTTTTGTCCTTGATTTTCAAGGTCAAGGTCAATTTTGCGAGGAGTTATTTATGTTAATTTCCACCAAATTGAAGGGGTAGAATCGTGCTATGGCGGCCGCGACATATAATTACTTTACACCCTGTACAAACGAGACACCTGTCTGATTAAAGTCCATTGATTTCTCCTTATTTACAAATCAGTCAAGACAAGCACTTACTGGTAGTAGTCCTCCTCGCTCAGGTCGCCATACAATGGTAGACACCTGCCGAATGCCAAATCTGAAATGGCGAGTTAGCGGTCATTCTACAATTTTCAGAAACTTGTGCAAATTAACACTTTGTCTACCGGGGACCACTTAATAATCTCCTGAAAATCAAATATTCACAATTGTGGGCTTTTTAACCCACGGTTTAATTAATTCTTCTTGGGATTGTTAGTCAGATGAAAATTGCTAACAAGGAGAGGTCACAGTGGTAGAGTCGTCGATTTTTATTAAACTTTTTTTGGTAAATCTAGAGCAAAAGTAAGCAGACCCATGTCCGAGCTAAATATTTATTAAAAATATCATGTAAATATGTGTTTTGAATTCGTCTCGATGTCCTCTAAATATGGTAAAAAAAATATGTGTTCCTATTTGAAAACCCAAGGTGACCTCGATTTTTTTTTACTGATATCTATTGTGCACTCCATACCCTGCAACTCTTGTTCTAAACTTTTTTTTGTCAGATGGCTGCAAGTGGGTGAAAAATGATGCGTCGCGTTAGAGGTAACATCCTGTATAACTAATTGCACTATTGACAACCGCGCCGATAAATAAATAGCAAGATTAGAAAGAAAGAGAAAAGAAAATATTTTTGTGCATATCAAGATATTTTCTGGGTATTATAAAATTAAATGTTTATAGGTCACCTTATTTTTGCTCTAAATTCATCAGAAAAAGTTTGATTAAAATCGACGACCCCACCACTGTGACCTCTCTTTGTAAGCTTGTCTCAGAACCTTCTTGTAATGGTACAGTTATTAAACAATGTATTCCCAGACTTCCGATAGACAAAGTGTTAAGAGATTAATGAAAATGTCACCGTCGTAACAGGTTTCAGTTCGAGGGTTGCAGAGGCTCTTGCTAAACAGGCACCCTGAAATATAAAATATAATTTATATTACCCATCGCGCTTCAGCCTTCGTTCAATCAGCTTTCTTTATTCAATTGACAGAAAAGAGTCTTTCTACTCGATTATAATTAGACTCCGGCATTTGATGCATTTCTAACAAAAATGAGTAGATGTAAAAAGAAGAATTTTACAATGCTGTTGCATTCTTCTCAGCCTATTAAACGTATTAAAAAAGAAAATAACTTTCTATTTCGCTCCAGTTTGTTGGAATTCAGGTAGAACAAACTTTTATTTTCCATAAAGATCCGCAGTCTACACTCCGCGACAAAGCGATAGGACACCCCATAGATTTCTAATGTTTCTCAATACCAATGATGTGTACAAAGATTGTGTATATAGATCTGTATAGAGTATCCTTTGTTTAGAAACATACGAAGTAATTGCTATTATGTACGTTGTGTCTTAGGAGTTATATCTGTTTACATGAAAATACATGAAAAACCGGTGCGTCAGAACGATAGGACATGGTGAAGAAGAATAGTGATTTAAGTTTCTAAACAGGTGTTTTATTCGAATTTTAATAATGTGTACATTTTCCTCTTTTTTCTATCACTTCTAACAGTCTTTTAGGTAAACTTTTGTACAGTTTTTTTATGTATACTCTGAAAATACAGTTCCAACTTTCCTCAATCGCGGCTTTTAATTCTTCAAGAGAATAAAATTGTTTCCCACCTCGATATACGTATTGAGATAATTGTCCCCATACATTTTCGATAATATTTAAATCCGGTGATCTTGCCGGCCACTGTAAAACTTTAATATTATTTATGTCAAAATAATTTTTAACAACTTTTGCAGTATGCACGGACGCGTTGTCGTGTTGAAATATGAATTTTTCCCCACACAACCGCCGTGAATGAGCTCTTATTTCCTCGTTTACCAATTTTAGATAATCTAAACTTTTCATTTTTCTGGTTACAAATAGAATATTTGTTTTTGCATTATAGCCGATTGCTCCCCAAACCATTATGCCTCCTCCTTTCATTTGACGTCTCATTTGATGCTGCGTATCTTGTCTCAGGTCATGAAAATAGTATGACCAGCCATCAGGACCGTCCAATGTAAATCTCTTCTCATCTGCAAACATTACTTCAACATTTATTGCTTCACATTTTCATATATTTAAACGTTATTTTGTTTTCTTGCACTGGCCAGAAAACATTACTCTCTTCCATTTTTTCCTCCATCTTATGTGTTGTCGAGCAAATGTCAATCGATCTTCGACATGTTTTTTTGTTAACGGTGGCTTTCTTTTAATTTTTCTTCTTTGAATATGTTCTGATTTTTGCAAAATACGCTGTACGTTTCGTACACCAGTAGAAACACCAGCCTCTTGTGCAATTTGTCGTGATGTCAACATCGAATTGGATGCAACTTTTAATATTGCACGCACTTCACGGTCACTCACAGCACGTAAACGGCCTTTCCCTTTCTTCTTCCCGTAATTCTCAGGATTTTTTAATAAATTTGCTATTACATATCGGCTTCTGCCTATCAACTTAGATATTTTGTTAATACTTGCGCCTTCTTCTTTTAAATTTAATATCATTTTTATTTCTGTTGGATTTAATTGTTTACCGCGTCCCATTTTCGTTATTTCACGTTAATAGAACTTCATCTGTTCATTGCCTCTTAGACACTGACTTAAATATGACAGTATGTCCTATCGTTCTGACGCACCGGTTTTTCATGTATTTTCATGTAAGCAGATATAACTCCTAAGACACAACGTACATAATAGCAATTACTTCGTATGTTACTAAACAGAGGATACTCTATACAGATCTATATACATTAAGAAACCTATAAACATTAGAAATCTAAGGGTGTCCTATCGCTTTGTCGCGGAGTATAATTATAATTATGGAACGGTAATATGAATTATAATTGAGAACAGGGAACAGTGGACGAGGGTTGGAATGATTTTTTCGCATGTTCGGTGCGTCGAGTTTGTCACGTTTGAACTTTCAAAGAGACCATCGGAAGCCTCGAGGACTCTAAAGCGTGATTGATCGAGACAGAAATCAATCGTCCACGCTTTCACCTTTATCCGATTGAAAACGGAATCGCGTTCTGGGACGAGAATGCCCGGTCGTTTCTTTTGTTCCTGGCGGATTGACGTAAACACACCTGCGTCATATTCATCCGGCCGGCTACGCCGTGCTATGTTTGCCGATATATTCAACTAATTAGAGTGGCGAGCGTCCGACGTCGCTTTCATTTCGCAGCAACGTTTGATCCTCGCCAAGAACTCGAACAATAATAACACTCGGAAAACGGAAAGTTTAGGCCACTTTTCTACGACAAAACGCTGATAACGCTGATAACGCTGCTGCTGCAAAACGTCCGCGTCACATCACGTAATTCAATGTACGACAATTAGACTGCGGACGTTTGCGTTAGTTGTTTCAATTCACATTTTTATTTCGTCTTTTTATCGTTTCAAATAAAACAGGAATTCGCAAAAAGATCTGATATGTTTAACTGTGGGTAGTAAACTGTGATACTAAACATTTGATATTGTTAAGTTCATTTTCTCGATTAAATTTTGTCACAAATGCATAAAATCCGCAGTCTAGCGACTAGATGAAGAAGTTTAAATATCTTTGTATTCCTGTTTAATTATTCCATAATTTGTTCTGTTGGAACTAGGGTTTGCAATACCGGACCAAAAATACAATACCGGTATTCAGTATTTTTTTAAACGTTGTACCGGAATACCGGTATTAGGAATTTTGAAAAAGGTACAAAAACACAGTTGTTTCTTTGCCGTGTTTATTAGTTTTATACAAAAAATAATAAACTGTAAAAATTATTAACAATTTTGTTCTGTAAAAATATAAAATGAAGGAACTAATGTTATAATCAAATATTATTAATAAGAACAGTAGAATAATAATTTTTAACAGTAGAAACAAAAAATATAATACAGAAAATAAACCGTTACAGTATTATAATACAATAACGGAACAATATAGTATTATTATTAAGAAGATACTAATAACTAAGAGTAAAGACATAGTATAGATACTAAGAGTAAATATCACATAAAAATCTTGTTGTCTTAAACATTAACTAATTTATTAACTGCATATTTTTGGAATGTGATTGTAAAAAACATAATGCATTTATTGAACTATCTACTGTAAATACGTATTTCAAATAAGAGTACATGCCCAAAAAGAATATTTATTATTTATAGCTAATACCGAAAATAAAATTTTACCTTAGCAAATGCCGGTTTCACGAAATTGCAAAATGGCACGAAATACCGGTATTGCAATCCCTAGTTGGAACGAACAACATTGAACAATTTAAAGACATGTTGAATTCGAAAAAGTTATACGTTATGTTCGCGTTCCATCCGGCCAAACGCGAGATTATTGGAATTCTGTCTGTTCCGATGGACCTCCATGTTTGTTGAACCGGTTTTTATGAGTTTCGAATCGAAACAACGGAAACGCTTGCAATGAATTGTTTACGAAAGGTTTCCCTGCGCATCAGGCCGAGAACAGTCCGGCATTTGCATCTCACAGAGCCGCGCAAATGATTTTACTTGGAAACGAATCTGTAATTTCCTCTTCTGATAAAATCTTGTTACTCTCGAGATGCTGTAACTGCCAGGCGGTGTTCCATTTCCCTTAACCTTCGCTCCAGAGTAGAACATTACGGAAAATGTCGCCGTGCGATCACGATGGGACGCTTCTCGCGTTCCACGCAGATGGCAACCCTGCAGAACACTTGCAATCTCCTTCCGTTACACCTTTTTTGCATCGTTCGCTTTCACTTACACGTTACTGTCCCTCCGATTCGAACGAAACTCATTTTCCACGTTTCAAATGACCAATTTCCAATAAACTGTATTTTTATATTCCATCGTCGGGAGACACGATCGTTCCATGGAAAATACTTTCAGGGCAATTCGCCAGCGACCCACGGGGAGCAGAATTGTTTAAAAAAAATAATATTGGAAAGAAAGCGCCGAGAGAATACGAGGGAAATTCAGTTTTCCCCGTGTTTCACATTTGCTGCGAAACCAAATTTTTCGTCGCGAACCACAATTTATCACTACGCGTGTATATCGCGAAAATTTCATTTTGCAGGAATGGACACGGTAATGCGACGATAAAGTGCCCTGTGTCTGACCGTAAACGATTATACGACCGTAAAATTGAAATAGGTAATGCGGCCGGCGCGTTGACGTTGTAACATTCAATTTACATCGAATTATCACGGGAAACGAATTTCACCGTCGCGCTGCTCACGTTTACAAATATCGCAGCGAGTGGAAATGGCACGTGATAGCCAGACACGCTGGGAGAATGTCGTTCGAGTGCAGGCGTACGGAAGTTTCCGGCGCTGTTTGTTCTGAAACTAAACTCCCCACTAAAAACATTTGTTCAGTCCACGCCGGACTGGCGAATACCAAGAATATTCTAGGAATCATTTCTAGCAGTTACATAGCATGCATCTCATTTAGTTAACACTGTCTTAATAAGTCAGTTAAAGACAATTTAGACCGACATTCTTTCTCTGTCCACCTTTCGTTAACGTTTGTGGATTATTTTAATTCATCGTCGATTAATTCAGTATTAGAATAGAAAATTAATTTTTGTTGCACTTTGTGGTCTATAAAAAATAATTTGTTTAAAGAAGATTTTGGGGAAGGAGACAGGTGTTCTAGTAAAAGATGTTACTAGTGAACTGTGTATAAAATTGTTGCTATAAAAATTGATACGTTTCCACGATACGTTTCCTCGTTTTTTCGATAATGATCCAAGCAGTTCGTTTTCAGACGGAGCAAAGTCGGGAACGGAGAAAGAGAAGAATGTTTTGTATAGTGCGAGGTGAATAAAAGCGGGATCAGGAGGAGAATCAACGACAAGGGATCCTCAAGAAGGCAAACTGGGTAGGTGGATTGAGAGATCCCGGGCAGCAGGGAGGAACCGAAGCGGGTTTGCAAAGGCGGTGGTCGCGTGGGATGCACAGCTCGATGAAACGCGTGGGCGGTGATCAAACAGAGCGTGTGTCGCCCTGTTTCCCACACCGGGAGGAACCTCGAAATTTTCAAGGCCGTCGCAGATTACGACAATCTCGATCCTGTTTCAACCGCAAGATCTCCGAGCCTTGGATTATCGATATTCGCAAATCTGTACGTGAAACATGCAACGTTGAATTTCCAATCCGTTCCGGACGCGTAAAACAGTTACGCCACTCACACAGTGACAGAAGAGGATGAATAATTACCATAATAGCTCGTATCTTATTCTAACTGGTTTACTGCGAATATTTTTATACCCTCCATTTTCAACCCATAATGAGGAAAAAATTCCGGGAAGCGAGTAACGCTTCTAAGTAAATATAAAACGTCATAACGTCAATAACGAAATAATTATTTATATGGGATTTCGCTTGAAGTTTTATTGACAGAAATTTTATAGAAGATAAATGTTTGATTTCATAAAAAATACCATTAAAATTTTTAATTAAGATGGGAAATGGTTTATATGTAATTTTGTAAGTACATCGCGTACATTCAGGTATCTATGTTATGTGGAAAATTATAAAATATAAGATAACATATAATTACGATTAATAATACTTTTATTTTATTCTGACTAGAAGAAGTCCTCAAGTAATCTAGTCTGCCGGTAACAGCGAAGCTGAAGAATGTAGTCAGATTTTTATTATCTCCGGAACGGCGCATTTCGCCTAAACTCCTCGACGACGTAGAAAAATATCGACAGGATGAAAAAGCATTTTGTTCCACGTGCGACGCAAGGATAGAAGGGTGAGAACGAATCGATAGTGACTCGAAATTTTCTATGGCCACGTCGACCTGAAGAATGGAGGAGATATCGAAAGAACGATTGTTCCTCGGAGCAGGGTCCGCGGAAGCAATCTTTTCCCGGATCTCGCGCGGCTCGAAAAGGCACTGCAATCCACTAATTGCATTTCGAGGTGCATGCGATTCAACAGTGTCGAATAGAAACCGAAAGATTAACGAAGTTGAACAGAGACTTCACCTTTTACATTTTTACGTTTGCTGGTATACGGTGGGTGGCGCTATTTTTCATTCAAACCTGACACCCAATTACTACGACGGGGAAGAGAAGGGTATTGTGTTTCGCTCGATGGCCTTGAAAACCCTGTGTTCGTGTCATCCTTTTTTCACCGAGTTTTTCTACAGTTCCTATAGGTTTTCTCTCTTAAGCTTTGTCCACACTAGAATAACATCTAACAACTTTTAGTTGATGTATATGGAAAAGGTGTTCGCTTTCATCGAATAAAGGAAGAAGAAGAAGGCAACAAGAGAGACGAGAGAAAGTTGCTGTCGATGTTGCCTCAGTGTGGACATAGCTTTAGCGAGCAACAGGGGAAAACGGAGAACCCTTTCGATCGGATAAATATTGCGCGTTTCGGTTAATTGAGTTAAATCGATCCGGCCCGAGCAAAATTCACCGGGGCCAGTCCAGTTTACTTTTCCTCGTGCCGCTTGCTCGAACGTGTTAATCGATAATTACGTTCCTCACGCACGGCGGATCCACACGCTCCTCGCGAAACGCAACGCGCTTACTTTCGCAAAAGCGAAATGCTGAAGTTGAGACCACCTACGGAACGTCGACGCGCCTCCCTATTTTTAACCTGATGTTTCTAGGGGACATTTACATTGATAAGAAATTGCTAGCGGTCTGCTAAAGATACCACCTTAAAAATAAGAATCGCACGCATAGCAACTTTCAAACAGAACACAATAGGGCAAGGTTCACCTGTGAAGCTCCTTCGAATTTTTCCCTATGCTTTCGATTGAAGCGCTTTCCGATAATTGCTGCAATTATTGGCAACTGGGTGAAATGTTACGTAGTGGATTCCCCACCCGCTGCGCTATTCAATTTTTAACCTGCAATTTTCAGGACGTTCATTGATAATAATGTGCTCGCTTGAAAATAACAAAATATACCATAAGGTGACGCTCACGCTCTTTCAACTTTCTCGATTAAATTTCTGCGGATTTTATGCATCCACGGAAAGATAAATCGATCAAATGCAAAACATTTAGAGAATTTAAAAATGCTGTTGTATTATTACTTTTAACTCATTAACATTAAAAATGGAAATAAAACGGGTCTTCATATGTATTTGGTTCTTCCTTTATTTATTTATAATTGTCTCATTTTTTAGTTAAACACAAATATAAATTACGACAAAGTTTAAGAGCTATACTTAATATAATTAGTGAACAAAATTGTTCAAAATCGGTAGCAGTCAAGGAACAGTCCTTTGAAGTAAAAGTTAAATAAAACGCTTAAAATAGTAGGGAGTCGATGGCAACGAAATTGAAAAATAATTCGGAGTGCAAAGGGTTAAGAAACAAACGTTTACGTAGCAATTAATCTTGCAATTAATGTAAACAATTTTTATTTTGCATAAAAATTCGCAATCATCTACCGATCGGACTGTTACAAATGCCATTTTCGAGGCATTCTGACGTCCACCGGAAATTCTCATCGACGGAAACGTTTTTCAACACCGAGGGAATGGGCGAGAATGCTGACCGGAAAAATGGAAGGTTCATGAAGAAATTGATCACCGGGGGAGTGGAAGCGCATCAGCCGACAGGTATAAAATCAACGGACAGGAATTTCATTTATTTCCGATCTTGCATACTCCTTATTATAATCTTGCTGCAAGGTGTACTTTCGACTTCACCCGTGAAGCTTCCCAAGTTTTCGATTAAAATCATTGTATTTGATTTGTATCGTTTCGTAGCTTCGTTCATACTACGTAGCTGCATTAAGCTCCAAATCGAATCAAGCAAATCTGAGTATTACAGCTGCATTAATCTTGTTGTGACTGGAAATCGTTGTAGCTGGTCAAAGCGTAATTGTTGTATCGGTTTGCATACCAGCCTGATAAAAATATATATTGTATTGGCTTGCGTGCAGTCTGATAAAAATACGTCTATTGCAAAGCTGAAGTATTCTGGTGCAAGTGGAACTTACTTCCGCGACAGGGAACAACATGAAAATATTGATTTTTGAGAAAGCAAATGTTTACAGGTGGATGTGTAGAGGGGCATAGGATTCTTTGGCATTTTACTGCTGATTCCGAGTACGTTCGAGGATCCGTAAAGCGATTCCGATGGTCCTTCTCGATCCGAACGAAGAGGTTCTTTATTCGCACTGGTGGAACGATGGTGAATCGTACTCACCGACATTGCCGTCGCCCAGAATAACGTGATGGAAAATAAAGAGCACCAGCAGCTCCGATCTCCCTCGCCACCACCGTTTACGGCCCATAGATGTTCCTAGAAGTGTGCACCTAATTTACGGTCTGCGTCGATAAAGCAACGGGAGAATGCCAATCCACTCTCTCTCTCTCTCTCTCTCTTTCTCTCTCTCTTTCTCTCTCTCTCTCTCTCTCACTCTCTCTTCTAACACTCCACATCGGTGTGAAACGCACCACCCGACAACTGGGAACACGATATAAAACACATGCAAAATTATTTCCAAGCAGATTAGCCTCGTATCGTGTTCAAACTCGCAGCTTACTCTATTTTATACTCTAATTCTGAAGAAATTAAGTAAATCTTCGAGCTCCTTATGCACTATGGAAATACCAAGGAAAATTATTTCCCTACATCATGATTAAATTCAGTCTTCACGCGAGTCCCCATACTTCCGCAGATTATTTCATGAAAATCAGAATAAGGGAGAGATTTATCTCTGTCGGAGACGTCTCTCGCGACAGAAATGAAATGGGAACACTGTTGCATTTTAAAATGAAAAATGCCACGAGTGCATGAAATTCCTCAAACGGTAGTTAGTAATCATTTCGGAATATTTTACTCGAGAGAAATAATTTCTGAAGAGTGGGAGACGTTCGAAGAAGAATGAGAAATACGCATTCGTGCGAAAATTATTTAATCCGATGATCAGGGCGTCGTTAGCAGAGCAAGCAACAGTAATTATATGCAAATGCAACCCCTTCTCCTTTTTATAATCAGATCGAGACAACTTGTTGAATATACTTATGTAAGAACTCGATGAAGCAATTTCAGGGGATGAAGTCGTTACTTAATACTTTGGAATATACTGCGAATAAATCTGCGTCGAGTGCAGACCGATTTTTCTGAATGATTACAGACTCTTTTGCAATCATTTCACGCGAACGAAATTCTACCTCGTCTTTTCCGATTAAACACGAAAGATTCGATGCAGAAATTGTTATTAATTTTTTCTGGGGAAGCGTGATCATCCTTATCAATCCCTTTGGAGGCGAGACCATCAAGAGCACAACTTTCCAACAAGGGAAGTCCTTTTCATTATAAGTTCATAAGCAGTTTTAGATATTCTATTTCGCGTTCTTTCAAGTGTCGGACACTTTGCATTGCAAATCGGTCTACATGAATGTCCGCAATCTGTTTTATCCGCCGTCATGCCGAGCTCCTAACACTTGCGTTGCCAACCGGGAATTTTCCACCCGAGAATCTTTTCATCCTCGCATCTTCATAAAAATGTTCGCTGTCCTCTTTACACATGATACTCGAACATTCCATCCAACTGTATCTCGTTCGTATTAGGAGTTTTAATTAAAAAGAAAAATTAAAGTCGATTGCAACGACTAGGTCATTAGAAATGTGTCTCGTTCGTATTAGGAGTTTTAATTAAAAAGAAAAATTAAAGTCGATTGCAACGACTAGGTCATTAGAAATGTGTTGATGTGTTTCACATAAAAATGTACTGTTTTATTTGTCAAAGGTCAGAAGTAAAAGGGGTGCTCGAATCTAAGTCCGTTTAAATAAACGTATCGTCAGGGAGATAAAGAAAAATATTTTTTTACACGAATCGGTTCGAAATTGATGAAATAATGATCGTTTCAGCGGGCAGTACAATAGTTGTAAAAGCAGGTACCACAGGTGGTAACATAAGGGCGAAATCGGCCGGGCGCATGGATCTGTTAATAGCATCATCGAATGCTCAATAAATTCTATCGATTCTCAAAGACATAGCGCATCGATGATCCGCGGCGATACATCTCATCCGGACTAATTACCATAATAATTCAATTAATCCCGTAGATAGAGTGTAACGGGCAGGGAACGGCGGTTCAAAGGGTGCGGTACGCAAAGGCTTTGCGTAACAATATAAGCTGTCGGATTTACGCAAGCCCGATATCTGTGCTGATATCCCCGAGAAACACGCGACAAAACGGACCGAATAAATCGCAACAATGTAGAATCCAATTCGTATGACATCCTCAAACATTGAACAACTAACCTGTCCCCTACAAGAGAAAGCCTCGTTATTTCTAGAAACCTGTCCGTGGCACTAAATCACACTGTAAACCCTTTAAAATCAATTTAAAGGACAGAGAAAAAGAGAGAGAGAGAAAACCTTTTATAGAGAAGTAGAAACGAAATGGGACGTAATTGAATGATTCTAGGGTCGAAACGTATGGAACGGGTGTACGATTGCACAGTCCTGAAGCATCAGGTTGTAGTCACGCTCTCTGTCTCTCTTTCTCTTCCCACCCCTCTCTCTGTCTCTCTTTCTCTTCCCCCCCCTCTCTCTCTCTCTCTTTCTCTCTCGCTTTTATCAACCTGCATGATGCTTAGCAGCGCCACTCGAACGACTCCGTGGTTCTAGGTACGTACCTGGGCGTGACACGTCGTTGATTCCTCGATTTTAATGCATTCTGGTCTCGAAGTACCCTGTGTTGAGTTGTTCAATTGCGGATATGCTCGATGACTCGCCGCGGATCGGATCTCTTAGATCATTTCCCACGGTGCACGTCCTGTCCTGTCGCAGCAGTGCCACCGACTGACTATTTCCTCCAGCGGAGAAACCAGGCGGAGGGCATGCGTTGACTTCGGAATCGATTGCACCGCGCACATGCCGGCTGCCAGGCGACGGGGGATGCGAATAGTGATGGGACCAATACCCTCATGATACCGGGGACCTTGAAAACGAACGTTCCATCCGATCCTCTGCACCGTGCGTCGCAACGCGAACGCGGCCCTCGTAACAGTCATAACTACCACTGCCCGAAACCAGCTCTCGAAAACTTACAACAGACCGTCATGTACAATTTACATCGGTTAAATCGGAAACTCGATCTTTCAAACGCAACGCTTGTTCATTCAATGCTTTAAACATTGACCGCGTCTACGAGGATCGTAACTCTCGACGACTGCGGGTCAAAGAGCAGTTCATTACCATTCATTCGCCAAAATGGGAACAAGCATTGTAATGGCGCGCTGGCTTTATTCGTCTCGTTGCGCACGTAGTTTTCCAATAATTCCAGAATAGAATTCATTGCTCGAACGCTGTTGTAAAATCGATTTCAGTTTTTGAAACGTTTACAAAGAGACCTTATCACCGAACAATCGAGGTCTCTCCGACTATTACTCGCTCTGGTTATTAGAATCGAGTTTTGTTTGTTTTCTGCATTAACGTTTCCTGCCCGGAACTGTTCCGAAGCAACGATAATAGTCAATCTTGAACGAGTACTTTGAAATGGCACAACTATTAATCTTTATGCTCTTCGGTCGATTCATGAAAAGAAAAGTTGCGATTACAAGTAAAGCTATGCTTTTAGACGAAATTGCCTTGACCAAGGTGCACAAGGTTTAAAGCAGATGGATGATCATAAGTAGACTGCGGATCTTTATGCAAAATAAAAATTGTCTGCATTGATTGCAAGAAATAGAAGCCAAATTGAATGTTACTCCCTTAACGATTTTAATAGAGGAGAAATCATGTATTGACATCTTCGATTTTTAAAATTTTCCAACAATTTTGAATTTCATATACTCCGCAGCGTAATCATAAAGCAATCAGATTTATTCGAAAAATTGTTTCTGAAAATGTATTACAACGAAAGAACTCGGTCATTACTTTAGCACCAATTGCAGTTACATACGACAGGATTATAATAGAATTGTGCGATAAACATGTATATAATTTTCGAATTTACTCACTAAACTGATTTATTTAACTCTCCCACGCTACCCAAGCCAAAATTGATCTATATTTCTTGTTATTAAATATCGTGAAATGTTTGATTCCCCTCTGGCTGTGTTGAATTCGATAACATTTAATTCCCCGAATGAGTGAAAGCGAAACATCGGATGGAACATGATCAAAGGACCTTTCGAAATAGAAGTATCGATTTTAATAAATGCATTCTTGTCATTTATATAATAAAATCGAATGTATTCTGTTTGAGAGCTTGGTGCTACTTCATTATGCAACGCAACTAATTAATAGGCATCGGAACGGTACAGTTTCAGAATATTATCGGATATTCGTGTATGAGTTGGTAGATTTTTTAGCGGGATACACTCGGTACCGAAGTTCACCGGCAAAGGATCGATCCCATCGCTAAAAGGGAACCGAGAATGAGGCGGAGAAGGAAAGAAATAATAGCAACCACAATAATAGAGAAACAGCCGGTGTCGTCCGCTCGCCACCGTTATCAACAGACCGATAATATTCCCATGTCCCGTTTCTCGAGGGTGCTTGACAACTCTTTCATCATCAAGTTCCGATTTCCGATAATATTTTAAGGTAAACTTTCTGTCGAGTTGTTCGCAGGACATCGAACGCCTGCGCGTTCCCACCCCTATCCTCGCCGATGGTGTACGCCTCCCGTTAAGCACCTGTTGTTCACGAATTGCGTTTTCCCTTTGAAATCGTCAAACCCTGATCTCCCTTCACATCACCTGCTAACCCATGAATCTCTAAGAGAAAGTTTTTCATCAATGTGAGAACACTTCGTTGTTAATGCTCCTTTAGAATTGTTATTTCAGTTGTTTAGTTGCCAGCTGCTAGGATGATACACACTGTACAAAAGTATGCGACTGTTCATTGTTTTATTGTAGGTAAGTGTAATGGTTTCAAGATAGAGAATAATAGTGCATCGTTGTCTCGTATCACGTAAATATATTTGCATGTTAATAACAATTATGCTAAAATTGTTGTATCACTGTTTTTTTGATGTAATTGCATAGTAGGTAATTTTATAGAATATTGGTAGTGCGAACTACATGACATTGCGTGGGAATGAAATCGTAGTGTTTGAATGAGCAAAGGCATGTTTCTCTGGTTATGTGTAAAGAATTGGAGTGGTTTCCCATAATTTCGTCGAGGTATCGATTGGGAACACTTGTTGCGGGGATACTATCGGCAGAAGCACCGACGAGATACTGTTAAAGACTGCCAGCGCCCGTGCTATTCCGCGGGACGGTAAGTGGGCGAAATGGGCGCGGGGATAACGTGGAACTTACAGTGATCTGAAAGACCACATTGCTAAAAGTTCCACCACCGTCGAGATACTAGCGCAGAAGAGATATCAGACGAGATATTCGTCTGTGATACTAGTCGGTGGTTCCGCGGTCCTTACCTAAATAGAACCAGAGAATATATGACAGTGTTCACACCCGGGGTGAACCAGCTTGAATAATATATCTTGTTCTGAAGGTAGGTGAAATTGCAAAATATTATGGAAGAGAATAGGAATAGGAATAGAATTTATTGAAAATAAAAATATTTATTAAAAATGCAGCTATTAGCTCGATATTATCCTCTATTCATAAGATACTAGATGTTCTTACAGATAGAGGGTAATACCGATTGCCCAGGGCTCATCACGAGGAGGTTGCTGCACAAGAGACCCAAAAGAGAGTCAGAACGAATGCAATATTCCTTCTGGCTCCCTTTCTTACAACGACAGACTTATACTAAATTACGCAGATATGTCGAATAATTATCGCGGAGCAAAAGGTGTGAATCGGAGAAGAAGTCTCCGATCCATGGGGGACAAAAGGCGAATCAGGCAGAAGGCTCCCATTCTTTCAAAGAAAAAAACTAAAGCACACCAGGGCAGAAGGCTCTGGTTCGAGGGTAACGCGAGCAATGGTCAAGAGGTATTCAAACTGCAATACCAACTTCTCCAACCACCTGCCGTCAGAGACGGACATGGGTGGAAAATTTTTACGGGAGAGTGGTATTGAGCGAACAACGCATCTCAACCCCCCCATTAATATAATCTACCGCGAATTCCCGTACCAACCGGTCTGGTACATATTACATACGAGCAAGGTATCTGACACAGTAGAAGACTGTGTCGGAGTCAAGAAAACGAGCAAAGTGAAGTTACGGCGATAATTACTCGACATATTTACAGGGAAGATATACCATCTTAAACATTAACACACGCAATGAAGTCATAGTGATTAACGCAAACTTAAGATTACGCCGCAGTCTTCTTCGGTGTGTCCTCTTCGTCGACGTAAAAGATGACCGGCTGTTGCGATTCTAACTGAAACAGACTAATAATAGTTAGACATAACAATATATAACCCTGCACACGAGTGCGAATACAATAAAATCACACGAACAAAACAAAATTCTGCACACGAGTGCAGATAACCGCTCACGAGAGCAAACCAAAAACCAGCTCATGAGAGCCAAACTAAGCCCGCACACGAGTGCGAATCTACCCGGCTCACGAGAGCCAACCTAACACCAGCTCACGAGAGCCCAACTAACCCCGCACACGAGTGCGGCCTATGGGCGATTCGGGTTGCCCCAGGGACGCGACTCCCCGTACTCACCCACGGCCTCATACATGAATGAGCCTCTGAGGGACCTCCGATCGGAGGAATACAAATTTTAAACGAGAGTAGAACCAAATTAACCCCGCACATGAGTGCGAATCTAACCAGCTCACGAGAGCAATTATAACTGTGCACACGAGTGCGAATACAAGGAGCACATGAGTGCAAACCTAACCGCGCACACGAGGGCGAATGCAACCTGCTCAAGAGAGCAATTATAACCCCGCACATGAGTTTCAACACGACCAGCTAGTAAAAGTGAAACTAAATTCAGCATTCGATTGCGGCCTATACATAGGCGCTTCGGGCCCCGGGGACGCGACACCCCGTACTTACTCACGATCCTATCCGTGAATGAGCCCCTGAGGGATCTCCGATCGGAGCAATACCAATTGTAAACCAAATATATAAATTATATATATAAGTGCGAATCTAAGCAGCTAACTCCGCATAAGAGTTTCAATCTAACCAATAGAAGCAGGAGGAAGAACACAAGCCCAACTTAAATCTAGTTAAATGTGGATGCAATTCGAAATCAGAAATATACATATTTATAATAGAACACTGAAGACTGAAAGTTTTGATGGAAATTACAATTAGAACATTAGAAATAATAAGTGATGGTGTTCGTTGAAGGAACAGTCGAAGGGCAGGATTGTTGAAAGTGGGTCACGAGTAGACAAAGGAAGCATTGAAGAATAATAGAATATTACTTATCGGTATTTGTTGAACTGCCTTTGAAGGTAGGCCTGACCTCGGACTAGATGACCCCTGGTCCACCTCAGGTAGGCCCCTAGTAAGCTCCTGGTCCACCTCTGGTAAGCCCCTGGTCACTCTTGGTCATCCCTAGTCCTTCTGATCCCGGAATCCGATTGCTCCTGCCGGCACCGCCGCGACGCGCGACTCACCTGAGTAACCACGAGTAATTGACTGACGGAGTGCTCTCGCCAAGCTCGGGCGGCATCGGATATCGATCGATGTCGATCGCCGTGACAACAATTATTGATAAATTTATTATTTCTAGCTGGTTAATGTTTATAACAATTCCATTTTACAGCGATGTCGACAAGCACTCCCTTGGTTATCTGACCACCTAATTTTTTAGTAAAAGTGGCTGATAGTATTCGAGATATGGAATAACTTTTAAACCGTGAACATTCGCACGCATTAATTTACTCAATACAATTCACAGATAAATTTATTATCTCTGGCTGTTTAATATTTATAAAAATTCCTTTTGCTAATGATGTGAACGAGCACTTCCTTGACCACCTTGCCATCTAATTTTTAGGTAAAAATAGACAATAAAACTCGAGATACAGAATAACTTTTAAACCATGAACATTCGCACGCATTAATTTATTCAACATAATACTATGATAAATTTATTAATTCTAGCTGTTTAATGTTTATAATAATTCCTTTTGCCAACGATGTCGACAAGCACTCCCTTGACCATCTTGCCATCTAATTTTTTGCAGTAAAGTTTTGATCTAACTCTTAATCTTACTGTGTTTTTCAACATATTTCTGTTCCCACAGATTGATTCTTTGAACATTTATGTATGAAAAAGTACTATATAATATAATTCTCGTTTATGAAATATTTTGGAATTACAAATTGAGGTATCTCATATAAAATTTAAAGTCGGAATTGTTGATTTTCCTAAAATTATGCTTCAATACTTTCTTAATTATGTATAATATTTCTAGGAATTTTTTGTGCTTGATTTTTGCTTTTAATATTGTAAACCTTAAAAACCAACACTAAAACATAGTCTGAAATATCCGTTTAACTTGGAATATGTTACGAGATGCTAACAGTCTCTCGTCAGTGTCAATATGGTTCCGTAACGATTTGCCTTCTCACCGACGAGAATCTCTTCAGTGGCCTTCTGCACCGACGAGATCACGTCGATGGCCTTCTGTTTCTTACTCCAGCCAGAATACATCCTAGAGGGCGTAAGAAAACACCGAATTATTCGAGTGACACGATGTCCCATAAGGCTGGCAGTCTTTAACAGTATCTCGTCGGTGGCAGAAGTATTGTCAGACCGTCTTTTCCTGCCTCGTACCTACTACATAGAAAACAGACAGAAGTAGTATAGTCGGTAACGGGTCAGACCGATTGAGTAATTTCAGTCCCGTTCTTTTTTCCATCTAACAGCTTCGTTTCCGTAAACGCGAAATAAACTGTATAATTTGTCTCTTAATGCGCGAATACATCTAAAATGATTAAGAACCCATTTGTCAAGCATCACTATTTTATTAACTATTGTTTCCCGACCAAATGTCGCAACTGGTATATATACCCTAAAAACATGTTTTACATTGTTCTCCGTGGCATTTCGACTTTAAAAAATAAATACTAATTTTAAAGTCCTTCCAGGATTATATATATGGTGTTCGTGACATTCATTAGCAAGGAAAGGGAATAAGTGATGAAAAGGTAATTAAATTTAATGAATAATTGATCAGTTACAGTTGGATGTATATTTTCAAATAAAGAATTATAGATTTTCATTTTAATTATTTATTCTAATTATTGTAGATAATCGCAAATAATTCATGCCACCTTTTGCATAAAACACAATGCAAATCCCGGCAAGAAACATCTGCTCAGATCAAAGGTCGTACAGCGCCAAGTGACGTAGTAGCAAAACGCTCAAACTGTTAGGTATAGGCATAGACAAGATTAGTAAAGACATTGCATGCAATGCATTTTTCTGTCTACGGTTCTGAATTACCGATTCTGTAGGAAATTCGTCTGTGGTTTAGCTAGCAGTTTGAGCGTTTTGCCACTACGTCGATTGGCGCTGTTCGGAGGCTTAACTAAGCTTCGAATAGGTATAAGAACAATGTATGTTATGTTTAATATATTTAATAAGTACTGTATACAAGCCAGCTTATGGGCCAAGTTAGGCCTAAAGCTTAAATAAAAAAAAAATTAAGCTTCGAAATTTCGCCACAAGAGGCACCACTATTACCCAGAGTGGCGGTTTATTTCAAATTTGATTTTAATGTTGTTGGACTATCAGAGACTACATAGAAGAGCCCGACTTATTGTTAGACAAAATGTTATTAATATTTTCTATTCTTCTAAAGAAACTATCATTTATTTATTTCGTACTGGGAACTCCACAGATGCATTTATCTAATTCTTCCTTACCCGTTTCCTAGATCCTTCCCTTTTCTTGCCTGGAGTAGTCTTTCGGAAAATAACAAGAACAGTATGTGAAAAAGGGCTACATCTTTGTTTATTATACAAAAAAACAATAATTTGTACAAAAGGGTGTAATATTACAATGTAAATTGTTCGCAACAATTCGAACGTTCGTAAACGATCACCCTCTAAACAGAACATGCGAACATCTGGAACTCGAAACTTATCGTAATGCGAGATTATTCATCTCTGTCTCAAACATACTGCACTCAAAACATATACCTACAGTTATAATTTTTTTTTCTAATCGCTCATCTCATTTCGAAAATTATAACAATCACAAACAACACACATCCCTATACAATCCGCACGCTATCGTACGAATGCTATATAACAATTATATATTATGCGTATCGTTTATTTTATAAAAATGAAAGGAAAATATTGCAAAGTGGCACGTTTTGTAAAGTTGTTTCGAGTTAGTCGGCGATAGAGAAAAGTATGATAAAATTCGAGCAAACCAACATAAACATTCATCTGCAACGAATTAGATACAACAAGCGTAGTTTTCATACTTTACTTAATTGGGCGACACAAAAAATCTTTCCGTCTACACGATTCTCTTGGCGCGTTTCGTTCCCACCACCATTTGTACTTATTTTTTTTTTCAATTCGCCCACGTAAGTAAGTACGTGGGTCAATTTATTCGAAACATGGAGATTCTCGATTAAAACTCCGTGTAATCAAAAGGAAGAACATTAAAAATAACAACTAAAATAAATTGTGTAAAATTAGCTAGGATTGGTTTTGGAATTACGATGATTGAGCTGCCAGCATTTCTTCCTGCTGTATTTTCCTGCGATAGTTGTCCAAAGTGACTTGTATAGTCTTCTCAGAATATCGGCAGTTTTCGGCTCCACAGGTACACGTGAATGACTTGCATTTTATTATCCAGAACTTTTCTCCATAATCGAAGCTAAGGGCAAACAATTCTGCATTTGTCTCTGGTCAGAAATTATATTAACATAACGAAATACATTTCCAACAAAAGTAGACGTCAACGTTGCCCCCTCTTTCCATGAACAAACCAAACCCAAACGTGCCAATGCAAAAGAAAGCCAAATATAGAAATTTATTAAAGAATAAAGCAATTAACTACTAGTGAGAACGATCAGCCAACCAAAACCAAATATTAGTTCTTTTATTAATCAACATAATTAGCATACGCCATTAATTATAAACGCGTACAATACTCGTGGTTTCCACGTGTGAATCGTTTTTTCTTTTCATATTTAGTTAACATACCCGAGCTCTTCGTCTGCTTCGATGTCACGATTCGCAAAAAATGCTATCCTAGGAAAATGCAAATCCTGATGCTCGACGAACACTCGCACAGGTAAGAGATTAGGTGCGCAAGAATGATTTATAAAACGAGCAATATTCCCGTACCGTCTTGCGTCGATACAATAAGTCTCTCCATCCTAAATAATTAGAAAGAAATGAACTTCTCATCGGCATTCATCGGTTCTACGCGATACTTACCCTATTGTCTAAATCAAACAGATAAGAATCGTCTTCTCTATGATCAGCTTCAGAATCAGATATTATCTCACCAACATATTCGCACACGTAGGAACCTTTAGGAATGTGTCGCAACGTTCTCAGACCCCAACCTTTACCGTTCGTTCGAAACAATTGAAACCTTTGCGTCAAGCCGTGTTGAACGACTCGATTGTTGCACGTTATACGATTACAGTCGCAAGCTGGATTGCATTCAAATAACATTGGAGGATCTGCATCGAAAGCGTTAATATACAGATTTGACCTTGGCCTGATTTCAATTGAGAAAAATTTGCAAGTTCAACATACCTGCATAATTAAACTCAGGAATCAACTTGCCCTCTTCGTCGTACCAACACCTCAGACTAATGTTCCCACATAAACATTTCTCTGAGCTACAATTATCTTCGCAACGACAAGACTGCAAAGACGTTATCGTACGATCAACATTTATGCTACTAGTAAAACAGTTCTCGGTCACGTACAAGAAATCTGTTGGCTTGTCTTCTGCGTCGAGTCCGTTGACGCATTGGATAGGATTCGTTTCCTTGCCGCGCGAGATGTCACTGTAAAGGTAGACATTTAACTATATTTCATAAACATTGAACCGGAGCCGAGTAACAATTAGGTTGATATTCACTTCGTTAAAATTTTTATTGTTTTCTCCCACATGTGCTCGGAAAGCTCATTTACTTTAGCGTTTAATCTTAAAGCGGACATAGTGTCCCCGTCATTTGTACAACAGTTTACCGCTGTTTCACCTGCAGCGTTCACTTCACCTATTTTCGCACCACGTGCTAACAGAAGGACGCTCACCGCATACTGGTCTTGTCTCGCGGCTATATGTCTAAAATAGGAAATACAAAATGGAGTGTAACACTTTCAACAAAACATCCTGTGTAACTTGTCCGGTAGATAGAGTATTAATTTACCATGAACTTACAAAGGAGTGTCGCCATGAACGTTAACAGCGTTCACGTCGCAGCCTTCGTTAAGGAGCATCTCCGTGATCTCGGAACTTCCGCTGTACGCGCTCCAATGCAACGCTATGTTCTGCTCTGCATCTCGGATCAACGGATCGCATTTTTTATCTATTAGAAACCGTGCGACATCGGCGTGACAAAATTCGCATGCCCAAATCAAACTCGTCCACCCGCCGTCATCCACAGAATCTAATGGAGAATCGTTAATTATTCGCATTAATATACTGACGTTAATCGTAATTAGTAAGTACAACCGTTTTAATAGCTCATAATAAAATGCTCATTACCCACTAATGTTCTCGGTGCTTTGCATTCTGTTAAAATGATCCGACATACTTCCAGATGCCCCGATTTCGCAGCCATGTGCAAAGCAGTCATACCGTCCTCTCCTTTCAATGTAACATCGGCGCCTATCCTAATCAGATATTTGACTACGTCGGCTTTACCCTTGCTGGCAGCCAGCATCAGAGGCGTTAACTGATTTCTGTCCATCAAGTCTAATTGAGCACCAGCTTGTACTAACACGTGTACGCAAGATAAGTGGCCCTTATCCGCAGCTATGTGAAGTCCGGTTCGATGAGCATACTCTCGGAATGTATGGTTCGCGTTGTAACCGCACGCTGAAAAGAATTAAAGAGCAACTTGAATCACTTGGGTTCGTTGTAGAGGAACGGAGCAGAATGAAGTAGGTGTATGCTGGCTATACCTAGAACGTTAACCAACTTCTCTAAGTCCCCGTTTTTCACAGAGGTGTACAGACTCATGATAGTGTAACGTTCCGGTCTCTCGGAATTGAGAGACGGTTCGGGGGTCTTAATTACGTCGGGCGGAATCAGAGGACTGGGGGGACGCTCTGCCAATTTCGTGTTGTCGCCTTTCCCCGGTAGAGTGATCTTCGCGGAAGGCAATTTCGAGAATTTCTTACGAGTCGGAATGAACACAGGTTTCCGGAGACCGCTCATGGTGACCATCACATCGTACGCTGTACTTTCGCTTCCACAGTGTGGACACACCCCTTTCTTATTCGGATAGACCTCGCATTCGCGGTGATATTGGTGCCCGTTCACGCACTGCACGAACCTCCCTTGCGAACAGAACAGTCCGCAAGAAGGGCAACAATTATGCCTCAACAATCTCTCCTTATGCATTCTGCACAGAATTATGAAGGGAACGCGAGCACTGGGTCTCCTCATTGCAACATCGTTGCTATCGACCTCGTTACAGCAGCCTACCAGCCTGTTGTCAATAGAATCTATTGCGGTACAATATAGCGGTGCACCAGAACCAGTTATCGTTACGTATAATTGTGACCTTACTTGGCATAAACATAACATTGATTGACCATATGTCTAAAATACACAATGATCGATGAGTATAACAAAAACATTCGATGAATAACATGTATATTTACGAACATACTAACTTCGCTCATAATTGCTGTCGACTCCGGCTTCGAGGCTTGTCCTTCAGCAGGACTAGGGCTTGGAGCCATACTTCTGCGTGTCCTTTTAGCTGGCACAGTCCCTTCTGTAAAATACATTGGCATTAGTACGATTTTTGTGTTATTAATAAACTATCGATCCTTATGAAAAATAAAAATTTGTCCAAGTAAATTGTATGAAGCAGAAGTTAATTAAAAATACATTTCCTCTTTTAATAATTTTAATTAGTTAAGAATAGTATAGCAACATCATTCAATTCTTCTGATGTCTTTATAGTTTTGCATTTGACCAATCCATTTTTGTCATAAATGCATGAAATCCGCAGTCTAGTTATTAAACTTACCTTCAGGGTAATCATTGTTTTTGCCTGTTTCCGCTACGGACGCAGAACCGTCTAGAAAAGGACACATCAACATTAGATTCAATAAATCGTGTAAAAATGTGCATTCGAAGTTATTGAATTTTCTACCTTCAAACAAATCTGCCTTGGCTATTTTCCTCGCACCTTGACTTCCCCTAGGTCGTCCCCTTTCGCGCTTAGGTCTACCAGTAGCAGGCTTTAAAAATGGCTTTTCAATGTCTGCTAAAGGTATGTCGTCACTTAAGGGACTGCCAATCGAGTTACTCAATTTCGATTGAGACTCAGAGCTTTTTATCATAGGAGACAACTTTGGCATACCCTCAAAATCCGATGAGAAATTTTGAGACTCGTCTAGGATGGTTTCACTCGTACTATTCTCTGATATAGCTGAGTTTCTAGAAGATTCTAATGTCGAGTTTACCTCAGAGATACTAATATTTCCATCGACAATGCAAGCCTCTGTATCCTGACGTATATCGGGAGGCTTGGCTTGTGCCTGCTTATTTTGTTCTTTCCCTTGGACCACTTTTTTAGGTCTTCCCGGTCTATTGTACTTTCTCTGTTTCTTAAATTGTAAGTTCTCTTCTGTATAATTGGATTTCTCTTTCCTAGCCATGGCACTTTCTAGCACCGTACTTTTCAATGATTCTTTGCATAATCTCCTCGCCGAACGTTTTGGGCCAGGAACTTCTTCCGTGTGGTCACTAAAAGATATTAAAGAATGGTTACAAAATTCTAATAGACGATACATAATTTCAGATAAAAAAGAAATAAACAACCAACCTAAGTGCTCTTAATCTAGGTCGTCCCATTCTCCTTTTCCTAGTAACTGGAGTAGCATTGTCCGCTTTATCTCCCTGCTCCGTAGTTTCTACCAAAGTATCTGCTTCGTCAGTCTTTACTTTCTCATTGGAAATTGTGTCTTTCTCTTCCACTTTCGCTTCTGGTTCCTCCTTGGTACTGTTTGTCTCCACACTCTTCTCTGGCTCTTTATTTTCAGATTCCTTAACAGGCTCTTCGGTTCTACCCTCCTCCGAGTCAGATTTCTCATCGGAATTCTCGATCTTCACGGAGACACCACCAATCTGATCGCAGTTCACTAATTCATCAGGAACTAAAGTAAGGTTAGAGGAACAGCTGGATATCTTTGTTTTCTTGCCGTGATCGGTGTTCTCGTCGATCGTTCGGAACGTGAGGACGATACGAGGAATGCCGTTGCTGTCCTTCTTCAGCGTGTCCTGTTTACCGATATTCTCGTCCTCCTTGTGATTCTCGTCTATCGTCGTCGTCGAACCAGCAGTGACATTTTGTTTCGTTGGAACCGCCGCCTCCTGGTCCCCGTCCTTGTCGGGTTCCTTCTCGATCGGCGACATTTCATCGGGTTTTGTCGCCGGTTTTTCGGTCTCTTCGCAATCCGATCTCTCCGTTCGACTAGTCTCTGCGTTTTTGACGGGACTCACGGTTTTGTTAAATTCATTCGTCATACCCTCGAGGATCTTTTGGATACTGACCTTATCTTCGACCCTCTCGACAGCCATCATACCTTCCTCTTCGCCCCCTTCTTGACAACCCTCCATCGTGGCAGCCTCCTTGCACTTTATCTCGGACATGTCAGTATTACCAGAACTCTTTGCTGGGAACTAGGAACCTTCCCGATTAAATAGTGACCCCATCGTGGTGTCGAGAGGCGGCCGTGTCAAGTTCACCGCTAAAATGCAACCGAACTACCGAACCGTATTCTCGAACTCGTCGACTCCGATGTCTTCCGCCACAGTGGTCACAACGGCGATGCAACGCGCGTTCAGAATTTCTTTCTGACTGAATACTATTGCCGATCTCCGGTCGAAGGCCGTGAAAATAATCTTCCGTACACTCTCCACCAGCTTCACTAATTATATTGCCACGGGGACCGTTTGCTCACAAAGATTTTCCGTGAAATAACTATGCTACGCTGGCGTGCCCCGAGTAGACCTGGAGGCCATATTGATTACTCAGGGACGGGCCGATTCGAGCGATGAATTTATTTTTAAAATGATCGTCGACAGAGGCCTTTTAACGGAAAATTATACACCGTCTCTCAGCATTAAAAAGTCGCGCGATACGATTCTTCTACTGTATTATAAAAGAAAAACGTCTTTTTAGTTAGATTACGAGAAAATCAAGTATAATATAGATATCTTTGTATTACACATGCTTGTAAGTTTGCCCACCTATACATATACATGGAAAGCGAAAGAGATAATGAATTCTTCTGCAACTATTACTCTCGCCTTAGAACGAAGGAATGTTCTTTCAGACTCGGTCGCTTCAGCTTTTATCGTATGGTTTTTCCGATACGCTAATTTTCTTCTTTTTTTTTATTGAAAGTATAATTATAGTATTGTTCGATAAAAATTGGGTATCGTTCACCCGTTCGTGTGGATATTGCTGAAATCATCGTTATATAATTAATACAGAATAAATCATCCTGCTCGTTTTCATTCATGGTATCGCGCGCAAGAAAGCTTGTCCAATATTATTTTTCTGTTGAAAGAAATCGGTTTACCGGCTCACAAAAATTAATGATACTGTTACTCAATCGGACAGGTTCGTCATTAGCATTATCGTTCGGTGGTTCTGCTGGTTATGAATTTAATCAACAAAATTCATTCCGCTGTAAATGAAACCGTTTACAATGTGACAATAGCAGCGCGCATGAGCGTTCAGAGAAAAGAAATTGCTTAGGATTACGTGGCAGCACATGATAAAAATACCTTCTAATAAGTAGTCGTGCTCGCACGAGATTGATAGCCCTAGATAGCGTTCGTTTGCAATTCAAAGCAAGCAAAAAAGAAAAGAAAAGCGAACGCGAACGCGAACGGATGTTAAGAAATGTCACAGGAAACGGGGATCGTATAAATATAAGTTTATTTACATTGCAACAGATCCTTTTGTCAAATAAGCGACAAAGGTGATTACTAGTGTAGATTGAACAAAGTTAATGAATAAATGTTAAAAATAATAATTACAACATTCTAGCCCAAACACGCCTCTTAATTAAATAATATACATTTGTTGAAATTCATAGAATCTAGGAGACGTGAATATTGTGCTTTCCTTATGGAGGCGTCGTTAATAGTTCTTACGATTTGGTTTCCGTTCGATCGACTCCCTGACTGCGATCGCTGTATATACGTTTGGTATTGTTACAAACGATAATTAAATTGTGAAAAGAACGTCGCCGTTGCTAAGTCGAGTTGCAGAGATACACTGCAAGGCCGCCCGAGGATGGGAGCTCTTTCCGCGCGAGTGTTTGTTCGAAATACTTTTTCTCGCATGTGTCCCTCGATTAAAAAAAGAAGCGTAAACGAAGAGTGATAGGAACGGTTTACGCGTTCAGTACGATGCCGCATCTCCTATTAACGATTTTCTTTACCTTTTTTGCGTTTTTTCATCTTTTTCCCCATTTTTCTTCATTCGCTTTTTTTTTTTTTAGAAAAACGTCGAACATACTACATTTATTTATATCTTTACAAGCAATATAAAAAGTTGAGCATCGTATTGCATCGGTCATTGCATCCTATATAAATACACGTCGACAAGAGAATTATTGACAGAAGTAGTTCAACGCGTTACGTTTACAGCCACGAAAGAAAGTCGTGCGAATATTGAAATTTTCAAAGACCGTCCTCTCTCTCTCACTCTCTCACTTTCTCGAATCTAGGAGCCGAATCGTGTTTCGTCCGCCTATCTCCTTCCCGCGAACAATTTCGGTATATAATAATATCGTACACGGTACGTATCCGAGGTCTATCTGTCTTAAAATACGTACATCGTACAGTTTACGGTGTCGCCGAGTATTACAAACAACTATTTTTTGGTTTAGAATCGTTTTCAAGTACATCGTGCACAGACACCACCTCTGTGTCCGCGTGTGCGCGCGCGCGCGTGTGAGTGTGTGCGTGTGTGCACCGATCGTCGTTGATTACAACACCATTCTACGTGGTACATATGATCGATTCAGTTAATTTTAACGCATATGGCACCAACAAGGAATATGATCTCGTCGTAACGGTGGGTTATGGTGGCGGAGGTCTCCTCTGAGGCTCGGGGGTGTAACGTAGGCGGGCTCGCACATGTTGAGGACTACCAGGCACGGAGTTGCTCTCCGACAACCTCCTTGGAGGAGGTTGAGGTGGTGAAGATGAAATGTACCTTTGCAAGCAAAGACAAACAAGATAAAGGTCAATGTAACTTTTAATTCATGAATTCAACCCTTTCGATACAACTACGATATGTATAGTATCGTTAAAATTAATGGTTGATGACCATAGTCGCCGGTCGAAATAAATCCTTTATCGAAAGGGTTGAAATATGTAAATGAAAACGTTGACACCCGCTACCTTCGCGCGAACGAAGGAGACGCCTGATCGACCAGGTTCCTTCTGAGAGCCAGAGGTGATTCACCACGACTCAATCTCGGCGGTGGTTCCGGCGAAGGTGCGCGTTCACTTCCGAGCCTGAGACGAACATAAGAAGCGAAACGTTTCTTAGCGGATTCCTTCGATCCACCCTGAGCCGGTGGCATAGAGGAAGGAGGATCCTGCTTCATTTGATGCGCGAAACGGGAGATTAGTAACTCTGGACTGGTTGACCCGTGAGATCCTTGCGGAGGTGGTTCAGAGGGAAACCTGTACTCGAAGAGGACGAAAGGATTTAGCGCATTCTAATGATTGAACAGCGGTTTTTATGCGTTTATAACAAAAATGAGTAGGTGTAATTGAAAACAGTGAAAACATTAGAAGAATTTAAAAGTACTGTAAACCATATTAAGAAAGAAAATAAATTTCTATTTCACTCGTTTATCGCAATTCAGATAGAACATTTTTATTTTGCATAAAGATCCGCTGTCTTCTAATGCTATAAATGGATGGCTATCTGCATATTTTCACAAGTGTTTTACCTTTTACGACTAATCATGGGACTACCGTAAATGTCCTGCGCCTGTGGATGAGCCTGCGGAGCAGCTGAATTTTGTCCTAGTCGTTGCTGTAAGAATGGCGAGTATCGACCACTCTCTGTCGGTTGTATCACGTTCGGGGGATCGACGTTTTCTCGCCTCCACGGTGAGTAGTCCCGAGCGAACGGACTCAAGGATCTAGGGGCACCCTGCGATCGTTCTTTGGTGGTGTCCCGATCTTCGGTAAATCGTCCGTGGTACGGTGAATAGAGCCTACTACTCGTGTCTATTGAATTAACATCCTGCCTATAAGGAGAGAACGGTCTTCCTTCCTGTCTACCTTGTCCGTTGGTAGAACAGTGATTCGAGGTATAGTCTTTGTTTTGTTCGACATGTCTATACGGTGAATACGGTCGTTGAAAATTCGTTTCCGGTGTGTCGACGTCATTCGACGAAGGTGGAGAAAACGGCCTGGAAATTTCCTTTCGTCTAAGCGCGTATGGACTATAAGATACATAGTTCGCACCATTCTCACTATTTGATCGTTGATGAAATGGCAGAAAATTGGAGTTCTGTGAGTCTTTGGTGACGTTGCTTCGCAAGAAAGCCGGTACTTCGGATTGAGCCCTGAGGTGAGCCGTTTGCTTCAGAGATACGTGACCCGTCGTGACTCGCTGCTGCCATCCTGGCAATCTGAAACTGAACACGGCGGCGACGTTAAACCGAATTTCTCTCCTGTGTGTCAACCTAATTACGAATGAAATCGACTCCTGGCACAAGTGACTCGATATATTTGCTCGAATGCCACCCTGCTATATCCAAGACCATAAAATTCTACAGGGTGTTTCTGTAAAGAAAAAACTTGAGTCTGTAGAGAGTTAATAGAAGTTAGAGCGTTAATCATAGTTTAATCATGCAAACACAGACAAGGACAGAGGAGTCTTTTTATAAAGGTAATCAAAACATAAAGTCTATATATCTATCTGTGTTGAAAACTATAGTGAGTCGAGAATGTTGCATGCTAAAAAGAGAACTGAAATATAGCAAGAAAATCGTATAAACGAATTATTCTTCTTGATGAATGGAGTGTGCACAGGGAAAAGATCGTTTGTGCCACATAACCGGCAAGTCGCTGTATACAATATAAATACAAATAAAAAAACGAATATTCAAATAAATAAAAACAATGCTTACCATGAGTGGGGGTTGAAAGGTGGGGTGTGTAACAGGCGCGTGCACAAACCAAACAACTCGAAATGAAAATCGGGCAGATTTTTGGGGTATTTGTGAGGGTTTTGTTTTTTTTTAAAGTTTTCTGGAATTTTCGGATAAGTTTTGAGGAATAATGGAGGGGGGGCAGGGGCGAGGGAGGGGGGATGCTATGCTGCGCTGCCTCCCTCAAGCTCAACGCTGCAACACAATTCAACACGCACGCAAACTTTTAATCGAAACTGTATGGACAGGTTTGTAAATGTCATTTTGGCAATGAATAAAAAGGTAAATATATAAGAGACAAAAAAACCAAAACAAAAACAACAACATTACTAATAGTCCCACGAAAACTAAACTTTTCAGAACTCAGCATAAATTTTCGTGCCGCATCAATGTACCTACCCATTAATCAGGAATACTAAAGTGTGTTAAAAACGTTTCTTTAAAACTAACGTAAGAGACAATACCCGGTTATATACTCAAACCAAACCAAATCATTATGATATTAGTTGGGAATCTCATGCTATGTTTTGAAACTCTATTCACTTCTATGGAATGGTATTTTCTAATAACGTGTGTCTGTACCTAGAGTTTTCGTTCTCGCTCGACACTATCCTAATGTACGACAGTCTACTAGTTTCACTGGTTACGGCGAGAACGGTTATTAACGGTTTACCTTGGCTCTAATTGTCGCATAACTCTGCCAAACCATTGGCAGCCAGAATTTAAGACCGAGGAGTTCGTTTCTTCGTCTTGAGGTACATCGTATTTCCGAATGAAAGGGTGCTCCATGAGTTTATGATACTTCGGACGATGCTTGTAATTTTTCGTAAGGCAGCAACACACGAAGCCTCGAAATTCTTTCGAGAAAGATGCATCTTGTGGAAGGGATGGAGGATCATCTTGTACTACTCTGCTCAGTACCTGCAGTGTGAAACAAATGATACAGTATCTAGCTCGGACATATTCGACATTATTGTACGGTGCTCGATTTACCTCGAAATCAGTCTTACAATCTCGATAAGGGAACACTCCTGTAGCTAATTCTACTAAAGTAATACCCAAACTCCATACGTCTGCCCTTATATCATAGTCCGGTTTTGTTGGATCTGGAGGATCTATTCTTTCGGGCTGATAAAAATAAAATAGAAAAGGCATTATAAATTTTTAAAATTATCGGTTCAACAGACACGATTGTTCTACTCACAGCCATATACGCGGCGCATCCCGCGCTTCTAGTTTTTGCTTTACTATCAACTAGTCTACCAGATATACCAAAATCGCATAATTTCACTCCTCCCTTGTCGTCCAGAAGAATATTACTAGGCTTCACGTCTCTATGAATTACACCGTGCTTTTCTTTTAAGTATGATAATGCTTTTACTGTCTGTGAAAGTAAAATATTGATTTAATTATTCTTTCCAGTTCAATGGGAAGCAAGTTTAAGGGTTGTACAATATCGTTTACCGCTACTGTAACTTTTCCTAAAAATTCTTCAGGCATTGCCTGTCTAGTTCTTTTCAATAGCTTGTCCAAGCAAGTTGCCATTAGTTCCATACAAATCCATACATCGGATTCTGTAATGAAACATCCCAGACATTGCACGATATATGGACAGTCGTGGGATTTCAACACAACGTCAAGATCCATAATTATCCTCTTATTTTCTTCCGCGTTTCCAGAACGTCGCATTTGCTTCACAGCGATGAGCACACCGCTGGGTTTATGCCTCATTTTAACAACATGTCCACAAGTACCGTTTCCTAATTCACCTAAGTGCTCTAAATCTTTCATCTCTGTTTGATACCTCTGTCCATTGATATTCAAAATACCATTCATCTTCATGATTTCCTGTAGCTTTGACTCAAACTCGCTGTCTTGTTTCTTTGGAGGTATCTGCGAGACTTTCAGAGTTGGAATCGGAGCTGTATCAAAAACATTAAACATTGTTTACGCGCTTGTTTCAAGCCATGTATAAATAAAAGAAAACATTTCATTATCAGTACAAACAGTATATTCGAAAAATATAAATAAAACTAAATTGATAATTGTAAAATAAAATATATTATTACAGCTTCAGTATGAATACATCAAAGAAAGATATTTTGTAGCAGCTTTCATCGCCGCGTTTATAGCTTCTATCGCAGCTCCATCAAAAATGTACCTTAAGAAGCAGGAGAATTTCTTTAAATAAAAAAGTAAGAGCATTGTTGTTGTTTATAAGGTTCGTTTAAAAGAATCGTATCCGTGAATATTTTTAAGTTCGACTCGCCGCGCCGTTTCGAACAGAACAATAGCATCGTGCGTGAACATTAATTCGCGGACAGTTTGAACTAAATAAACTGCGCGTTAAACAAGTGGACCAAAAAGTGTATCGTATATAGAATCAACAGAATAAATTGTGATGGTCAACATAACCTATACGACAAGTGGTGGAAAGAAGATGAATACGTTAGGAACCGAGTAGAAATCGAGACAGAAGGAAAATCAAAGGATGAATATTAGGGATATTTGAGTGGAACTCACGTCGAGAGGCAGGGCTTGAACCAGTCCCCGTGGACGACGACTGAAGGCCCGTTCCTGGTCCAACCTCGTTACTCTGTCTGTCTCTGTCCCTCGACTCATTTTCCGCTTTGAGGCGCGCTTGCATCTTTAATATCTTATTCTCCAGGGTGCTGGACATCTCAACGATCGTCTGGATCACTATCAAGTTCACCGCGGGACACCACCTCGCACAAAATATTTGACAATTTTCACATCACTCGTCTGCCCGTTTTGGCAGCGAACATTGCGCCGCCGGTTATACGCAGTTCAGTAGAACCAACATTCTCTCTCTTTCTCTCCCCCCCTCTCTCTCTCTTTCTTTCGATTTCTCAGAAATCACTAGAAAAATGTCTGATAAGAACATTTGTCGAATCTCGTCCGAGGGATATATACGGATAAATGAAAAGTTTATCGTCGATCGCGATCGATAATCAAATATCCTGATTGTGATCGTTAATTGCATCGAATCTATTATTCAAACGGAAGATGACGATGATGATGATAGATGTACGACAAAATGACTTAGAGTTTGGTTTGCGAATTGATTTTTATTTTTGTCGATCAAATAGGAGTTAAATATTTATGATACAAAATACAGTTCTATGCAGAACTCAATATACATGTATACAACGATCTTTCGTAGACTCGAATAATTGTTTTCATTGAATAGATCGAAAGGGTACTATCGGATAAAAGGTTTATTTCAAACATGATAAATATTGAGATATAAATCGAGTATGTTGCGCCGAAAACATTGAGAATCGTATTTTCGAATCGGTAATAAAACTTGATTTGACGGGGAAGGAATCAACGCGTGACGTGTAAAATACTGAGCATTCATTTCAAAAAGAATCAATTATACAAGCCGTCGAAAAATAGCTCTGTAAAGGCAAAAGTGATCATTGTAGGACAGCCGCGTTTGCAGCTATACTCGGATTATTAATAACTTCGCCCAGACTTTCCAATAATTCTTTCCTATAGTCATCGAAGTCTCCATCGATTTCATTGATTTGTTGATTCTCGATTACGTATAAACAACATTCCGTGTCTCTGATCAGACGTTCGTCGTGGGAAACTATAATAACTCCGCCTTTGTAATCGTTAATCGCTTCAGCCAAGGCATCGATGGATTCTATGTCTAAATTGTTCGTCGGCTCATCTAGAATTACAACATCGGGCGCATTCAAACATAATTCTGCTAACGCGACACGCGCCTTTTGACCGCCAGACAAATCTTTCATTTTAATCGTATGCGCGTGAGAGCTAAGTCCGAACGTTCCTAATTGTTTCCTCGCTTTCTCGTATGGAAGATTAAACAAACGCATCAAATATTCTGACGGTGTTTCCTCGGCCGTCAGATGTTCGCCTGAGTGCTGGTCGAACTTTCCTATTCTCTGCAAATTCAAAATACAATTAGTCCGCGAAATCCTTGTTGAACTTACGCGAGGCTTAACCGAAAAGTAACACTTACTAATCGATGATTTCTTATTAAATCTCCTTTGAGAGGTTGTAAATCAGCTGTCAACAATTTCAAGAACGTAGATTTGCCGACACCATTAGGTCCTACTATAGCTATTCTTGAGCTCAAGTCAATTCCAAAATCAACTTCGATAAATAGTGGCTTTTGCCCCGTGTACGAGAACGTAACATCTGAAACAATGTTTCTTTTGTTAGCTGATATCTGTACACTGTGAAATTCCATTACATTATTAACATACTGTGAAGACCAAGAATAGGTGGCTGCAAAGGTGGTGGATCGGGGAAACTGAATTTAACTATATATTCTCTGGGTTTCTGTAACAACTCTGTAGGCGAATTATCATCCTCTTGTTTCTGCATTTTCGTTCTGTTCTTCTCCTGCTTCCTAGTTAAAACTTCTTTCTGCTTCTTCTCAGCTTGTTTTTTACTCTGACCCGAGGATTTCATATCCTTCAGTCTTTTTTCTTGTTTCTCGTATGCTTTGATCATCTCCTTTCTTTTTTGTTCATACATTTTCTTAAACATACTATAATTTCCTTTATAATAAAACAATTTTTGTTGATCTAAATGGATTATATCTGTGCATACATTGTCCAAGAAACTCTGGTCGTGGGAAACAATGAGCAGAGTCTTTTTCCAAGCTTGCAAGTAATTGTCCAGCCAAATAACAGCGTTTAGGTCTAAATGATTCGTCGGTTCGTCGAGCAACAATAGAGTAGGCTCCAAAAACAGTGCTCTCGCGAGGGAAACGCGCATACGCCAGCCACCAGAAAAATTCTTTGTTGCACGATCTTGCATAGAACGACTGAATCCTAAACCAGCAAGAATTCTTCTGGCACGTGGCTCTGCGGAATCTGCGCCAATAATTTTCAGTTCGTCATACACCTATAATAGATATTTTAGTCATGACATAATATAACAATATTAAAATAGATAAGAAAATATTACCTCCTGTAATCTAGTTTGAACAGTCGTGTCTCCCTGTTCTACGAGTCCTTCCAATTTTTTGCACTCTGCCAATAATGCCTGGCATTTTTCATCCGCGTTCAGCACTACTTCAACGGCTGGCGTATCGTCCGCGATAACTTCTTGTTCGCAATATAAAACATCTATGTTGGGAGGAATGGCAAATAATCTTTTTGCTATGTGACGTAACAAAGTGGTTTTTCCATGGCTATAAAATAAACGATATTTGCGATATAAATAAATATATTTGACGGGAATTTTAGTAAACTTATCAGTAGAGGTGCATACCCATTTGGCCCTACCAGACCATAACGCCTACCCTGAGCTATCAACAGACTGGCATTGGTAAAGAGCTCTTTTCCTTTAGCAGCTATACTGAAATTTTCAACCTTGATGTCGACGGCGTGCTCCAACTGTTGATTGGTGCGTTGATGAGTCTGCGATTGGGAAACAGTGAAATTCGACTCGAGCTCGCTGTGGCCCTGGCCACCGGTCTTCATCATCATCTCCATCGTTCTCTCATATTCCTGCTGCTTCTTCAGTTTCTTCTTCTCTTTGTGCGTCAGCTTTTTCCCAGTCTCCTCCACGTCCATTTCGGATATCTTTTTCGTGACATCCGTAACGTCCGAGTCTTTCTTGTTCGTTGACATGGTGAAACGTGTCCACCTGGTTCACTTAACCTCACTCTTCCATAATTTCTCGATGCCTGGTCTGGCAGTCGGAGACGTCGGGGTAACCGTGAAACACGTGGCGCCATCCAATTCTCAGCATATTTTACCATCAGATTATCATATTGCGGTATTTGCGGTTTGCGGACTTTTCTGCGCATACCTATCGCTCATTTGCTGCAGGATTGACATAACTCAAAAATCATGATTTAAAATACAAAAATTAGTAAGATGTTCCATGTATCCACGTACGTACGAGGATCCGAAGAAAATCGAAAGAGAATCAATATTTATCAATTTAAGGATTCTAGCGCATTCACGCAGGTAAACATATTTTTTCTGTATATATATATATACGCAGTATATATACGCAGTATATATACGCAGTTACGCACATAATTGATCACACACACTTTAAATCAGAATAACTTTTTTATGAATGGATCAAACGAAAATTTAAAAGATGTGTTTATTCTGATATAAAGTGTGTGTGATCAATTATATATGTGCCCAACTGTAATGTATTAGTTACTGTCAATCATACAACTATTCAGATTTCTCTGCAATTTATTGTTTTTGATTTTCTCATAAATCGTTTTTGTACCCCACCTGTTTTTCGCTGATATAGTTGACAAGGAAGATCTTTTATCAAATATACCAAAACTGTCTTTTACCTGTTGATTGAACAGCAGTTGTCGTGCAAGTTTGATAAATAAGTGAAGGAAAATATATGCTATTAGGTAGAATATTCATCAATTTTTTCATAATTTTCTGTTGAACATGATGAGACTAAAACTTAATTTGGATGGGCACTTTTGGCCATTTTATCCGGCTATACCTTAAGAATCAATGAAAAAAGCATTATTTAAAAAATACAAAATATATTTCTGGTAATTATATAGAAAAGGTCTGCGTAATATGTTATGCAGCAACACATTCTGAATAACTTTTTCCTTTTCCAATATAGGGGGGTCGCTTTTTGTTTTCGAGATATTTGCAGAAAACTATCGCTAATACTGTATTATTGAATTTTTCGTATTCCTGCACGCTCCGCGGCAACGTAAGCCTGTCCCGGTGCGGCGTTTGTTTATATTTTGACGCTGTGGAGATGAGAGAGAAGGAGGGCGGAAAGGGCCGGCTTGAAACCATACACACCCACCCAGTATTTCACACGCACCCAGTGTTTCTAAATTATACTCTAGATTCTTACGTATTTTGACGTGCTGATTACGAATATGATAGTGAAAATTGGCGCAAATGTTAATTTCATAACGAAAACCTTCTTTTTAGAAACACTGGGTGCGTGTGAAACACTGGGTGGGTGTGTGTGGTATTGTCGCTTCTCATCTCCACTACGTGTTTACAAACAAAAAATAAACAGATGCGGCCCAGAAATCCAGGAGATGTCTTTGAAAATTGAAAGCTCAGCCTATGTATGTATGATCAGAGCAGAGAGTAAATGAGAGTGCTCACGCCCGGGTTTTGGCCGTGCCCATTATGGTGCTGCCACCTACCCTAGTGCTTAGCCTGGATCAGCTCCTACATCAACTCGCACTCCGGACAAGAACCTACATCGACTCTCAGTGGCTCTCAGTCCGGACAACATTATTTTTGGCCTTGATCAGAATAAAAAATTTATATTGATTGATTCGCAGCACCCGTATTATATATCCCCTTTCGTATCAAACAATTTTTATCTGAATATGTTCTCCATGTTCAGTCTCTCTCTCTTTCATGAAATTAAGGAAATATCATGTATTAAAATAACTGCAGAAAATAATTATTTAATAAGGTCAAATAAAAAGAAGGATTACAGAAGTAGACACATCATACTCAACAAAAAAGATCGAACAACATTTTAGCTCTACTTCCAACAAACTAGAAAATGTATAAGGTATCATTTACAATTTCTTAGGACTTTTAGAAATTATGTTCAGTTTGGAAGTCGGAATTTAACTATGGAATGGGTAATGAAAGAAACGCGAAACATTTCATTCTTTCGTAAATATTCGTATGCCGTATGATAGTCGATTGATTCCATACGTTCATTTGCTTCCACCCGACAAAAGTTCTAATTACAATTGGTTTTCCCAAAACGAACATTTTACTATTTTCCTGTGTAACTGAAATAATTTTTGAAATCATTCATATTTTCAAAGTAGTCCTCCGCGTCCAGGCTTTGTCAACGACAATCTTTCAACAATAATGCTATGTAGCACATTACAGCGAGTCAAAATATCCGTTCCCTACAACCGCTGGTTTCCCCTTCCCTGCTCCCCCTCACGTGTTGCCGATCACGCTGCCCGTGCCATCCCATTGGTGCCTGCCCGGCTGCGCGCGCGCGCTCCACACACAAGCGTACCTCTGCTCTGTCCGTGTGGACTATCTCTCGACTGATTGACACCGACGCATTCCTTCGATTTTCACATTACCGAAGTTTCGAACGCCTGACAAGGAGAAGGCAAGACCTTCGGGTCACCGATTTAGTTGAAACTTTGTATACTTATAGATCTCGATCTCCCTTTTACGAATATATACCATTATAGGGGCAAAGACTCAATAATTGTTGAGATATTCATGAAGAAAGTTTTATTAGTACTTAAATCCGTTATTGTAAAGAAAGTGTACAACACTATTTGTTGTACACTTTCTTTACAATAACGGATTTAAGTAC